>CAUYUJ010001841.1:51415-56415 GCA_963575745.1 Prorocentrum cordatum | reverse complement strand
GCCGCGTCGACGGCGCAGACCTGCCTGGGCTCGGCTGGGACGGACCGAAGATGGAAGCACAGCGTCCGACGGAAGGCTGGACCACTCCGAGACGCCGCGCACGTAATCCAGGGGAACGCACCAGTCCCGAGCAAGGGCAACGAACCGGCCCGAAGGCGATTGCACCTGCGGGCCCGGCCCATGGCCACACGGCCACGACGAGAGCGTCGCAGAGAACCGCGCATTGCACGGAAAGGAAGCCAGAGTGGCGGGGATGGACGTCGCCAGCGTGGCCGGCAGCGCCAGGGGGCGATCGCCCACGTTGCGATGCAGGGCCACGGGGCCCTGACAGGCCACCCTGCCCGCGTGGGGCCCTCCTGCGGCGGGGGCGGCGGGGACAGACATCACCAGCCGGCCACGTGGAGGGGCCCGCCAGGGGCACCCGGCGCCAGGAGGGCGAAAGGGGGAGGGGCCGGAGCAAGGGCCCATGTTCCAGGGTTGCAGCTAACGGCTGCTCGGAGTTTAGTATAAGACAAGTCCACGTCCAGTGGGCCGTGCGGGGGCACATAATGTCCCAGGGTTGTGCTGCCACCTGGCACCCACGCAGCCAGGACAGGCACGAGCAGAGCTCCCCGACGGGCAGCACTGTCAACTGTCGACCTGCTGGACCCTGTGTCGGCGGCCTGTCGGCATCACTGTACCTGCAAATCTGCCCATGTTACCAGGGGCGCAGCTAACGGCTGCTCAGAGTTCAGTATAAGCAGGAAGCAGCTGCGGCGGCTGCGAGAGGGTAGGACGTCTCACGGGAGCTGCCGCGCTTCGGCCTGGCCAATGGGTCCGTCTGCAGCGCCGGGGAGCTGCCCCGCTCCTGCCACGCGGCCGCCCGACTGCCAGGGTCTGCGGGGGTCCCGCCAGGCACCGACGTACCAAAGCGCCTGTATTCCTCCAGGGTGGCAGTCAGCCTCTACGGATCCGCGCCGGCGTGGCCCACGTCGGGGCGGACGCGCGGGAGCGGCCTTGAGCCAGGGAGGGTCACCCTAAAACGGGGCGGATTTTTTTGGGTGACCCTTCCAGCCCTTCTCGAAGCACTCGTCGCCCTCGACGCTGGTGCGGCACTCAACTGGCCGGTGGACTGCGCTATCGGACGCTCATCGTACTGCGCCGACGTACCAGGCCTGGGACGAGCGACGGAGACCTGCCCTCGCCGCGCAAGTGCTGCCGGAAGCCCGCGAAGCTGGAGTACTCGTCTGAGGGACCACTCCGGGCGCTTTGGATGCCCGTCCTCGCCGCCCACTCTGCCTTCCCGTAGCGCTCGTCGCCCTCGCCACTGGTGCGGCGCTCGTCTGTCACGCAGGCACCTGCACTAACGGTCGCTCCTTGGCCTGCGCCGCTGCACATGGCTTGGGGCAAGCGTCTGGGGGCTTGTCCGTTGCCTGCCGGTGCGGCTGGAAGCCCTCGAGGCTGGAGCTACTCCAACGTGGGAGATACTACCCCGGGTGTTTTAATGCCCGTCTGCATCGCCCACATCACCCTCTCGTGACATTCCTCGCCCTCGCCTGCCATTACCAGGACAGCAAAAATGCGCGAAACGTCACGATCCCAGAGCAGTACCGAGTGCCCGCACATCAACGGCCGAAACGGGCGAGTCAACCAGGCGGGGGGCGGCGGTTGTCCGCCACAGGCGTCTTCGATGGGCGCCATCGGTGCTGCTGTACACTGGTGCACCTGTAACGCAGCTGCCGGCGAATTTAGTGCACCACACTGGCAATAACGACCAACTTGCACGTATCCAGGGTAGCCGACGTGAGCAAGTCATCTACATGTATTCCTGTAGGCATTGGAGAACCAACATGCACTGATGTAGGCATCGGGGTTCCAAACCTGTCCGGATCCGCTCCTCGGACTGCGCCGCTGCACCTGGCCTGGGCAGATCGACGGAGCCCATGCCGTGCAAGTGCTGCTGGAAGTCATCGAAGCTGGAGTTACACGGCAGAGGGAGATACCACTCCAGTGTTTTGGATGCCCGCCCGCACCGCCCACTCCACCTCCTCGTAGCACTGGGCGCCCTCGACGCTGGTGCGGCACTCCTCTGGCGCTGCGGCTAACTGCACAATCGGGCGCACCTCGGACTGCGCCGACGCACATGGCTTGGGACAACATCGGAGACCTGTCTACGCCGTGCAAGTGCTGCTGGAAGACCTCGAAGCTGGGGTTAAACGTCAGAGAGACCCCTGCGAATGTTTTGGATGCCAGTCCGCATCGCCCACTCCACCTTCTCGTAGCACTTGTCACCGTCGCCACTGGTGCAGCACTCGTCTGTCACGCAGGCAACTGCTCCAACGGTCGCTCCTTGGCCTGCGCCGCTGCACATGGCTTGGGGCAAGCGTCCGGGGGATTGTCCGTTGCTTGATGGCGCTGCTGGAAGCCCTCGAGGCCGGGGTTACTCGACAGTGGGAGGTACTACTCTGGGTGTTTGATGCCCGTCCGCATCGCCCACATCCCCAGTCGTGACACCCCAGCTCGCGGCCGTCTGACTGCCCGACACTGCCACGAATCTGGCGGACGGCCCGATGTTCTTGAAACATCCCTGCATGTTAGCCAGGGCGCAGCTGACGACTGCGTAACAATTTGGGGAACCAGGGTGCAGCGGACGGCTGCCGCGAGGACCGTGGACGCCGGAACGCGAAAAACGATCGGGGCACCGTTTCAGGATGAGCTGGGGAAATGTGAGGCCACCAGGCACGCGGGGCGGGTCGAAAGCCGTCGCCTGGGAAAGCGAAGGGCGCGGCTGATGGCCGTCTGCACGAGTCGCTTTCCATTACCTGATGCCGAGGGCTGCCACGGCCGCCTCCGCCGCCACCCCACGCGCTGCCGCCTGAACGCGCTGCACAATTTAGTTCCCTCCTGGCCTGACGGGCCGGGCGTTTCCAAGGGAGCCTCTTCGCACAGCCGGAGCCGTGGGGGGGGCTGGGGCACCGGGATGCAAGGGCACCTTGAGCTCTGGCGGATCCCTCCCCGCCAGGGAGCAACGGAACCTGCGGCCAGGGATGCGGCTGCTGGCCTGGAGCTCACGCGGACCCCTCGCCGCCAGAGTGGGACTCGTTCGCCAGCGGTCGCAGGGCTGCAAGGGTGCAAAGGAACCGCTTCCAGACAGCCGGAGTCGCGAGGATGGCTCGGGCCATGGGGTGCAAGAGAGCCTTGAGCTGTCGCGGGCCCGCCGAGGCCGGGGTTACAGCTGATGGCCGTCGACTCGCATGGAATTCCACGTCCAGTGGAACGCGCGGGGACACTTATTGCTTCCAGGGTTGCGCTGCCATCTAGCACCCGCACTGCCGGGGCAATGTGCGGGCAGAACCCGAAGGGTAGCGCTGTCTACTGTCGACCTGCTGGTCCCTGTGTCGGCGGCCTGCCGGCATCACTGTACCTGCGAATATACCCGTGCTCCAGGGGTGCAGCTAACGGCTGCTCAGAGTTTTGTGACTGTTTCCGTCGGGGCTGCGGCCCATGGCCGGCAATTCTGGTTATCCCCGCGGGAACCTCCTTCAGACAATCAGAGTTGAGAGGAGGTCCGTTCCCTTCTGGCCTGACGGGCCATGTGCCCGTGCGTGTAGGGACAAGGTTTTCGGGCGCCGTCTCTGCCGCCTTCCGAACTGCCGCCGCGATGCGCCGTCAGGGGTGGGCGCCGACCCGGGCTCCACCCTACGCGCAGCAGTCTGGGCGCGCTGCGCCGCTCCGCTCCACGGATCCGGCGGACGGCCAGATGTTCTGTAACATTCCTACATGTAGCCAGGGGCGCAGCTGGCGGCTGACAAACCTCTTAGGAGAACCAGGGAGCAGCGGACGGCTGCCGCGAGAACCTTAAGTGCCGGAGCGCGCAGGCCGAACGGGGCAAGAGTTGCGACTGCTTCGACACGCTCACCTGGCTGCCTTTTGGTCCGAGGTCTGCTGGCCGCCAGGGGTGCGCGGACGGGCGTCAGGGATCAATGCACCTCCTACAAACAGCCGGTGTTGTGAGGAGTTCCGCACCCTTTTGGCCTGGCGGACCCAGACTCTTCTTGCGAGGTCAGCAGGCCGCCGGGGGAACCCGAAAGGGCGCCAGGGAGCAAGGGTACCTTCTCCGGACAATCGGATTACTCGAGCGACCCACTCAGCCCTCTCGGGTCGCTGGCCACACTGTCCATGTCGGCCGTTCTGCAGTTAGCCCTCGCAAAGCGATCCGCGCAGCAGTGGCGCTCCTGTACGTTACCAGCGCAGCTCTGTTGTGGCGGCTGCGCCGCCCAAGCAGCAGGGTGAACACAGAGATCTCGCCGTAGTGCTGGCACACGTGTTCCGCCTGGCCAACGTCACTGTCGGGGAAGAGCATGTACAGGCCACCGTGCTCCAGCGGCTCCCGCGCCCACACCCAGGCGTCCCCGGGAGAAGCGTCGCTGATGTTATAGGGCTCGGTGACGACAGCTTTGCCCACTTTGAAACGACCGCCAACGGCAGACATCCAGGATCCCCCCTCGGTCGTCGCCAAGAGGCACGCGTCGATCCGCTCCAGGGTTGCAACATTGCTACCGTGGTCTCACCGAGCCATCGTCTGCCACGAGGCCGGCCGCTCACGGCGAGCGACGCGGGCAGACGAAGCGCGTAATGCCGCCCGGCCCCCAGCGATACTTTTTGATCTGCGGTTCCAACGACGATTCCAGAGAGCGGGTCGAGACAAACTCGGGGCAACAAGCGAGAAACCCCCAGCGATACTTTTTTGTTTACAGCCGCAGGCGAAAGCGCCGGCGGCGGCGGCGAGCAATCACGGTCGGGCTGCGGCCGCGACTAACTAGCGGGCGCGCGCGGAGCCGCGGATCAGGCGGCGAGGGGGGCGGCAACCCAGGGCGTCTGAGAGGCCAGGCGGTCGTGCAAGCCCAGCGATACGCGCAGCGTCAAGAATTATTCACTGCGTGGGGATCCCCATATGTGCATATCCTTGCTGGCGCTCCCTTGGTGGTGGGACTCGGTGAGGACGAATCTGGATTTAAGTG
>CAUYUJ010001841.1:40162-51315 GCA_963575745.1 Prorocentrum cordatum | reverse complement strand
CTCTCTCTCTCTCTCTCTCTATATATATCCCTCTCTCTCGCTTCCTCTCTCTCTCTCTCTCTCTCTCTCTCTCTCTCTCTCGTCACGGGCTCGTGAGATCAGCCAGGGTGGCTCCCCCTTGGGGCTCCCAAATGATGCCCCTGGGAGCGTTTTGTGACCATGAGGCTCTCAAGAGATACGTGTTGGGGAAGCCAAGCGGCAATTCTAGCTGAGGCGTCCCACCAAAATCGGCGCGAACGGGCTCGTGAGATCAGCCAGGGTGGCTCCCCCTTGGGGCTCCCAAATGATGCCCCTGGCAGCGTTTTGTGACCATGAGGCTCTCAAGAGATACATGTTGGGGGCGCCAAACGGCAATTCTAGCTGAGACGTCCCACCAAAATCGGCGCGAACGGGCTCGTGAGATCAGCCAGGGTGGCTCCCCCTTGGGGCTCCCAAATGATGCCCCTGGCAGCGTTTTGTGACCATGAGGCTCTCAAGAGAGACATGTTGGGGAGCGCCAAACGGCAATTTTAGCTGAGACGTCCCACCAAAATCGGCGCGAACGGGCTCGTGAGATCAGCCAGGGTGGCTCCCCCTTGGGGCTCCCAAATGATGCCCCTGGCAGCGTTTTGTGACCATGAGGCTCTCAAGAGATACATGTTGGGGGCGCCAAACGGCAATTCTAGCTGAGACGTCCCACCAAAATCGGCGCGAACGGGCTCGTGAGATCAGCCAGGGTGGCTCCCCCTTGGGGCTCCCAAATGATGCCCCTGGCAGCGTTTTGCGACCATGAGGCTCTCAAGAGATACATGTTGGGGGCGCCAAACGGCAATTCTAGCTGAGACGTCCCACCAAAATCGGCGCGAACGGGCTCGTGAGATCAGCCAGGGTGGCTCCCCCTTGGGGCTCCCAAATGATGCCCCTGGCAGCGTTTTGTGACCATGAGGCTCTCAAGAGATACATGTTGGGGCGCCAAACGGCAATTCTAGCTGAGACGTCCCACCAAAATCGGCGCGAACGGGCTCGTGAGATCAGCCAGGGTGGCTCCCCCTTGGGGCTCCCAAATGATGCCCCTGGCAGCGTTTTGTGACCATGAGGCTCTCAAGAGATACATGTTGGGGGCGCCAAACGGCAATTCTAGCTGAGACGTCCCACCAAAATCGGCGCGAACGGGCTCGTGAGATCAGCCAGGGTGGCTCCCCCTTGGGGCTCCCAAATGATGCCCCTGGCAGCGTTTTGTGACCATGAGGCTCTCAAGAGATACATGTTGGGGGCGCCAAACGGCAATTCTAGCTGAGACGTCCCACCAAAATCGGCGCGAACGGGCTCGTGAGATCAGCCAGGGTGGCTCCCCCTTGGGGCTCCCAAATGATGCCCCTGGCAGCGTTTTGTGACCATGAGGCTCTCAAGAGATACATGTTGGGGGCGCCAACGGCAATTCTAGCTGAGACGTCCCACCAAAATGCCCTCGTGAGATCAGCCAGGGTGGTTTTGTGATGGCAGCGTTTGTGATCATGAGAGAGTGCGAGTGTGAGCTTAACTTATTTTATTATCTTGAAATCTCTTCTTATCATATATTGTGCTATCTTATCTTATCTTGTAGTATTTTATCTTGTCTTGTCTTATCTGGTGATTATCATTGGGAGGAGGGAGGCGCGAGCGGGAGGAAGAAGGAGGAGGAGGAGTGGGAGGCGTCAGAGTAATAACAAGAACCCCAATCCTTAGGATATGGGGAATTAAAACATTGCACAAAAAAAAACATGCACACTCGGAGGTCTGCGCGGGTGTCTCGCACCGGCGCCAGACGCCCCCCGGGCCCTGGCGCGCGGAGCGCGCCGAGGTCGGGGCCCGCAGGTGCCGTCAGAGGGTCCAAGCGCCAGTCCAAAGGGATCTGCAAGGGTCCTCCAAATGACTGCAGTTGTGGGCGCCAGGACACTGGACACACTAGAAGTCCCGTCGTTGAGTGAACCACGTGTTCCAAGCGTGTGAAACATGTCCTGAACATGCTCAACACCTGGTTTCGCACGTTTCAAACATGTTTTGCACATGTTTCATACACCCGGAAACTATTTGGAAGCATGCCTCCTCTCCACTGGTCGTCCTCCGCAAGTCTACAGTTACCGTGCTACCATAGAGAACGCCGAATGAGGAACGAAGGGGTTCTTCGGGCCGCGGCGAGCCTGTTTTTGAAACATGATGTTCAACACATGTTTCAGACATCTGGGAATTGTTTGGAAACACGCCTCCTCTCCATTGATCTGAAGGGGCCCTGGGACACACAAATAAATAGACACGAATAACAGGATTCCCCCATATTTTCCCATATCTTCTGGGTGTTCATCATCCCCCCACTTCCCATATGTTCCCCATACAGTCGGCCAGGATTAGTAGGTCGATCCTACCAAATCAAGGGTACCTTTGTGTCCTATGTCTTGCGACCCGTGCCTCCTGCATTCCTATGGCAATGTGGCCCTCGGAAGGGTCGTTTGTCCTCTAGCGTGTCCCGTCCAATGAAGTCCGACTGTATTTTCTGGGGGGTCGACGATGAATTGTGTCTGTGTGTTCTTTCCCCTCCTGATACCATTCGGCGGTGGACAACCCTCCCTTCAGTAAGCCTCCCCTGCGTGAGAGCGGCCTGGGACCGAAACCGGCGGACCTGGACCCGCAAGAACGACGGCCGCGACGCCCTCTCGCGAACCGAAAACGGCCGCTTCCTTAATCGACGCGTCTAGGGGAACGAAAAATGACATAAACATAAAAACTCGGAGGTCCGCGCGGATTTCTCGGATCGGCCTCCCTGGGGCGCGGAGCGCGCCAGGGGCGGCGCCAGAGGCGCCGCCAGGGGGGTCCAGCGCGGATCCGAGAAATCCGTGCGGACCTCCAAGTTTTTATGTTTATGCCAGTTTTCGTTCCCCAGCGTCAGGGTAGGAGGTCTAGTCTACGAGCTTCCGAACCGCAGAGCACGCCGCAGGAGGAAGAGGAGGAAGGGGGAGAGAGGAGGAGGAGGAGGAAGAGGAGGAGGACGAGGAGGAGGAGGAGGAGGAGGACGAGGAAGAGGAGGAGGAGGAGGAGGGGGAGGAAGAGAGGAGGAGGAGGAGGAGGAGGAAGGAGGAGGAGGAGGAGGAGAGAGGAGGAGAGGAGAAGGAGGAGGGGAGGAGGAGGAGGAGGAGGAGGAGGAGGGAGGAGGAGGAGGAGGAGGAGGAGGTAGGAGGGGAGGAGGGGGAGGGGACGAGGAGGAGGAGGAGGGGGACGAGGAGGAGGAGGAGGAGGAGGAGGACGAGAGGAGGAGGAGGAGGAGACGGGAGGAGGGAGGAGAGGAGGAGGAGGAGGTGGAGGGGGAGGGGGAGGGAGGAGAGGAGGAGGAGGGGAGGGGGAGAGGGAGGAGGAGGAGGGACGAGGAGGAGGACGAGGAGGACGAGGAGGAGGAGAGGAGGACCTGATGAAGTGCGCGGGGCGCGGCGAGCCCGCTCGCTTTCAGGAGGGCACCATCAGCGCCAGCAGGCGGGGGGCACGCGCCCGCGGCTCCTCACAGGCGCGTACCTGGCACAGGATCGCGGCGCTGCTTTGGGAGGAGCTGGCCAGCAGGCGCCGCCTGCGGGCGCCGCACCTCGTCTCGAGGGAGCTGACCACGCTGGCGCGGCTGCAGGCCAAGCTCGGCAAGCTGGCGGCGCAGGACCTGGTCGGAGACATCGGCCTGAACGAGGCCCAGAAGAGGAGCAGGCAGAGGGACTTGGCACGCCAGCTGCGGGCAACGGGCGACATGACCTACGGCCAGCTGAAGTCCCTGGAGGCCCACGCCAGGCAGGCCGCCAAGGCTTTCGACTTGAGAGACGCCAAGGGCCGCACCAAGGCCTGGAAGGAGTGGTCCCAGGAGGCGGTGCGCGGGGGCGCGGGGGCCGCCCACGGTTTCTGCAGGGCCCCGCGGGGCTGGACTGCGGACGTGGAAACCAGTGGGCGGCCTGCCGGCATCGCGGGCACGTTGGAGGCGCTAAAGACGGAGTACCAGCAGGTGTGGCGGCACCAGGAGGAGGACTTCGACCTGGAGGCGATGCTCCCCGACGAGCTCCTGGACGCGGCCCCTGGCCCGCCAGCGCCCGACGCCATCCGAGCGGCGGCGAGGGCGTTCAAGGCCGAGACGGCGACGGGGGTGGACAGCCTCAAGCCGCACCACTTCGGATGGCTCTCCGACCACGGCATCCTCGCGCTCAGCCTGCTGTTCCACCTCATCGAGCTGCGGACGGAGTTCCCGTCGCAGGTGGCCGAGGTCTTCATTTTCTTTTTGGCCAAGCCCGACGGGGGCTGGCGGCCCATCGGGCTGATCGCCTCCCTGATCCGCCTGCTGGGCAAGATCAGGCACGACGAGGCGAAGCGCTGGGAGGCCGCCAGGGACAGGCCCTACTTCTTCGGCGGGGCTGGCAGGTCCTGCGAGGACGCGGTCTGGCTGCAGAGCTTCGATGCGGACCACGCGAAGACGCTGAACCTGGAGGCCGCGTCCACGCTCCTGGACCTCAGCAAGGCCTACGAGAGGGTCACGCACAGGGGGATGGTCCACGCCGCGGGGAGGGAGGGCTTCCCGCTGAGGAGGGTCAAGATCCTCCTTCGCCTCTACGGAGGCAGGAGGCGCCTCTGCTTGGACCGTTGGATGACGGAGGCCTTCCAAGTTTTCCTGTCGCTGCTGGCGGGCTGCTCCTTTGCCACGACGCTGCTCCGAGTGGTGTTGGTCGAGCCGCTGGACGCGATGTTGGCGTCCTGGCAGATGGTGCGGCCATACCTCGTAGTCGACGACATCACGTTAGCAGTCTATGCCAAGCGTGCGCAGCTGGAGCACCTGTTGGTCGGGGCCACCCGTGCCCTCTGCGTGGACCTGGAGGCCATCGGCTTCACCATTTCCTTGACGAAGGGCCAGGTTCTGTGCACCGACTCCGACATCGCCAAGCGAGTCGCCCACAGGCTCAGACGCTGGAAGTTCACGCACGTGAAGGCCACAAAGAACCTGGGCGTGGACTTCACCATGGCAAAGTCGGCCTCGTGGAGGGTGCTACGGCAGAGGATCGATCGCCTGAGCCAGAGGGCTGGGCGATACAGAGCCTTGCGCAAGGCGGGGGCCAAGAGGCTCTCGAAGGTTTTCAGGACAGGAGGGTTGGCGTCCATCCTCCACGGCGCGAGAGTCAGCGGAGTACCCACGAAGACCCTGCAGCGCGCCCGAGCAGTCAACGGCAGGGCCATCTCGGGCGAGATCGGCCAGAGATCCAGGACGGTACTCTTCGCCCTACAGGAGGGCAAGGACTGGAAGCACGACCCAGCATACGCGGCGCACGTCCTCCCGTTGAGGGCTTGGGCTCGCGCCGTCTTCCTACGAGTGCGGCCCCCTGCGGTCTTCAAGCAGGTACTGGAGTGCAGACCAGGCGACTGGGGCGAGGTCACGGGGCCAGCAGGGGCGGTCCGCCTCTCGCTGGAGCGCATCGGCTGGGAGCTGCTGGACTGGCACCGTTGGAAGGACGACCGCGGGCAGATCCTCGACATGCAGCTGCTCAGCCCGCGGATGGTGGCCAGCCTCGTCGAGAACGGGGTCCACCGCTACCTCATGCTGAAGATCGCGAGCCACGAGGGCTTCGAGCATCTCCAGGGCCGCCCGCCCAACCTGGAGCCGTTTAGGACGGCTCTGGCGGGCATGCGGCGCGCGGGCAGGTCGCAGGAGGCAGCGCTGGTGGAGGCGCACATGGCAGGGGGGCTCGTCACGCAGTCCGACCTGTACGGCGAGAGGGCGGAGCTCAGCCCGCTGTGCCAGTGGTGCGGGGAAGCACCAGGCACGGCGCACCACAGGCTGTTCGCGTGCCCCGCCATCGCCTGCTGGGCGCGCGACCTGGGCTTCCAGGAGATCGCCGACGCAGGCAGGAGGGCGCCGCAGGACGACCTAGGCCTGGTGAGGGGCCTCGTCAACCTCGGGCTGGACCAAGCCCCGCCCCCTGGCATGGACGAGCTCTGCCACCGCGCAGGTTGCGCGCGTCGCGGCTTCCTCGAGGGTGTCATCTGCATCGACGGTTCCGCGATGTACCCAGAGGCCCCGTGCCTGACACGCACGGGATGGGCAGCAGTGGTGGTGGACGACGTCGGGAACACCGTCGGCGGGCTCTTTGGGCTCACGCCAGGCTGGATCCAGGAGATCGGCTACGCGGAGCTCTACGCGCTGCGCAGGGTCCTGGAGGAGGTCGGACCATCGCCCATCACGGTCTATACGGACTGCAAGGGGATCAAGGACGACTTCGAGGCAGGTCGAGGACGCTGCTGCGGCCCAGGCCACAAGTACGCGGACCTGTGGAGGCGGATCTGGCAGCTGCTCGACGACCTCGGCCCTGGGTTCCTCACTGTGACGTGGTTGCCGTCGCACACTTCGTGGGCCAGGGCCAGCGCTGCAGGGGTGCCGTGGCTAGCCTTCGCGGGCAACAGGGAGGCCGACGTGAAGGCGAAGGAAGGAGCCAGGCTGCACCCCAGGCAGGATCGGCTGCGTGAGTTGAGCCGCCGCCTAGACGCCGCCACCGTGCAAGCAGAGGCCTGGTGTGGCCACCACGGGGGGATCCTGAAAAGACTCGCCGACCTCGGATGGCCCGATCGGGGGGCCATCCCTAGGCCCAGGGGCGCGGATCCTGGGACCCTGGCCCTGGTGGGGCCCGACAGGGGCCACGCCCTGGCCAGGCTCGGTCGAGCCTGGGGCTGTTCGGTCTGCGGGATCCGTCGGGCTACCAGGGCCAGGGTCGTCGCCAGCGCCTGTCCAGGACTCCCGTGGTTGGTCGCCAGGTCCCACCCGTCCCACAGGCTCTGGGTGATTCGGGGCGGGGACGGGCCGGGTCGGAGGTCCTCTGGGACGGGTGGCTGTCTCGTGTTCTGTCGGACTTGCGGGGCCCACGGGAGTCGCCAAGCGAAGCTCCTGGCCGACCCCTGCGTCCCGCTGGCCAGCAAGGGCCGCGACGCGGCTCGCCTGGCCCGCCGCGCCCTCGAGCACCTCAGAGCGGGGCGGGAGCCCCAGACAGGAAGCCGCTGGGGGGCGGTCCCGTTCCCCGTCTCGAGGGCGGCGGCGAGGAGGGTTTAGTTTGCAAAGTTTTGGCACGGACTCCAAGGGGCCCTCCCGCGCCAGGCTCCCTTGCCTGGCGGGTCCTGGGTCTGCCGTGGAGTGTTTTGATCCCCGTTCGGGGCCGAGGCTGGTTTGCGGAGCGGACCGCCTTCTGGTAGGAACTAGAGGAACTAGAGGAGGAGGAGAGGGAGGAGGAGGAGGAGGAGGAGGGACGAGGAGGAGGAGGAGGAGGAACGAGGGGGCCTCTGCGAGCCGCGGCGAGCCTCGGCCACGAACGGGCTCCCTCCGACCACCCCGGAGCCGAGGAGCGGCCCGGGCCTCGGGGCCGCTCCTCTGTGCCCAGAGGTGGTCTCTCGCTCGCTCGCCCTCGCTCTCTCTCTCTCTCTCTCTCTCTCGCTCTCTCTCGCTCTCGCTCTCTCTCTCTCTCTCTCTCTCTCTCCTGTACTTGCACTGGTAGTGCTCGCTCTGCAGCTTCTTGCATGTTCATGCTCTCGGTGCTGCATTTCCACTAAAGGTACTCAAATCAAAACATATGTGGTCGCTCTCTCTCTCTCTCCTGTACTTGCACTGGTAGTACAGTCGGGGCCTTGATCTAAGGAACCCCAGATAAGGAACGAGGCCCCTCTTTTCCATGAGTTGAATTTCGATTTCGCATCGAAAGCCTAAGGAAAACCTGAGGCAAGCTGTGAAACAATCAAGGAACACCGAGCCCCTCCCCAACGAAAAGGGTTACTTCTTCAGGGCCCCGACTGTACTTGCTCTGCAGCTTCTTGCACGCTCATACTCTCAGTGCTGCACTTCCACCAACAGTACTCAAATTAAAACATACGTGGTCTCTCTCTCTCTCTCTCTCCTGCACTTGCATTCGTAGCACTTGCTCTGCAGTTTCTTGCGTTGACGATGACTTGTGTCTGTGTGGTCCTTCCCCTCCTGATGCCATTCGGCGGTGGACAACCCTCCCTTCAGTAAGCCTCCCCATCGTGAAAGCGGCCTGGGACCTTCAGTAAACCTCCCCTCTCTTGTACTTGCATTCGTAGCACCTGCTCTGCAGCTTCTTGCGTGTTCATACTCTCAGTTCTGTACTTCCACTAAAAGTACTTACATTAAAAAATATGTGGTCTCTCTCTGTCTCTCTCCCCTGTACTTGCATTAGTAGCACTTGATCAGCAGCTTCTTGCATGCTCATACTATAATCTCTATACTTCTACTAAATAAAAGTACTTACATTAATAACTGCGTGCGTTAAAAGCACGTGTTCTCTCTCTATCTCTCGCTTCTGTACTTGTTTTAAACGTACTTGTTCTAATCTTACTTGTTCTTCAGCGTCTTGCACGCTCATGCAGGTTTGCCTTCCTCTTCGACATGGGGCCGCGCGGCCCCGCTCGCCGCCGGGCCGGTGGCCAGCAGTCGAGCAGGGGGTCGACTGTTTACAGAACTGCTGTCCCCAAAGAACTGACTTGCTGCTCGAATCTACGACTACTCTGCGACAGCTCCATGCATTTGTCGCAGCTTCGATGGAGAAAGTCAATTCTGGGGTGCCTCAATTCTGTGGTCGATCCCCGACTCGGAGCGCAGCGACGGCGCGAGAGCGCGCCTTTTCCACAGAGGACCAGTCTTGCGCCCCCGCCATGGGAGGGCCAGCAAGCGCGTCAGGGACTTGGAAAAAAAGAGTTGGACGCTCGGGCCGTGGTCAGCTGGCCTTCCCTCGGCACGGCCAGAGGCGGGCACTGCGCAGAAGGCGCCCGAGCACCCCCACCGTGCCAAGCCAGGGCCATCCTGGCCCTGGCATGGTGTACACGCTCTCCTGGCCGAGACCAGGAGGATCGACACTAGGGGAACAAAAAATCACATAAGCATAAGAACTCGGAGGTCCGCGCGGACCTCCGAGTTTCTATGCTTATGTGACTCTCTGTTCCCCTGGCACACACCACCCTACGGCCCAGGAAGGACCAGGCCCTGGCCTGGCACGGCGGCGCATAGACGCCTTCGGCGCAGGCACGGGAGACAAGCATCGGCGTGATGCCGCACGGCAGGCGCTGCTCGAGTCGGACGGCGGCCGCCGGCGGACAGGCGACCTCCTGCCTCCGGTGGGCACCGCCCGCGGCGACACCGACCGCGGGAGAGCTGCTCCAAAACGGCGAGGCAGGGCTCGGCCGGCGTGCCCGCTCTTGCTGGGGGAGCCGGGAGGCACCGGCACTCGCTGCTCCTCCTCCCCCTCCTCCCCCTCCTCCTCCTCCTCCTCCTCCTCCTCCTCCTCCTCCTCCCCCTCCCCCTCCCTCCTCCTCCTCCACCTCCTCCTCCTCCTCCTCCTCCTCCTCCTCCTCCTCCTCCTCCTCCTCCTCCCCGGGGGCGCGCTCGGGCCAGCAGTTCGGGGCGAAGCCGTGGCGACGAGTGCCTCCCATGGGAGGTCCCGCGGGGCGAAAACGCAGGGGGGGCATCGGCATCGGTGTCGGTCTTGGCATCGGTACCCCGTCCGCCTCGGGCTTCCCGTGCCCATCTCGGCCGCGCCGAACCCGTGAGGGCCCCAGGGAGCATATCTCCTTGTTCGCGGCCATAGCGGGCGTTATGGAGGGGGGAGGGGAGGGGGACGGGGGACGAGGGGGGGCATCACGTAGAGCGCCCCCCCTTCTCCCCCAGACTGTGGTGCCGGACGCAGTGCGGCAGTGCGGGGGACGCACTGAAGGAGGGAGCGTTACGTCATAGGGGGGGGACCCAGGCCCCCGACGTCGGGATTTGAGTCAAAACGTCGACCCCCAGAGGTCTGGACCCCTTCCCCGGGACCGGTCTTTCATCCTGACTCCCTTTTTGACGGCCCCGAGGCCCGGGAAGGGCCCCCGGAGGCCGAACATCTCGCACAACCTCGCGTCGTGCTTTTTTTGTTGTTTGTTTCTACGACGCGAGGGGGTCGGGGAAGAGGGAGGAGGGGGGGGGACAGGGGGGCACAAGGCGCGCTCCGGCCCCGAGGGTGACCAAAAGAGGAACACCCTCGAGGGGGCCCAGCCTGCCGAGTGCAATGCGGCGCGCTCGACCGTGGGGGCCCCTCCTCGGGGTGCGGATGCACGTCGGCCCCTTCGGCGGTCTGGGGAGGCCTTCTCGGCGCGGGGAGGAGGAGGAGGAGGAGGAGGAGGAGGAGGAGGAGGAGAGGAGGAGGAGGAGGAGGAGGAGGAGGAGGAGGAGGAGAGGAGGAGGAGGAGAGGAGGAGGAGGAGGAGGAGGAGGAGAGGAGGAAGAGGGGGAGGAGGGAGGAGGGGGAGGAGGGGGAGGAGGGGGAGAGGGAGGAGGAGGAGGAGGAGGAGGAGGAGGAGGAGGAGGAGGAGGAGGAGGAGGAGGAGCTTCGGACCGCCGCGCTCGCCCGGGGAGGGGGCGCTGCGCGGTCGAGCACCTGGCCGCAGACAACCACGCGAGGCCTCCTGCAGCAGGAGCTCGGCCATATGACACCTCCCACAAGAACATCCAACCCCGAGTCCCGAGGACCATAGCTCTCCATAGCAGAATCACGCTCTCCATAGCAGAATCACCCAAGCCCCAAAAAGCCCAGGGCACCCTGGAGGCAGGCAGGATGCTTCTTGGCGTGGGTTTCCACCGTCGAGCCCCCCCCAAGAGGAGCCAGCACCACCGAGCCGTCGGGCGACGCGGGCCAGAACGTGCGTCGGATCGGGCTGCATCGGCACGGCGTCGATGCCGAGTCGGATTGGCCGCGCCAAGACGCACAACGGCGCCGTTCGAGCGTCGGGCCGTGTCGGATCGCTGGAAGTCGAAACCCAATCGGAGCAGGCTCGGCGAACTCAGCATCGGATCGATCGGATCGAAGTGGGCCCTGGGAGGGTCTGTCTGTCTGCCGCTGGCCTCCCCTCTGGACCTCTGGGCAGGCCAGCCGACCGCGGCGCTTGAACAATGAACGCAACCAGAGGAGGCTATGGTCCAGGCTCATTCAAAATAGCGAGCAACAGAACAAGGCCATCTACGCACTCCGAGATCCTTCAGTTCAGCGATTCTGCCCCCGAACATCCCCGTGGCACCAGGGAGGCCAGGATTACTGCACTGAAGGACTTCGGCGTGCTGGCGCACGGAAATCCTCGAGTTCGGCAGTCCGCGCCTCACCAGTA
>CAUYUJ010001841.1:17662-35162 GCA_963575745.1 Prorocentrum cordatum | reverse complement strand
GACGGCCCAGGAGATGCCTGGCGATCCTCTTGACTAGCTCCATGCCGTGCTCGCACGGCCCGTGCATGCACTTCGCTGCTTCCTTCACTGCGCACTTGATGTCTGGGCGGTCCTCGCTGAGATAGCTGGCTCGCATGACCAGGCTGCGGTAGCGAGTTGCCTCCTCTCCCTCCAGGGCCCTGCCACGATCCACGCTCTTGGACTTCACACCTGGCGTAGAGAGCCTTCGACTCGCGCCAGAGGTTCAACTGCTGCATCATGATGAGCGCGTGGCGAGAGTCCGCCTCGAGCTCCACGTCACCTCTCGAGGTCCAACGGAAGATGCGGTTCAGACGGACCACCCCCTGAACATCACCAGCACTCTTGTTGGGTCCCAACATGCCCTCGAGCTTGACCCGCATGTACTTCTGCAGCTCGCGGCAGGACTCCAGGTTGTCGGTGCGGGAGCCCTTTCAGCGCGAAGTTGTCGCCGTAGACGTAGGCCACGAGCTTGCCGTCGCCTCTGCGGTATATGCAGGGGCACCAGACGCCACAGGAGAAACCCATCTTGCCCTCCAGCGCCTCACGGACCAACAGCTCTAAGTCCTGGCCTGCGTCGCGGCAGCCGTAGAGACACCTGACCGGCAACCCGCGCACGTTGGGGCCAGCTGAGCGGGGATCCTCCGACGGCAGCTTCACCCGCAACTTCCGCTTCATCTCGCAGTGCTGGTGAGCCCTCGCGATGTCCAGGAACATGGGGACGTGCTGGTCCTCGTCGGCGTTCCTGGGCGAGCAGCAGAAAGAAATCAACGTCCTGAGTGCCTCATACGGGGGTGTCGCGCTGAACGTCTGCGAGGGGCCCCCCAAATCCGTGCTCGTGCGGTAACGTGTCTCTGCCACGCACAGCCTGCAGCGGACGTTGGGCTTGCGGTCGTCACCCTTGTTGACGTCCACCCAGATCATGGGCGCCGGGTCGCGCCCGGTCTCCTCGCGGCAGTGCTGCTTGGCGTCGTGCACGTAGGCGCCCAGGCCGCGCAGGAACTCCATCTCCCTCCTTGCGGCAAGCTGCCGCGAGCTCGGGGTCCCAGGCGGCCCCGCTGATGTTGTCAACGATCTCCGTGTAGTACTCCGGGTAGGCGTCCCAGACCTGCGGCTCGTCGAGGTGCGGCCCAGCCTCCAGCGCGCACCCAGCTGGCCGCGGGCGATCGCCTCACGATGCAGCCCACGCAGCACCGCAGCCACAAGCTTCGTCGGGTACCGCTCGATGGTGCGCATGCCGCGCCGACCTAGACCGACCGTCTGGCAATGCCGAACACACCCAAGAAACCGACGCGTCAGCTCCCGGGCAATCACGGCAGAGTTGGGCAACCACCCCGTAGGCTTCTTGACCAGCGCTGGGCCGATGACATCATTGCACCACAACCCATACGCACATTGATCACGCTCGACGTAGTGTACTCCTGGCATGTCGGCGATCTCTCGGATCATCCAGAGACGCCAACTCCGCGATGATGCTGGCTGCTCGTGCAAGACAAGGCGGCCAGCCTTGATCTGCTCCTTGCAGCGCTCGGCACAGAAGACAAGGTGAACGATGCCTCGCTCCATGATGGCGTTGACGCCCACACCCTGGACCACGTTGAAGGCCTGCAGGATCGACCATGGCGCGCGCATCGGGCTGCCGGTGATCAGCAGCGGCTGCTCCAGCTCGATCGTAGCCTGCGCTCGCTGCCTGTCGCCCACCTGGCTAAAGTCGTAGCCGGTCCTGATGTTGTAGGCTGTGCCGGGCTCGAAGTCGAAGGCACTCGACCGAGACATGAAACGCCCTGGTCCGTACAGCTCGCTGACGGCCACCCTCCAGTCGCCGAAAGCCGCCAGCAGCGCACAGAGCTCCTGCGAGTCCGCGCCCGTGGCATCCCCAGCTCCAGGCGGCGCCTGCAGGAGCCCGCTCGGCCCAGCAGCCTGCGCCCGCGGTGTGGCTCACCGCCGATCGCGGGCGAGGGGTGCTGGGCCGCCTGGCGCCGCGAGGCGGCGCCTCGATGCCTGCGGCAGCTCCGCGGGCGAGCCCCGACGCGGAGCATCTCGTTGGCCAGGTCGCTCGATCTCCATCGGCGCCTCGGCCGGGCTGGCAGCGTGAGGCGGTGACCCGGAGCCCTCGCCCTCCTGGCGCACAGGCGCCCTGTCAGCAGCCTCCAACTGGCGGGCCGCTGCTCCGAAGACACGGGGCGCGAGCTCCGGATCGTGCGCCATGGCCTGCTGGATGCGCCCACGGCACTCCGAGCCGTGGGCCTTGGCTGCTGCGTTAGCGCGAACCGCGAGGCAGCCCGGGCATCCATCTGTGAAACCGTACTTGGCCAGCTCCGCGTTCCTGCGAATGTAGACGCTCCGAGGCTCAGCCGGGACCTTCTCTGGCACAACCCTCGGCTGCTTCGCAGCAGGGTCGACAGGAGGTTTGTCGATGACCGTCGGGATGCGAACGTTCTCTGGCTTGTCTGGGGTCGGCATCCACGGCGCGCCCCTGCTCGAAAGCAACAGGGCCGCGTCGGCCCGCTGGCTCGGCGGCCTCCTCCTGATCGAACGCGCGCGTACGACCCTGCAGTCGTAGCCGGCGAGCATCTCGCTCGACTTCTCGATGGCGCCCAGGAAGACTCCGATCTCCCAGCGCTCCTCGAAGTTGGCGTCGCGCTTCGCACTCGGGAGGAACGCGATGATCTCACCGAAATGCGGCAGCACCTTGCGGAAGGCCTTGCCCTTGCGCCTCTCGCGCGGCGTCCGCCCATCGGCGCCGATCTCGCCGCGATTGATGCACCCCGCAGCGTGGGCCACCAGCCAGGTCAACACTGGATGGTCATTCGGGATGTCTGTGCCGCGCAGCAAGGGACGAGGCGACTCTCAGAGACCGTGCGACGCCCTTGACCTCCCTCACTGCTACCTCTGCAAGGCCGTCGCTGGCACTCTCGTAGGCCGGCGCCTCCTCTGGCACGACCTCGAACCTCAAATTCCTGAGGCGGATCGTCGCCTCTCGCTTGAGCACCACGAAGGCACCCTCACCATCAGACTTGTAGATGATCTTCGGGTTGCCGGTCGCCCCCACCTGGCTGAAAGCGCGGACCGCGTTGTGCTCATGCTGGATGCCCTTGGACGGGGGGGCGTCGGCGCTGACCCGCGAGGTGGCCGAGCCGATGCCGACAAGGATGGGAAGCGCGGACTGGCCCGACTCCACCTCCTCCCGCTTCACAAGGTTTCCGTAGTCCACTGCGAACGTAGGTATAGCATGTGCTCTCCCTGGAGCGTCCGCTGGGTGACCATCAGCACGGCCACGCCCAGCCAGGCAGCAGTTGCACCAGTCCCTGAAGGGTGCGTGACCTGCTGCTTCGCGTTGCTCGAGCTCTGCCTGAGTAGGTCCCTTCGGCCCGCGTCGTGCTCGCACCGGAGCAGGCTGAGACTCGTGGCGCTCCTCGACGCCACCCTCGAGCTCGATTGCACTTCCAACTCCGTCGCCCCCTGCCACGGCGTCTCCACCTGGCGGGGCAGGGTCGCCTGCGACAGGGCCAAAGTGGCTCTCGATGGTCGTCGCAACTTGTCCATCATCAACTCCATGAGGTACCACTCCTGTCACAGAAGCGACGCCATGCAGCGCAGGAGGCCCCGCTGCTGGCGCCATCATCGCCGGTCTCACGGCCGCGCCCGCCGCCTGAAAGGGCACAAACGCTTCTTGCTATGTGGCCTGCCGCAGCCGCTGCAACCCTCGACCGAGCAGAGCGGCAACTCCTTCACGAGTGTCTGGGACATCTGGGCGACCTCCTTTGCTGGCGCGATGTTCGCGTCCAGGTCCCACGTACGCTGCCGCCGCGTGAAGCGGACCGTCTCGCCGCTCTCGATGTGGACGGCGTGGCTGATGTCGTTGCCGTGCTGGTCCTGCTCGAAGACCACGCGATGGCCGCTCTTCACCAGGTCGAAGACCGAGAGCAGCGGTCGCCCGACGCCCGTGACCCGGGCCCTGACGCCACGCAACGCACCGCCAGTCTGCACCATGAGCTTGCGCTGATGCTTGTCTCGGATCGGCTCGCCCGTCGCACTGAGGTACTGCGCTCCCGACGTCTTCTCCGTGATCGGGTGGTCGGTCCCCAGCGAGCGCGGGGTCGCCGTGGCCGCCGCGCCTGAGTCGACCCCGAAGCGCGCCGTCTCGCTGCTCGAGGACACGGCCGACAGGTCGAGCGCCACCAGGAAGAGGCCGCCCAGGCCCTCGGGCGGCTCCGGCTCGGCCATCTCGCCCAAGGCGCCAGCCTTCTTTGCGACCGGGCAGTCCTTGGCCAGATGCGCCGTTGAACCGCAGGTCCAGCATGGCTTCGGCTTCGGTGCCTCACCAGCCATGCCGTCACCCTTGCCTTTGCCACGACCTCGACCGCCACCACCCTTCGGCGGTGCCTCGCCTGACGCAGCCGTCGAGTTCCACCGACTTCACGCTTCCAGTGGCCGGTCTTACCGCAGATCGGACACGGCTTGGTCGGCAGATCATCAGCGCCCTTGCCTTTGCCTGGCCTGCTGGCCTTGCCCTTGCCGGTGCCGGTCTTGCCATTCTTGCCACCCTCGATGCCGAGAGCTGCCAGCTGCTTCGCAAGTGAGTCGAGGTCCATCGGTGCTACACCTGTGCCCGCGCTCGCCGTCGTCGCGATCTGGGCCCGCCAGAGGTTCTCCACCTCCGTCTTCACCAGCTCCCGCGCGTCGAGGCGCTGGCTGTTGAGCAGCAGGTGGTGCCGTAGCGGGCCTTCCTTGAGCGATCGGACCAGGATGCCTATCTTGATCTCGTCGGGGAACCCGGTGCTGACAGCTTGCTCGTAGCGCTTCACGTTCCTGTCGAACGAGATCGGCTTCGACGGGACATCACCTTCGAAATCCCACGAGAGCAGCTCTTGTAACAATCCTGCTGCCCGGGTCCGACTCTGAGGCTTATGAAACACGACAAGTGTCCTCCAAGCCTCCAGCCCCTCGTTCACTCCAGCACTGACTCTGCGGTCGAGCAAGAGGCCTCTGTTCAGCATGACTCGCGCATAGTAGAGCTGGCTGCTGAGTCGCACGCGCTCATCTGGCAGCGCGGCGTTCAGCACAGGTTCGTCCGAGTGTTCTGCGTTCTCCATGAGGTCCATCAGGGCTGGCTCGCACGCGCTGGCATAGGCACGGAAGATCGGTCTCCAGTCACGTCACGTGCCAGGTTCACTGTTGAAGTCGTGCGGCTTCCCTAGGACCCTCGTGTCGATCAGTCGATTCACTGCAGGCTGCTGGCCGCCAGGCTGTTCGGCTGGTTGCTGCAGCCCGGGCCCTCGGGCCGCCCGCGCCGTAGCCTCTGCTGCCTGCGCTCGGGCCTCGGCCGACTGGGCCTGGGCAGCCAGCTGCTGGATCATCTGCTGTTGCTGCTGCTGCTGCGCCGCCGCGACAGCCTGCCGATCTGGGCGACGCGAGCCGCGCGCCAGGCCGCGCGGCTCGCGTCCCCCAGGCCGCGCGCCTTGACTATCTTGAGAGCTTCGCCCTCGCAGTGCCACCTGCGTCTGCGGCGAGCCAGCTTCAGCACGCCCTGCACGATGTTCGCCCAAACTTTGTCGGGTTCTGTCGAGACCAGCTGCCGGCGGGTCTCGTCCGCGGCTGCTCCAGCCGCGTCGGCGCCTCCCTGGGGCGCCACGGAAGAATGCACAGCGGTATCGCAGGCAGGCCGACTCACAACCTCGCTCCGCTACCATGATATACGGTATGTCCGTTTCTCAGCTTGAGAAAGATATGGCAATGGTAAGCAATAAACGCCACGGCATGCATATCCGAGAGCTACCTGATCAATTTAGGTCCAGCCCTGGCTTAGCAAACGCACCCGGAGAAGGAATCGAACAGGGCAGGGCTGTTCAAAAACGCCCAGGGCCGTTGAGTAAACGCCATTCATCGGGTCTGGGTGGGTTTTTCCTCCCTTGCCTCTCAAACGGCCGACCCCTTGCCTCAAATCGGGCGTGTCACCCTACAGTGGGACATTGGGCGAAAATGAAAAATACAACAACAACAACAACAACAACAGCAACAACAACAACAACAACAACAACAACAACAATTACTAGCACGTGGGGACACTCCGTTCTCACCAGTGCCAGGGTTTTCATAGGAGGCGGGCAATACCCCCACTTTGTGGGGGGGCCGGTTCAAGCTCTACCAAATTTCCAAACGACTCTTCGCCACCACCCACACCCAGCTTCCCGCCCTATGACGTTCGGACACTTCACTTCGTGGCATGCGGACGACCGTGGCTACTATTCAGGGCCCCGCGGCCGACGACGACGGCGTGCGCGCGCGAAGAAAAAACGAATGTGTCCCGCATGGTATTATTTGACAGGGATGATGGCCCTGGCAGGTGCGCAACCGTTGTTGCAGAAGTTCGAAAAAGTTGCTCGCAAAAGCCCGTTTGACAGAAATGTTTAAAAAGTGTTGGGTTTCCTACGAATCCGCAAGAGCGCGCGGGATGAAATTTTGACATTTTTTTTTGAAAAACCATTGGTTTTTTGATGTTTTTATGTTAAAATCGCTACGAAAACTAAGGTTTTGGAAGGATTTCGTCTTGCGCGCGCGAATGTCCACTTTACCTTATTTTTTGCAAGGGATTCTTGAAGTTTGGTTATGTTAGAACAAGAAATGTCCACTTTAGCTTATTTTTTGCAAGGGAAAACCGATCGTAACAACACAACCGGATCCGGACCAACCCGTTTTGCCTGAGACTTCCTCACGAAAATGATGAAAACTGCGGCCTAGGCGCGGCGGGGGGGCCATGCACCAGGGGATGAAAATCAACTTCAACAACAATGTTCAACAACAACACCAACACCAACACCAACAACAACAACAACAGCAACAACGATTACAACAACAACAACAACAACAACGACAACAACAACAACAACAACAACAACAATCATTTTACCCGAACGCTCAGTGTTCTCCCCAGTGCCAGGGTTTTCTTGCGACACCAGCCAATACCCCCACTTCGTGGGGGGGCCGTTCAAGCTCTACCAAATATCCAAACGACTCTTCGAGACCACCCACACCCAGCTTCCCGCCCTATGACGTTGGGACACTTCACTTCGTGGCGTGCGGACGACCCTGGCTACTACACTGGCGTGGGGTACACACCCACAGAGGTTGATCACATCTGTTACATATGATGTGGTACACGGTACACGTGAGATGGTACGCAGTGCCAAGATAGTTGGTCACATTTTTGGGGCAAATTCGTGGGGATGCGATTACAGAAGTACATGTGTTACACTGATGTTATACAGTCCCAAGGATGACGCATGCATTGCTCATAGACTCATGGCGCTATGATCCTAACTCTCAGTGCCCAACGCGCGCGTGCACAGCCAGACGGAGGGAGAGAAACACATGTATACAAGGTTCGTGACATACGCACGGTCCACCATGTTGTAAACGATCGCATGCACGGTAAGTTCTGAAATTATACGTATGTACAAGCAGACATGCGAGGGAGAAAGGGAGATGGCCATCGACAGTTCCAATACGGCTCCACGCAAAGACCCTTTTGACAGAAATGTTTAAAAAGTGGTGTGTTTCCTATGAATCCGCAAGAGCGCGCGGAAGGACATTTTGACAATTTTTTCTTAAAAAACCATTGGGTTTTTGATGTTTTTATGTTAAAATCGCTACGAAACCTAAGGTTTTGGAAGGATTTCGTCTTGCGAGCGCGAATGTCCACTTTACCTTGTTTTTTGCAAGGGATTCTTGAAATTTGATCAACTAAGAACAAGAATTTTCATTTTCTATTGTTTTTTGCAAGGGAAAACGAGCGTCAACAAAAAACCGGATCCGGGGGTAATCCACTTTTCTGAAGCTTTCGCAGAAAAATGATGAAAATGTAGCTGCGGCCTAGGTTTTGGGCGGGGGGCGTGCACCAGGGGGTCCAACAATAATAATTCTTTAGAAGTAATAGTGTTCAACACCAACAACAACAACAACAACAACAACAACAACAACAACAACAACAACAACAACAACAACACCAACAACACCACCAACAACAACAACAACAAAAACAAATCCAAACCTTCAAAAATAGTCAAACAATCGTCCCCAGACTGTTTCTTGACTATTTTTTGCATATTCCCCCTGTAGAGGGACACGCCCGACTTAACCCTTGCCCCCCCCGCGCGCGTGCGCGCCGCCAACTGCAGTCAAGCTGCAGGGAACGCCACGCCAACAGCGCGGCCGCCTTTTTTGGCCTCAGGGGCGCCCGGGTGTACCGCGTGCGAAAGAGGAACCACCACAGAAAGGCTGCAGGAACATATATGATCGCGGGCTCCGGGCCCACGGGCCCCCCCTCCCCCCCCAGATGGGATGGGTCCCAGGGTCCTCAGGCCCCCTCCCCAGATGGGATGGGGAGGAGGAGGAGGAGGAGGAGGAGGAGGAGGAGGAGGAGGAGGAGGAGGAGGAGGAGGAAGAGGAGGAGGAGGAGGAGGAGGAGGCGGAGGCGGAGGCGGAGGCGGAGGAGGAGGAGGAGGAGGAGGCGAAGGAGGAGGAGGAGGAGGACGACGACGACGACGACGGCGACGACGTCGAGCACGGGAGCTTTCCGAAAGCACGTCAGCATGACGCCACAATCACAGCCACACTCACACCCACACCACACCCACAGGGGGGGAGGGGGGGGGAGGACATTGGGTCACCCCACACACACACACCCACAGCAACACACCACACACACCACCCCCACAGGGGGAGGAGGGGGGGGGACCATCGCGCGGGGGGGGGGGGGCGGGGGCCTGATGGCATTAGCATTGGGGGGAGGGGCCCAAACCCTCGACCATATGTAGCGAGCCCCTGCCGTACCCGAACTTGTTCTGCTTCTACCTGCGCCTGGAACTTCGTGGGCCCTGACAACGACAGGGCCGTTTTCGTGCTGTGCCGCTTCTGTTCCGATGTTTTTGTTGCCGGTTCCGGCGCTTTTTTGTGCCGGTTCCGGCCCCGGCTCCAATCCCGGACCCAGTTTTTGCCGCTTCCAGTCGCCGTTTTGCCTCGCCGCTTCTACTCTCAAGAAAGACTTGTCGAAAACTTTCAAAAACCGGCGCCGCCGTTTCCGGGACCCACCAATGCCTGGACTGCATTCAGCTTGATCGCCGCAAGTCGATTGTAGGTGCGGGCCTATAGCCGAGGGCGCTCCAAGAGGAGGAGGAGGAGGAGGAGGAGGAGGAGGAGGAGGAGGAGGAGGAGGAGGAGGAGGGGAGGGGGGGGGGGAGGGGGAGGAGGAGGAGGAGGAGGAGGAGGAGGAGTCGTCAGGCCCTCAGACATATGCACGGTGCTACAAAAGGGGAGGACCGGTGGCGCCGTCCTGCGACCCAGCATTGGGGGGGGCGCAGAGGGCAGGGGGGCGGGGGAGGAGCCGCGGGGGGAGGCCAGCCTGGGCAGCTCTCCTCCGCCTTGTCCTCCTCCTCCTCCTCCTCCTGCTCCTCCTCCTCCTCCTCCTGCTCCTCCTCCTCCTGCTCCTCCGCCACCTCCTCCACCTCCTCATCCCTTCTTATTCCTCCTCCTCCTCCCCCTCCTCCTCTTCTTCCTCCTGCTCCGGAAGAGGGCATCATCAGTCTGTGAATAAGTCGCTTCAGAGCGCTCTGGAGCGCCCTCGTGGCGTTCCAGCGGCGCTCCCGGGGCCGGCCGCGGTGCCCACCCCGCCCCGGGCCGTGCGTCTCCGATGCGTGGGGAGGCGACTGCGCTCGTGGAGTCTGTCGGGGAGGCGTCGCCGACCGCACCGTCGAGCGACCCAGACCCCCGACGTCATGAATTTTTCATGACGCGATCCCCAGAGGTCTGGACCTATTCGCCAGGACCGGTTTTTCATCCTGAGTTGTTTTTTGACGGTCCCGAGGGCCGGTAAGGGCCCCCAGAGGCCGAAAATATGGAAAAACCTCCCGTCGTGATTTTTTCATGACTCGAAGGGGTCTGGGGAGTCAGTGTGGGCTCCCGTGTGAGCGCGCAACTCTGTCGGGGATCTGCTAACCCTGGTCAATCAGCCCCGGTTCAGCAGGAAGCCAAAGAGCTGCGATGCAGGAAACCAAAAAAAACTGCAACGCAGGGCCTCGCAGGCCCGGGTCAGCCAGAGGGGGTCTCTTCGCAGGATCCTGCGAGATCCGGTGCCCTGGCCGACACCTGGTTGCATTGACCCCCGTCTCTTAAGCTTCGACTTTGGGGCTCGGGTACTTCTCCGGGGGCGTCTCTCGTGCGACTGGGGCACCCGTTGAGCAGGGACCGACAGCCCGGCATTCCATAGGCCTACCACGAAATCTTCTTAGAACTCCCAAGACACGACTAACAAACACAATATTCTTAGAACATAAACCCGATGTGTTAAAGCAAGACCATCCCAACGAGAAATGTTCTAAGAACATTTCGTGGAAACCACAGAAGGTTAGTAGAGCATTGTTTGGTGGGCCTATACGCACGCAAGGACGCCTCGCCACTGCTTGAACCCGAGGTCCCGAAACCGCTCGGTGTGGCGGGCGGTGCGGTGTTTTTTTGGGGGGGAAGATTTCGAGGTCACTGCACGGCCTGACGCCGCACAGCCTTTGAGTTGCCAAGAGGGGGGAGGCATGGGGGCCTCGAGGAGGAGGAGGAGGAGGAGGAGGAGGAGGAGCAGGAGGAGGAGGAGGAGGGAGGAGGAGAGAGAGGAGGAGGAGGAGGAGGAGGAGGAGTAGGAGCAGGAGGAGGGAGAGGAGGAGGAGGAGGAGGAGGAGGAAGACGAGGACGAGGAGGAGGAGGAGGTCTCAGGAGCGCTCTCGGAGACCTCTGGGGGGCAGTTTTGGAGGGCTTCTGGGAGCCCGTGGGGGGGCCTCTTGGGAAGCTCCTGGGGGCTCCTCGGGGCTTCCTGGGGGCCTCTTGGGAGCCTCTTGGGAGCCTCTCGGCGGCCTCGTGGCGGCGCCTCCTGGCGACAGTCTTGGGGCCACCTTGGGGCCGCTTCGAGACCCTCGCGGAGGCCCCCTTGGCCGTGGGGGCCCCGTGGCTCCTCCTCCTCCTCCTCCTCCTCCTCCTCCTCCTCCTCCTCCTCCTCCTCCTCCTCTTCCTCTTCCCGTAGCCATTTTGGCTCAAGCCATGTTGGCTCAAGTTGCCATTTTCTCAATGCAGCTGGCCAGGTCAGCAATTTCCCAGACCGGCCTCCCAGGAGGCCACTCAGTGTCTTTCGCGCTCACACAGATTGCAGCCATGGCGTCCCGCTCGAAGCAGTTTAAGGACAGAACCATTCGTAAGCCTAGGAAGGCTCACACAAAATCCAAGAAGGACGAGAAATCGAAGAAGTCAAAGATGGAGAAAGCTAGGAGGCCGTCAGATCCCAGAATGCCCGCGTCCCAATCGGAGCGCAAGCGCAAGGACTCTAGCTCAGAGTCCGAAGCCCATCCAGAGGTAACCAGCGAGGGCGATCGTTCTTTATCCAGAATGGAAGAACTCAAGCAGACTTTACAGGAGGCTCGCATAAAATCGTTGGCAGAGCAGCTCGACAATGCTAGGGACGAATTCAAGAGGCTCAAGCAGACCAGGGGCTCGGAAGATCCAGCCCAGAACAGCAAGTCGGCAGAGACAGCAAAATGAGGGAAGAGTCCCTCAAGTCAATACCTAACATTGCAAGTAGTGAGCACGTTTTGGGAAATGACCTCAGGCTACGGAGCACATCAGCTTGGCTAGAAGGCCATTTGGCGTGAGCTACCAATGGTCACGGCATGTTCTTCTCAATGCGGTCGTATCTGCGCTTTTGATGTGGACTTCTCCATGTCTAATATCACTTCTAAGCCACCTGGCAGCACTGAAACAATTCGCTAGCATGCAATCGAATCAGGCACACTTAGCCAAGCATGGCTTCCCTCAGCTCACCCTCATCATCGTGACGGCCGCAGGCGCTAGAACGCGCAGCGTATAGCCATTATTGTCAGATGTTGTCCAGGCCCCTCGCTTTGTGCAAGCACTAGGATGTGCAGTTGCAAGTCATTTCAAGGACCATTCATACTTCTGTGAGGGTGAGCTTTACAGCGTCGTGTGCATATTGTCCTGGTAAATAAGGCACAAGTAATCTTGTAGGCCAGCAGGCAGGCAAGCGAAGTCTTGCAGCTTGAATCCTTCCAGTCCTCCCTCCTCTTCAGCCCAGTTTATCCCCTTCTCTCCCACCAGACAGTGCATGGAATTGGCAGCCAGGGCTAGGTTGCAAAACTCTGCCCTCTCCTGGCGGGTCGTGCCATGGCAATGCCATGCCTGAAAGCCCGAACCTGCACGTTGGCGTCCAGGGGATGTTCTTGTCTGTGAGGGGAAAGGTTGGGTGGGCATTCTTACTCTTTTCATCCCTTTTGGAGGGAAGGTCAGGTCTCGCTTTGCTAGGTGGTCAGCCCATTAGAATGTGGGAAGTGAGTTACCCCAGCGCATAGCAGTTGACCTCCTTCCCCCTCCCTTTCTCCAACCTTCCTCCTCCTCCTCCTCCTCCTCCTCCTCCTCCTCCTCCTCCTCCCTCTGGGGTAGGGTTCGGTAGCCGAATCGGAACTGGCAGCGCCCCAGGCAATGGTCTGGGGGTCAGCTGCTGTCCGAGGAACGCGCCTGACTTTGTTCACCCCGAAGCGACTGCCAAAATGTCCTCCTCCTGCACCTGCTCTTCCTCCTCCTCCTCCTCCTCTTCCTGCTCCTCCTCCTCCTCCTCCTCTTCCTGCTCCTCCTCCTCCTCCTCCTCCTCCTCCTCCTCCTCCTCGTCCTCCTGCTCCTCCTCGTCCTACTCCTGCTCCTCCTCGTCCTCGTCCTCGTCCTCGTCCTCATCCTCGTCCTCGTCCTCCTCCTCCTCTTCTTCCTCCTCCCCCTCCTCATCCATCCATGACGCGGTGACGAGAATAGGCCTGCTTGATGATGCCCTCTTCCGCGCGCCGCCAAATGCCCCAGGACGACCCGTGGCGCAGGGTTGGCGAGGATCTCCCGGGCGGACTGCCGGCTCCTGGACGGCAGGGACGCAGACCCGACAGGCCCCGCTGCCACGCAGGCCCGACAGGCCCCGCACTGCCCCGAGGGGCTGGCCACGTCGTCTTCGGGTCTGGGCTCATTGATTGAGCAGGGTCCGACCGTCCCGGCCTTCCTGTCGGCCTGCCACGACATGCTCTCCGAACCCCGACATGCTCTGAGAGCAAGAGCAATGTTCTCAGAACAGAAGGCCGATGCGCCAAAACAAGACAGCCCCGGCCAGAAATGGTATGAGAACATCTCGTGCAGACCACAAGAGTTGGGCGCCCGACTTATCCGGGGAAACTCGGGCCGGGGCAACTCGGGCTCGGACTCCCGAAAAACGAACCCGAGCTAGCCCTGACCCGAGTTGCCCCCCGAGGATTCGGGGCTGTGAAAGAGGCTCTTAGAGCATTCTTTGGATGGGCGCCCTGGGCAGCTCTTGGGCGCGGGGAGAAGTCGCGGCGGTGCGTTCGGCCCTTGTCATGCTATTCTTCTTGCTCATCCGATGCTGCGGGACGATGCTGGGAGACGTCGGCGAGGTTGCTCGGCTCCGCGACGCCGACTCGCGCTCCCACCACCGCCAGGCCTGGGCCCGCGCCTGTCGACGGTTGTGCCCTGCGTAAGCGCTGGCCCAGCCTCGGCGCGACTTCTCTGGGCCCATAGGCCAGCCAGAACGCCTCGCCACTGCTTGAATTGATCATCTTGCCCCGTGTTCCGCGGACAGGGCTCCTCCGAGGGCGCCGTGCACCCGCGGGCTCACGGCCCGGCGCCGCCGAGGAGTGCGCCCGGCGGCGCCGCGGCGGTGCCTCTCTTGACCCGCGCCCCCTCTGGGGCAGCTCCTCCGCCTCCTCCTCCTCCTCCTCCTCCTCCTCCTCCTCGTCCTCCTCCTCCTCGTCCTCGTCCTCGTCCTCGTCCTCGTCCTCCTCCTCCTCCTCCTCCTCCTCCTCGTCCTCGTCCTCGTCCTCGTCGTCGTCCTCCTCCTCCTCCTCCTCTTCTTCCTTCTCCTCCTCCTCCTGCTGCTCCTCCTCCTTTTCTTCCTGCTCCTACTCCTCCTCCTCATCCTCCTCCTCCTTCTCGTCGCAGATGGCGAGGTCGTCCCCTCTCCGCCTCCTGCCCCGCCCCCAGATTGAGTCCTAGAAGAGGCGCCGAAGGGCGAGGCTGCCGCCCTGCTCAGTCTAAGATCACTCGTCCGACGCGTGAGCGCGCAAAGAAGGCTCGGACCTGCGGGACGGCGACGAGAACGACGAGGACGGTGTCATCGACGACGGCGGCGACAGCGGCGGCGACGACGGACGACAATCGACGACGAGGGGGAGGAAGGACAGAGGGGGTTGGAGCAGGAAGAAGAGTAAGAGGACGGAGAGGAGGGAGACAAATTCGGGAGGACAAGGAGGAAAAGGAGAATGCGAGGGTGGGGCGGCTGCGCATGGCACTGAGGGGTGGGGGAGGATGATGAATTACGCTACCGAGGCACCCCACATACTTATATTATGGCTGGAGTGATGATAGCTGAAGTGAAGCATGTGAGAATGATGTTGGTGGCCACTCCCTGCGCACCCCCTATGGTGTTGAGAAAGTGCCACGCCTGTTGCGCCCTGGACGACCGGCTCGGATAGCGGCCGCGCTCAGAGACGACCACCTGCGGACCCCCTAAGGTTATGACAATATGCCACGCCTGCTTCGCTAGCGCTCCCCTGTGCCCTGAGCACGACCGGCACGGATAGCAAACTTGCGTACCGATGTGCCCTCAGCATCACCGTCACGGATAGAGGCCGCGCTCAAGGACCACCCCGTGCGCACCCCCTGTGGTGCGCACCCCCGAGGACGACCGTCACAGACAGCAGCGCCCTGGACGACTGGCACGGATAGCGACCGCGCTCAGGGACCACCCCCTGCGCACCCCTGGCGTCGAGAAAGTGCCACTCCTGCACGGATGGCGGCCGCGCTCGGGGACCACTCCCTGCGCACCCCCTCTGGCGTCGAGAAAGTGCCACGCTTGCTATGCTCTGCGCCATGGCCCGCATAGACGCCACGCTCAGGGACCACCCCCTGCGCGCCCCCTATGGTGCCGAGAAAATGCCACGCCTGCTATGCCCTGCGCCATGGTCCGCATAGACGACGCGCTCGGGGACCACCCCCTGCGCACCCCCCATGGTGCCGAGAAAGTGCTACGCCTGCTCTGCCCTGCGCCATGGCCGTGGAGGAGGGCAGGAAGGAGTGTGCGTGAGGAGAGGGAGAAGGAGAGGGAGGCGGGATGGAGACGCGGGTGCGACGCGGCAGAGAAGGAAACCATAACCCCACGAAACATGTGGGACAAAAGCACAGGGAGGAGAAAAAGGAGGACGCGGAGGCGATCGCGGGCCCCAGCCCCGGTGGACATGTAACGGTTGGTTGCTGAGGTGATGGTTTTTAGCGGGCGTGCCCGCAGAAATCCCACCAGCCCGTAAGGGCGTGACTGGTCTAGGGAGGTTCCTCTGCCATCCCCCCCTCCTTCCCCTTCGGGGAAGGGTTTACCCCTCCCCAGACCCCCCCCCCTGGACCTGGACTTCAGTCGGGGGTGTCCCCCTACAGGGGGATTTTCGACGAAAAATCAAAAATACCAGAAAAACACTCCAAAAAGGTAAAAAAAAAAATACTCAAAAAATAGTCCCCAGACTATTTCATTCACTATTTTCGAATATTCCCCCTGTAGAGGGACAAACCCGACTTAAAGCTGGACGGGGCGTGTCGCGAGAGGCTGGAGCGTGCAAACTGGCCTCGGCGAGGACACCCGAATATCACTGATCCTACGGAGGCCTTGTCCACGTGCTGGTCTCCGGGTGTGTGTGGGCCCTATCGGCGATCCATGGGCGATCAAGGGTCGATGCATCACCCCCTGGGCCTATCCCCTGGTGGTTTTCAGGTCATGAAAAATACACTGTCCGGGACGATCTGGGAAGCGCCGGAAAGCCCTCGACGAGCCGCGGCTGCTGGAGCGCACCCCGAGGCTGGAAACTCGCCGAGGATCGACAAAACTGCCGAAGACCTCACACCTTACACCTCGAATGGCCGTCCCCCCGTGAAGACACCCACCCCCCGCGCTGAGCCTATGCCCCCTTGACGTTGTCCCTGTAGAACCGATCGGTGGCTCAAAAAACGGGGTCCAAGGGTGGACTTACATTGTTGGAGGCACCCCGTCCTTAGGACCCCATCCCTCATAGAGGCCTCCTAGATGGGGTCGGAGCAGATGGGATCGGAGGATCGCGCCGCATCGTCGATACATCGCCGATGCATCGCCGATGCATCGGCGATGCATCGGCGACGTCGGCGATGTATCGGCGACGTCGGCGTGGGTAAACACGGGCTCCACATGGAGCCGCATCGTCGATGCGTCGGCGATGCGGCGCGACCCTCCGACCCCGTCCACTCGGGCCCCAGCTGCGAGGCATAGAATCTTCAGGACCCCATCTTTGATGGGACGCACAGACACATACTAATACCTCGCCATCGCTCGGACGTCCATTCCCTGTGTTTTTTTCGGTTTCGTGCGTGGCTTTTTCGCCAAATGATCAAGGATGCTCCTCGATGGTCCTCGCCGAAGGAAAATGCACACGCCCGAGCGATGCCAAGATACTACATGTCCGCCTTGGAGGCGCGCGCCCGACCCGAACATGTAGTATACCCATCTTGTCGTGTATCGTTTCCCGAGCGGCGTGGCCAGAAAGCGCCCGCCACGACGCACACACTACAAGCTTTCTCGGTGCGCGCGTCGCCCCTGGGGGGCCACGCGCATATAGTAGAAGTATGTTGGGGTGACGCCGACTTGAGCGCGTGTCCCCCCCCCCTCAGATGGGGATTTTGGGCGGAATTTTTTTTTAAAAAAAAAACAAGCAAAAAACCAAACAATGCCCCCCAAATGCTCAAAACTAGTCAACACATCGTCCCCACACTGTTTCTTGACTATGTCGGGATATCCCCCCTGTAGAGGGACACGCCCGACCTTAGCATAGAATCTTCAGGACCCCATCAGGGTGACGCCGACTTGAGCATATGGACGAGGGCGAGGGAGGAGGCCGAGAGCAGGAGGGTGGGGAGGAGGGGGAGGAGGAGGAGGAGGGCGAGGAGGAGGAGGGCGAGGAGGGAGGAGGAGGGCGAGGAGGAGGGGGGGGCGAGGAGGAAGGGGGGCGAGGAGGGAGGAGGAGGGCGAGGAGGAGGGGGGGGCGGGGAGAGGAGCCTCCGAAGCCCGAGGCGGCGGCAGGCCGCGGCAGCGCGGCGCCGCCTCCAGGGGCCCGCGCCCAGGGGACGGCAGGACGGCGCTCTTCGGGCGCTGGCGCGCGCCCTGCCTGCGAGGCGCGCTGGCCCCCCGCGGGGCGGGGCGGGGGGGGCCGCTGGGGAGGCGGGGGGGGCCAGGGGCGGCAGGAGAGAGGCGCGGGATAGGGGGGGGGAGGCGCGGGAGGGTTGGAGGGTGGGTTCCTCCCTCCCACGCCTCCCTCCTCCCTGCCCTCCCTCCTCCCACTGCCTCTCTTCCCATCCCTCCTCCATCCCT
>CAUYUJ010001841.1:0-17562 GCA_963575745.1 Prorocentrum cordatum | reverse complement strand
CTCCTCCTCCTCCTCCTCCTCCTCCTCCTCCTCCTCCTCCTCCTCCTGCTCCCTCCTCCTCCTCCTCCTCCTCCTCCTCCTCCCCAGAGGGCTCCAAGAGGGCTCCAAGAGGGCCCCAAGGCGCCGCCAGACTCGGGCCCGTGCAACATTCTGCCACGAGATGCCTTCCCGTGGCAGAATGCACCCGGCCCTGTCTTGGAGGGACCCGAAAGCCTCAAAAGGGCCGCAAGAGCACCCTTCCCCAGGAGGCCCCACGAGGGCCCCAAACCGCATATACTTGACATGCTTCTTGGGCTTACGAGAGGGGCACCCAAGTACATGCGCGTCATGGGGCCTTGTCGGGGCCCTCTTTGGGCCCTGCTGGCCCCCTCTTGGGGCCCCTCGGGAGCGCTCCCACCGTCCTGGTCCCCTCTTGGGACTGCCATGGGCGCCTGAGGAGCCGTCCTGGCGCAGTGTTGAGCCGCCTTGGGGCCCTCCTGGCAGCCTCCTGAGGCGTCTTGGGACGATCTTGAAGGCCTTTGTGGCCGTCTTGGACGCTTCGAAGACGCGAAGCACGGGAACTCCCGAAATGTACGTTTTCCCTAAGGATTGGGACGATTCTTCCGTGTTCGGGCTCTCTGGGGGCTCTCTCTCTCTGGAGCCCACTTGGAGCATTTTGGAGGCCTCTTGGGCCGTCGGGCGGCTATCTTGGGCGTCTTCGAGCGCTCGGGGCCCGTCTCGGAGGCCCTCTTCGGCCGTCTTCGGGCCCTCTTGGGGGCCTGCGGGGGCGGCTCGGAGCGCTCCGAAGCCATCTTGGAAGCGCGCCGGGGCCCCCGGGACCGCGCGGGTGGCCGATGGAGGGGGCCGGTCCACGACCACTGCTCGCCCAAGTGGCCAGCGGTGAACGATGCATTACAGGGCAGTTTTTAAGACATGGGATTTTGACAAAATCGGATTATGAATACATGATTAATGTATGAATAAATGTATGCATGAACTCATCGTTGTGTTTAGTCCTAAATCCCTGCATTTGTAATACATGATCCGCACGCGGAGCATGTATTAAACACGGCACTGTATAGTAGACAGGCACGTTCCACTACTCGCAGAGTGACTACTCGCAGACATCAGAAAAAACAATGTTTTTTGTCGAAGCGTTATTCGGAATGGGTCCGGAGCGCTGCTTCGGCGCGGCGTACGCGTCGTTTTCGCTGCGCGCACGAGACCTGGCCACCCGACCCGAGAAGCTGTGAATTGCTGACGCTGCAGCGCCACGCGAAAAAAAAAAGGGTCCGGGCTCTCGCTCGTGTGCGGCGTATCTCTTCGTTCGTCGAGAGCAAAACCATGCGCGAGCGCCTTCCGTGATTCCGTAAACTAGGTGGGGACGCGTTCGAGTTCCAGTCAGATTGTTCCACACTTGGTTCTACTGGGTAGTCGAAGCCAATCTGGCGCCAATCTGGCAGGCCCAATCTGGCAAACGGAGGCAATCTGGCGAGGGAGCCAACGCGAATCTAGTCTGGCGAATAGCCCAAATCATCCAGCTTGGCCAGGCCAGACTGGCCCTTGGGGCCCAATCCAGTCTGACAGTCTGGGCTTCGACTACCCAGTCCTAGCAGACTGTGCGGAAGCGAGGACGGGAGGGAGAGTGGGACAGGGCAGGGCCCGCTGACTCGTTCGACCTGGCTAGATTCAACAACTCCTCCCTCTCTCGCTCTCTCGCTCTCTCTCTCCCCTTCTCTCTCTCTCTCTCTCTCTCTCTCCCTCTCTCAAATCCTCTCCTCCCCCCCTCCTTTACCTCCCTCCGTCGCTCCCATCCTCCTCTCCTCCCCTCCCTCCCGCTCCTCCTCCCCCTCCTCCCCCTCCTCCTCCCCCCTCCTCCCCCTCTTCCACCTCCCCCCTCCCGCTCCCTCCCTCCCTCCCTCCCCGCTCCTTCCCCCCTGCTCTCCCTGCCACCCCGCTCCCTCCTCCCCCCCTCCCTCCCCCTCCGCCGGCCGCCGTCCGCCGGGCGCCTTCTTCCCCATGGGAACGGGCTCGGGGGTGCTACTCTAAAAAAGGGCGGCCGGAACCAGAGCCGGTCTCATGCGCTGCTACAAAGCCGCCTGCCCGGGGGCTCGGGCGGGGGCTCGGCGGGGACGGGCCAGCCCCGAGCATTGAGCAGGGACCGGCCGCGCTGGCATTCTTCCCCAGACCTACCACGAAGCGCTCTTAGAACCAAAAACTGTTCTAACAGAAGCAAGGTCCTTATAACACAAGCCCGGTGCATTAAACAAGACAGTCTCAGCCATGAGTGTTCTGAGAACATGGTGCGCGAACCACAAAAGGTTCTCAGAACATCTTCTGGTCTTCTGGTGGCCCAGACCCCCGACGCCGTGATCTGTTCACAGCGTCGACCCCCAGGAGCCTGGACCCCTTCCCTGGGACCGGCTTTGCATCCTGAGCCGTTCCTTGACGCTCCCGGGGCCTGGCAGGGGGCCCCGGGGGCCCGAGAAGTGCGAGAAACCGCTCGTCGTGACTTCTGCCACGACGCGAGGAGACAGAGGACCCCTTGAGATCAGAGGAGGAGGGAGGAGGAGGAGGAGGAGGAGGAGAGGAGGAGGAGGAGGAGGAGGGGCGGGGGGGAGGGGGAGGAGGAGGGGAGGGGGGAGGGGGGGAGGAGGGAGGAGGCGGCGGAGGAGGGCGGAGGAGGAGGAGGAGGTGGAGGAGGAGGAGGCAGGAGAGGAGGAGGAGGAGGAGGAGGAGGAGGAGGTGTCGGAGGAAGAGGTGTCGGAGGAGGAAACGGAGGAGGAGGAGGAGGAGGAGGAGGAGGAGGAGGAGGAGGAGGAGGAGGAGGAGGTGGTGGAGGAGGAGGAGGGGGGAGGGACGGATGGGGGGTTACCCACATGGAGGAGGGAGGGGCAGATGGGGGGTGACCCACATGGGGGGCCCTGAAGGGGCCCTTTAGGGCCCCCTGTTGGAGCCGGCTGGTGCCCTGACAGTTTTCTTTGTGGCGGGCCCGTTCCGATTCGTTTCCGGTGTTCCGGCGATCCGAAGCAGCCCGATGCTTGCACAGCGCTGCTGTGCATCCTGGCGCAGCCGATCCGATTCGATTCCGACTCCGTGCCGATGCGGCCCGATCCGACATGCATTCCGACTCGATCCGATGTCCCGATTCCACTACGACCGACCTTGCCACTAGGAGGACCCCGCCTGGCTCTTGTCCCCGGTGGTGGTTGTGGTGTCGTCTGTCCTCGCTGCTCGTCTGCAAGCCTCCAAAATGGGGTCAGAGTACGGTTGGAGTTGGAAAGACAGCGTGCGATGTGGTGCCGCCAGCCCACTCATTGCACGCTATCCCCCGCCTTGGGGAGAGCGTGCGCCGAAGAAGCAGACCCTGGCAGGGGGATGGCGTGCAAAGGGTCACAAGAGGGGCCCTCGAGGGGACATCGCCTCACAGGGGTAGCTAATTTTCGGAGATCGATAATGCACCCTATCATTCCAGCGCCAACCGCAGATGGGGTCGGATGATCGCGCCGCATCGCCAATGCAGAGGAGGAGGAGGAGGAGGAGGAGGAGGAGGAGGAGACGGAGGAGGAGGAGGAGGAGGAGGAGGAGGAGGAGGAGGAGGAGAGGCGGAGGAGGAGGAGACAGAGGCGGAGGCGAAGGAGGATGATGAGGTGGCTGACGGAGGAGACGAGGAGGGAGGAGGAGGAGGAGGAGAGGAGGAGGATAGGAGGAGGAGGAGGAGAGAGAGGAGGAGGAGGGAGGAGGAGAGGAGGAGAGGAGGAGGAGTGGAGGAGGAGGGAGGAGCTAGGAGGAGAGCGAGCGAAGAGGACGAGGAGGAGGAGGAGGAGGAGGAGGAGGAGGATGAGGAGGAGGAGGAGGAGGAGGAGGAGGAGGAGGAGGGGGAGGAGGAGGAGGAGGAGGAGGAGGAGGAGGAGGAGGAGGAGGAGGAGGAGGAGAGGGAGGAGGATGGAGAGGAGGAGAGGAGGAGGAGGAGGAGGAGGAGGGGAGGAGGAGAGGGAGGAGGCGGAGAAGGAGGAGGAGGAGGAGGAGGAGCGGAGGAGGAGGAGGAGGAGGAGGAGGAGAGGGAGGATGAGGAGAGGAGGAGAGGAGGATGAGGAGGAGGAGGAGAGGGATGAGGAGGACTTTTCCCTTTCTTCCTCTGAGGGGGCCCGGCGGCGGGCGCGCGAGAGCGGCCAGGGCAGCGGGCGCCGGGCGCGGGGCTTCGGCCCGCGGACAACACCGGGAGCCCAAACGGGCTGCGGTGCGGGCGAGAGGCCCGGCGCTCCGCGTCGCGCCTCGCTCTGCGCCCTCTCCTCGCTCCGCGCCTCGCTCCGCGCTCCGCGCTCCTCCTCGGGGTCGCCGCCCCGCTCCTCCCGGCTCGCTCCCCGCTCCTCGCTCGTGCCTCGCTGCTTTGCGCCTCGCCGCTGCGCCTCGCCGCTGCGCCTCGCTGCTGCGCTCGCCCGGGGGGGGAGGGGGGGGGGGGCGGGCCCTCGCGCGCCGCCATGCGCCGCCTCGCCGCTCCTGCTCGCCCCCAGGGGGCGGGGCCCCCTCTGCTGGAAGGCAGCGCCCTCGCAGAGGGGCGAGAGGGGACGGGGAGGGGCAGGGAGGAGCAGGCAGGGAGGAGGGGAGGAGGGAGGGGGCTGGGGGCTGGAGGGAGGCGTGGGGAGGAAGGGGGCTGCAGGCTGGCCCCACGAACGCAGCGGGTCCCGGAAGAGAAGCCCCCTCCATCTTCCGCGGCGCGTTGGGGCCCTCTGGGCCGTCCGTGGGGCCTGGGGCCGTCAAGCCACGACCGAGGTGAACAGATGGTCCTGGGGAAAAAGTCCGCGTCCTTCATGACAGAGTAGCCGGGGGGCGGGGGGGGGGAACGCCCTGCGTAATCACGACGACGTCCCGTCGTCCTCGTCCTCGGCATCCGTCCTCCATGCCGTTTCCTTGCATACTTCTCCGCTCTGCCGCACCCCCAGACGCGTCGCGTTTCGCCTGAGACTTCCTCGTCACTTATGACCCTGAGACTTGAAACATGCAACAGTTTCACGGATGCAGTGCGGGTGGCTTCCACAATGTGGCTCTCACCTTAGCGCCGCGCACCTTCTTCTGAAAGTTCGCAACAGCTTCAAGGATGGAGGCCAATTCCTTTTCAAAATGTGGCCCTTGCCTTAGCGCACGGACACTCGTCTTATAACTCTGCAACAACTCCAAATACTCGTATGTTTCAAATCCCCAGAATGGTCTCGTAACGCGACTACGATTGTCAGGACGCAGCAGTGACGTTGATTCGCGGTGCTGACATCCCAGGAGTGATGTTCTGTCGATGACTTGCCAGGACGCAACAGGCGCACTTTGATTCGTGGCGCTGAAATCCCAAGAACGGCGTTTTGGCACGATTGGGGGTTCTTATACGGTTGTCTTCTAAGGACCTCTTCCCGCAATGAAGATGCATGCTGCCAGGGCCCTATGAAGAGGAAACTTGGAGGGAGGATGTACTGCAATATCGCTGGTGCGCATTGAGCTTACACTGGTTCTCCCTCTTCCTCCCCCTCCTCCACCTCTTCCTCCTCCTTCTCCTCCTCCTCGTCCTCCTCCTCCTCTTCCTTCCACCCACTCCCCCCTCCTCCTCCTCTTCCTGCTGATCATCCATCCCTTTTCTTTTTAAGTAACTCCGCGCGCCACGAGACGCGTCGGTAGGATGGGTAAGGCATCCCGCCTGAGTCGTCTTGACAAGCTATGGCCTTGAAATATGGAAGTTGCAACAGTTTCACGGATGCAACGCGGGTGGCTTTCAACACGTGACTCTCGCCACAGCGCAGCGCACCATCTTCTTCAAGTTTGCAACAGCTTCAAAGATGGAGGGCAATTCCGCGCACATTCGTTAACAAAAAAATTCCGAAAGCTTCGCGGATGGAAGGCGGACCGTGTTCAAAATGCGGCTCTCGCACCAACGCCGCGCACATTATTGCAACGCCGTGAACAGTTTGCAATTGTTTCACGGCTGCAGTGCGGGTGGATCTCAACATGTGGCTCTCACTCTACCGCCGCGCAGTTGACAAAAAAAGAAACGTTCACGGATGGGGGGGGGTAGCTCCTTTCCAAACTGCAGTTATCGCGCTGGCGCCGCGCACATTCTTTCTACGAGTTCGCAACAGTTTCAAATATTCGTGCGGCGGAAGTCCCAGGAATGTTGTTCTGGCGCGGCTTACGATTGTCAGGACGCGCGAGAAAAGTTGATTCGCGGTGTTGAAAATCAGAAATGGCGTTCCAGAACGATTCACGGAGCAGTCACATTACTTCGCGGCGCTGAAGTTCCAGGAATTGTGTTGTGGCGCGGTGAAGGACTCTCAGACGTTTGCCTGCCGATGGGGCATGCCTCGCAATGAATATGCATGGTTGCTGGCACCCGCGAAGACAAGGGAGCCTGAAGGGATGGCTCATTGCAACATAGTCGATGCGTCTTGAGCTTACATTGGTCCTCCTCCTCTTCCTCCTCCTGCTCCTCTCCCGTCCGCCTCCCATCCATCCCTTGTCTTACGCTGCTCCCATCATACGTAAGGACCACATCCCACAAATGACTTCGAGCACCCGGAAAAGTGTCGAACGAGTGTCGAAGGAGTGCCGAAACAGTGTCGGACGAGTGTCTCCCAGGGCCCGACGCGCGAAAACCCTCGAGCTCAGGGGATCTTGCTCTGGTGCTCGAGCTTCCCTTTCTGGCGATCGGGGCTGGAGCGGGCTGGCACCTCATCGCCCTCCTCCTCGTACACAGCCCCTCCCTGTCGCCCCCCCCCCCAGCGCGTCGGTGTGTCGGGAGCGGCCAAGAGGGGGGTGTCCAAGACGGGGGGGGTGCAAATCATGACCAGCGGCATGTGCGCGGCCCAGCGGGGGGGCCAAGGCCGTAGTGAAATGAGATGAGGCGCCGTGAAATCTGGGGAAATATCATGGCCCACGCCATGAAATCCACCCCCCCCTAGTCATCACCCCCCTCTTTGCCGCCCCCGAGTGTTGGGCAGGCCGAGCCCCCCGCAGCGCCCACATACGACCTGGAAGCCTGAGCACACTGCCGGACGCTTCACCAGCTGCAGGGCGGGGCGGCTCCCGGAGCGTGCCTCCCGCCCGGGCCGCCGAGCTCCCTCTCGCCCGACGGTGTGCCAGGGCGCTGCGCCAGCGGAGGGGTGGCGCCTCTCCCAGACTGGGCAGTCGAAGCCAATCTGGCGCCTATCTGGCAGGCCCAATCTGGCAAACGGGGGCCATCTGGCGAGGGAGCCAACGCGAATCCAGTCTGGCGAATAGCCCAAATCATCCAGTTTGGCCAGGCCAGATTGGCCCGTGGGGCCCAATCCAATCTGACAGTCTGGCCTTCGACTGCCCTGCCAGACGGTGGCTCTCGCCGCCGCGCCGCGCAGGGTCGGCTGGAAGGGGCGGCCTCCAGGAGTCGCGGGGCTGGAGTTCGGAAAAGCGTGCTCTGGCACGGTGCAGGGCCGTCCTGACGCAGCCGTGACGCTGCTTCGCGGCGCTGGTGTCCGGGAGTGGTGTGCTGGCACGGTTCACAGTTGTCAGGACGCAAACAGTCACATTGAGTCGCGGCGCTGAAGTCCCAGGAATTGTCCTCTGGCGCGATTGAGGAGTCAACCGGTTGACTTCCAATCAACGAGGCTCTTCCAGCAATGGGCACACAGTATTGTAATTAGGGACCTGTGATGAAGGAACTTGGAGGATGTATTGAAACGTCGTTGATGCGCCTTGGTTTTCGCTGGTCCTCCTCTTCCTTCTCCTCCACCTCCTCCTCGTCCTCCTCTTCTTTCTCCTCCTCCTCCTCTTCCTCCTCCTCCTCCTCTTCCTTATCCTCCTCCTCCTCCTCCTCCTCCTCCTCATCATCATCATCATCATCATCATCATCAGCATCAGCATCAGCATCAGCATCAGCATCAGCATCAGCATCATCATCATCATCATCATCATCAGCAGCAGCAGCAGCAAGCAGCAGCATCATCAGCATTCATCATCCTCATCAGCATCAGATCAGCGATATCATCATCATCGTCAGCATCCGCATCAGCATCAGCATCAGCAGCGCATCCATCACATATCATTCAACATCATCATCAGCATCGCATCATCATCATCATCATCATCATCATCATCATCAAGCAGGCAGCATCATCATCATCATCATCAATCATCATATCTATCATCATCAGCTTCTGCATCAGCATCAGCATCAGCTCAGATCAGCACTCATCATTCTATCCCTCATCAATCATCTATCATCATCCTCATCATCATCATCATCCTCATCATCATCATCCTCATCATTCTCAAACCCTCACCCCCCTTCTCCTCCTCGCCTCTCCTCCCTCCGCCCCATCTCCTATACCTCCCCACCTCCTCCTCCTCTATAGTTCTCCTCCTTCTCCTTCTTCATCCTTGCTATTCCTCCTTCCATTAGATCTTCTTTCCCTCCCTCCTCCTCCTCCTCTCCTCCTCTCCCTCTTCCTCGCGGCCGGCGCGCGGAGGGCGGCGGGCCGTGCGTCGCGCGCGATGGCGACCGCGCGCCCCCCCCCCGAGCAGGTCACGGGCAGGTCCCTCCGGCGGGCGGGAGGGTCTGCTGCCCCGCTCTTTGGTCGCGACGGGACGGCGGGGGGGGGGGGGGGGGCGGGGCGGAGGAGCCAGGGGGGCAGTAGAGGGGGAGGAATAGGATGGGGGGGGGGGGGCGAGAGGGTGGGCCAGGGCGAGAGGGGCGGAAGGAAGGCGGGGCGGGGGGGGGGGGGGGGGTACGGCTAGGGTGGAGGGGCACGGGGTGGGGGCAACAGGCGGGAGCGGGGGGATCGGGACGGCCGGGGCGTGATGGGCCAGGGGGGGGGGGACAAGGGGGGATGGGGGAGGGAGAGGAGGGAGGGGGCGGGGGGGGGAGGGGCGGACGGGCAAAATCAATTATGTCAAGGGCGCGATCGAAAAATCCAACAAACCTTCTAGGGCGTGGGTGGTCTGATGGGCTCGTTGTGCGAACACCCTGCTTCCCTTTCGAGGAGGCGACTCCCCCTCCCCTTCCCCCTTCCCCCTTGGGCTGGAGGGGGCGCCCCGCGAGGCGTCAGATGACTTCTTGGGCCCAAGACGGCTACAAGAAGGCTCCAGGCAACCCAACATGGCCCCCACGACCACTCAAGAGATCCCAAGATGGTTCAACCTAGCTTTCAACGTGCCTGCAACATCGCCCCAACACGGATCCAAGTGTCCTCCGAGCCTCCCCAGGAGACCCTCAGCACGCCAAACATCGGTCACAATCCGAAAGCTGTTCAATGTGCGTTGCCTTCTCGCCTGTTCGTTTCCGATGGGCCTCAGGAAAGCTCCAAGATGGCTTAAGATGGCAACAAGATGGTCCTACTGGGTGCCCGATAAGGACCTAAGAAAGCCCAAGAGCGCCCCAAAAGAGCCCCAAGAGCGCCCCCACACGCGGCTTTGCGGGCCCCGACGGGGGGACGCACACAAGCTCCGCCCCTTGTTTTATCGATGGCCTCCAAGATGCCCCCCAGAGGGCCAAAGACCTCCCAGGTGTCCCCCCCCCTTCCACGCGCGCGGGCCACTTTGTAACCAGCACGGCAACTGCCCAACCAAACGGGGCACTGTACGACCATCATGGATGCCCCCAAAAGGGCATTTTGCAACCGGGAGGGCCACTTTACAACCAGGCAGTTAAACATAGTAGCAACACAGGAATGACGAACTAGAAACATCCGTTGGCCCACGCAAGAGATACACTTCGCTATCTGGAGCGTGTTGGCTGTAAAATGGCGAATTCAGACTGCAATGCTATCGGAATCGCCACTGCCAGAACCCACTTGAAATCCTGTTGGGATCCTTACAACCGTGGTCATTGAGATCCACTTGGAATCCCGTTGGCGTCCGATAAGACTCCGTCCTGTTGGACGTACTGGAAGCCTCTCCTTTTGAAATTAAACAGGACCAGGCCGCATTGGAAGCCAATGATAATCCTTTCTCATGGAAGCCGAGTGGGGTCTCATGAGGATCCACTAGGAATCATTCCGATTGGAAACCACCACAGGAACCACACCTACTTGACTCTTGTTGGAGTCCTATTGAGGCCCTCGTGGGCACCAACAAGAAGCCTTGTTAGATGGGAATCCCACTGGCGCACCATATTGAAATCAGACTGGAATGGAATCGACTGGGAACCCTACCCATTGGAATCCGAGTTCCTAGTGGCGTCCTACTGGTATCTTCATGGGGCCCAATCGGAAGCCTTCTTATGACAATCCGATTGGGAGTCCTACAGGAATCAAATCGGGGCCCGTCCTATTGGGGTCCGAGTGGCTTCTAGGAGACGCTCCTGGGAAAAGCTGCTGGGATAGCCCAGATGGCCGCGGCAAAATGGCTCAAGAGGCCCTCGGGAAGGCACCCAACGAGGCCAGGGAGGAAAGAAGGGCACAGACAAATAAAGGAGCCCACAGACACACAAATAAATAGACACAAATCCGGGGAATCCCCATATTCCTTGTATTTTCTGGGTTTCCATCTTCCCCCCTACTTCCCATACTTTCCCATATTTTCCTGGGAGTCGACGATGAATTGTGTCTGTGTGCTTTTCCCCCTTCTGAACAAAGCAAGGATGTGAAATTGAATGGAAACAAAATGGAAAGAATGGCGCAACTCCTCACCGCCACGCGAGCTCCACGCACGCGCTCGCCCATTTCGACCATGGTTGTATGCTTTGGCAGGTCTGCGCTGGATCGGATCGCGAAATCGGATCGGATCCAGAGCGGATCGAATCGCCAGCGAATCGTCCCGAATCGGATCGGCATGGAATCGCCGCGCCCCTCTTCCGGCTGGCCCTGGCCGATGCCGGTGAGTGGAGCCGGATTGCATCGAATTGGAATCGCGGCCCCAGCCAGGCGAGTCGAATCGCATCGCATCGGGCCGGATCCCAGGCGGCCCTGCTTGGGCTGCAGACGCCCACGAGTCCCAGCTCTTCAGCAAGGGACGCCAGGTCGTCCTCGCACCTGGAGCATCGTCCCCCCCCGCGCGAGCGGGTCGGACAGATAGCCTGTCCTTCGCTCTGCTCCCTTCACCGCGCGGTGTCTCTCCGGGTGGTCCTCCGGGCCTTCCGCTCCGTGGCCACACGTGTGACGAACCAACAGCCCACATCCATACCCATAAACAGGGGAACGAAAAGTGCCATAAACAGAAAGACTCGGAGGTCCGCGCGGATTTCTCGGATCGGCGCTGGACCCCCTTCCCTGGCGCGCGGAGCGCGCCAGGGGCGGCGCCGGAGGCGCCGCCGGGGGGGGGGCCAGCGCCGATCCGAGAAATCCGCGCGGACCTCCGAGTTTTTATGTTTATGCCACTTCTCGTTCTCCTGAGCAGGGGAGGGGAAGGAGGACAGAGAAGGGACGGCCGCTGCCTGCTGCGAGCAACGGCCGTCCCGTGGGGGGCGGCGCCGGAGGCGCCGCCTGGGGGGCCCACATCCATGTCGGCGGTGGACAAACCTCCCTTTAGTAAACCTCCCCTTCGTGAAAACGGCCTGGCACCGAAACCGACGGACCTGACCCCGCAAAAATGACGGCCGCGACGCCCTCTCGCAAACCGAAAACGGCCAATTCCTCAATCGACGTGTCAGGGTAGGAGGTCTATCAACCTCCGATCCATACCCATAAAGGGGGGGTCGGAGAGGGCGGTGGGCGCGTGCTGTCGGAGGGGGGTCCCTGCTCGAGCGGGGGCGCTCCCCGGGGTCCGACAGGCCGCACCCCTGCCCACACCCACAGCCGGTCCTCCTCCCAACGACGCCCCCCTATGGGTATGGGCGTCAGGAGGGAAGGAAGCACACAGACACAAGCCATCGTCGACTCCCAGGAAGATGTGGGAGAATCTGGGGGGTGGGGGGGGAGGCGAAAAACCCAGCGCATATGGGGAAATATAGGGGAACCCTGTGGTCTGTGCCTGCTTATCTGTGTGTCCCTGGGCCCCTTCGCGTGCTGTTCGCTCGTCAATGTGCCACTTCTGCTGGTGCGCACGGCAACTGGCCCGCCTGGCTCTCCCGCCGTGCCGGCCGAGCGCACGGCCGAGCGCACGGCCGAGGGCGGCGCCCGGGAGGGCCCTCTCCAGGCCACAGTGGTGGCGGTGCAGAGATGCCCTCTGCGCACCAGTCCCAGGGAGGAGGAGGAAGCGAGGAGGAGGAGGAGGAGGAGGAGGAGGCGGCGGAGGAGGTAGGAGGCGGAGGAGGAGGAGAGAGGGAGGAGGAGAGGGGCGTAGGAGGAAGGCGGAGGCGGAGGAGGAGGAGGAGGAGGAGGAGGAGGAGGAGGAGGAGAAGGAGGAGGCGCCAGGGAGAAGACGCCCAGAGTACCAGAGGGGGCCGTGGCGGCACGGGAGGAAGACAGGGAGCCGCGGGCGGCGGCGCTGCTGCGCCGAGGCCCGCGACCGACAGGCAGGCCCCGCCGAGAGCGGCGGCTGGCGCCGGCGGGGCAGGGCTGCGTCGGGCCCCCCCGCCGACCGCGCTGGCCAGACCAGGGGAGCGCGACGAGCTGCGAAGCTGACGCAACCACGAGTGACAAGGGTGCAGAGTGCCAGCAAATGAGGGTCACCAGCACGAGTCGGCATCCCAGGTTGCTGGTGGGGGCACTGACAGTGCGCTGGCCCTTTGGAAGGAGTGTAGCGCGCGAGGAGGCGGACTTCTTCCGCAGGGGAAGGGAGAGGAGAAGAAGGGAGGAAGAGGAGGGAGAAGGAGGGGGTCGGACGACGAGGAAGGAAGAAGAAAGACGAGAGGGGGGAGGAGTAGAAGGAGGGGAAGGAGGAGAGGGGAATGATAGTAAGGACAACGTGAAGGACGGTGAGGGAAGAGGGAGGAACGTTCCTCCGCTTCTCCGCCCCACCCGCCCCGACCGTCCCTGCCCCCTCCTCCCCGTTCCTCGCTTCCTCCTCCTCCTCCTCCTCCTGCTCCCTGGCACAGCGGGAGGTCCTCCACGCCGCCTCGCTCCCGTCCGCCGCGCACGCTCTCGCTTCCTCCTATACTCCTTTACCTCTAACTCCTCCTCTCCTCCTTCCTCCTCCTCCCCCCTCCTCCTCTCCTCCTCCCTACTCATCTCCTCCTCTCCGCCCCTTCCTCGATTCCACCTCCTCCTCCTCGGTTTCCTTCTCCTGCCCCTCCTCCTCCTCCTCCTCCTCCTTTCCCTCCTCCTTCCTCCTCCCTCTCGTTTCTCTTCCCTCTCCTCCTCCTCCTCCTCCTCCTCCTCCTCCTCCTCCTCCTCCTCCTCCTCCTCCCCCTCCTCCTCTCCTCCAGCTCCCTCTCTCCCTCCCTCCCTCCTCCTCCTCCTCCGGCGGCTCCAATCACACAGCTTCCCGCAGCCAGGCAGCCCCAGGCCTCCGCGCAAGTCCCGGGCCCTCCCTCCTGCTCCTCCTCACCACCTGGCCCTTGGATGCTCATTCTGGGGGCTTTCCTGGAGACAATCGCTCCACTCGCGCGTCGAAGCTGCGTTGAACATCCGTCGATTTGAGTCGACCTTGAGTCGACCTTGAGTCGAACCGGAGTCGGACCCGAGTCTTAGTCGAATTTGAGTCGAGCTCGAGTCGAACTGCGGTCGAAACAGAGCCGAACGGATCCGTTGGGTGGGCCCCGGGAAGGCCCCCCCGAAACGAGCATCTAATGGCCACTCTCCCCGCCCCCCGCACCCCCTGGCCCTCTCCCCCTCCCCCCCCACCAGACATCCGACGCCGTTCCTCACGGCGCGGACCCCGTGGGTCTGGACGTTTGGTGGCAACTCGTGGGGGGCCTCCAAAACCATCTTGTCGGCTCTTGCGAATCGACGCTACTCGACGCGGATCGCAGCTAAATCAACACCAAATCGACGTTAAATCGGCGCTATCGTATCGATTCCCAGACGCTACTCGACGCTAGTCGACTGAATCAACAGGGTGCGCCAGGCTCCCATGATTTGCTACGGCATCCCCCAACCCCCCATCCATCCGACGCCGTTTTTCACGGCGTGGACCCCAGGAGGTGTGGAGCCTGGACGTGCCTCTTCCCGGGACCGGCCGTGTGATGGCCCCCACAGGGCTACACCCGTGGAAAAAACCTTGCGCCGCCACTTCTTCTCGCAGAGGAGGGAGGCCTGAGACCCCCCCCCTCCCCTCCGCGCAAGCGGCTGGCTCCTGCTTCTCCTTCTCTCCCCCCCACCCTGAGCTGGCCCCCCCGGTGGCTTTCGGGCCCGAGCTCGTGCCTCTGGCGGCCCGTCGGGACGACCCGGGCGACGGCGCAGCCGGCGGAAGGCACCCCGAGGCTGGAGAGCCGCCGAGAGCAGGCATCCGAAAGCCTCGACCCAAACGAAGGGTTGCAAAAAAACGAAGGATTGCAAAAAAAAACAAGGATTGCAAAAAAACGAAGGATTGCAAAAAAAACGAAGGATTGCAAACAAACCCTTCGTTTTTTGTTCAATCCTTCGTTTTTTTGCAATCCTTCGTTTTTTTGCAATCCTTCGTTTTTGTTGCAATCCTTCGTTCAACTGAGCCCAGAGCCTGGACGCCCGAGAGGGGTGCGGGAAGAGCGGGCAGGATGCCCACCAGCAAGAGTGCTGTCCGACGACGCCACGATACCCCTGCTCCCAAACCCCCTCGCGTCGTGAAAAAATCACGACGGGAGGTTTTTCTATATTTTCCGCCTCTGGGGGCCCTTGCCGGCCCTCGGGACCGTCAACAAAACAGCTCAGGATGAAACACCGGTCCCGGCGAATAGGTCCGGACCTCTGTGGGTCGCGTCATGAACAAATCATGACGTCGGGGGTCTGGGCTGTTGGGCAGGCGGCCTTCTGCCTCAGGCGGGCAACGCCCGCGGCGGCGAGGGCAGCGACTCCTGCTCAACGTGAGCGAGAACTGATGCCGGGCCTCCGTTCCCGTTCGTGCCTGCCGGCAACAGGGCCCGCCCGCCCCCCACCGAGGCGCTGACAGTGCGCCCCTCTCCCCCGGGAAGGAGTGCGGCGCGCGGGGGGGGGACTCCTGTTCCGCAGGGGAAGGGGAGAGCAGGAGAAGGGCGGAAGGGGAGTGCCTGCACATGCATGCAGGGAGAGGGCTTGACGGCGCTCTCCGGATTGATAGTGGCACAAGGGCGGACTCAGTGCTGGTCGTCGGTGCGCCGTCCGCGGAGAGGGTCAACGGGGCTCAGCCGCCGCCCCCAGTTCCTGTCATCCTCAAGTTGCCGATGACGCCGGTTGGTCTGCAGAGCGACTATCCCGATTTGCACGCGCGGGTGCACGGTCTGACGGCGAGGGAGGAAGAAGAAGGACGAGAGGGGGGAGGCGTGGGAGGAGGGGTAGGAGGAGGGTGCGGGGAGGGGAGCAGCAAGGCCTCCCCCCCCCCCGAGGCGCAGGCGGCGTGCCCCTTTGCTGCCCGCGGCTTTCAGTGCACGGGAGCGGATTCGGGCCGGGGCAGCCGCAGGCTCGGAGGCGCCCGCGGGGGGCCGTCGGCCAGGAGTTGGGGGGGGGTAGGGGGGGGGGGGAGGGGGGTCGGGGGAGGGGGAAGTTATGGAAGAGCGTCTGGAAGGGTCGGAGGGAGGGGAGGGGGAAAGTTCTTGCAAGGGCAAGGGCGCTGGAAGAGGGAAGGGGGAGTCGGGGGGAAGGGGGGGAGGTAGGGTTGGACGGGAAGGGCAAGGGGGGGAGTTGTGGGGAGGGGGAGGGGGAGTTGGAGGGAAACGGGGATGGGGGGATGGAGTCCTGGATGGGTTTGGGGAAGGAGGGGGAGGGGGGGAAGTTTTGGGAAGGGGGAGGGGGGTGCGGAGCGGAGCGCGCCTGCGTCCGCCAAGGGCCGCTGCCTTCCCAGGCGGCTGCGGGTGGGGGCCCGAGCCCCGGGTTCGTGGTCGAGGCGGCGGGGAGCGGCGGGGAGGGGCGGGGCGCGACGGGGGGAGGTGGGGAGGGCGGGAGGAAGGGGGGTGGTAGGGAGGGCGGGAAGGGGGGAGAGCAGGGGGGCAGGGGGGCGGAGGTGTGAGGGGGGGGGGATAAGGTGGAGGGAGGGGGGTGGGGGAGAGGCAGGGAGAGGGAGAGGTGGGGCCAGGGAGGCAGGGAAGGGGGAGAGGTGGGGAGGTGGAGGTGGGGAGGGGGGGAGGGGCGACAGGGAGAAGGGGAGGGGGAGGCAGGGATGGCGGGGAGGGGGGGAGGGCGCAGGGGCCCAGGCCTCCAGCGTCTCGAAGAGCCCAGGGCAGCACTGCTGTGCAAGGCCACGCCCTCGGGCCCTCCCCGTGCCCCCGGGACCGTCAGAGCGCGGCTCGGGACGAAGAGCTGGCTCAGGGGAAGAGGTCCAGACGTCTCGGGGGCACGCACTACAGTCGGGGCGTTGACCTAAGGAACCCTAAATACGGAGCGGGGCCCCTTTCTCCCATAAGTTGAACTTCGATTTCCCATGGAAAACCTCGGGAAACAGAAGGCAAACTGTAGAACAGTCACGGAACACCCAGCCCCTCCCCAACGAAAAGGGTTCCTTCTTCAGGGCCCCGGCTGTAAGAGGATCAAGACATCGGATGCCTGGGGAAGGGAGTGAGAGAGGTGTACGGGGCAGCGGGGACGAGAAGGGGAGCGGGAGGAGGGCTGCGGAAGAGCAACTCTGCTCCCTTTTCCCTCCTCCGTCTTCTTTCCTCCCTCTACCTCCTCCTCCTCCGTGTTCCTTGCCATCCTTCGCCATTCCCATAATCAATCTCACTCCTCCTCCTCGTCCTCGTCCTCCTCCTCCTCCTCGTTCTCATCCTCGTCCTCCTCCTCCGAATCGTAAACATATTTATCCTCCCGTCTCCCGCTCACGAGTCTCGCAACATCTCCTGAAACCTCTAAGACATGGGCCTCGTGCCAGGACCGCGGTAAGGCCAGAGGAGCGGCTGGCACGATCCTGATGAGAAACGGCGGTGCAGAGAGGAGGGGGAGGAGGAGCTGAGGAGGGGGAGGAGGAGGCGGAGGAGGAGGGGACCAGTGCAAACCCAAGACTCACCAACGATATGGCAATAAACCCTCCCTCCAAACTCCCTCTTCATCACCCCCACAAGGACTCATTTTCGCTGAAAGAAATGCCCCCTTGGAAAACAACCGTTTGAAAATCCAGAACTGCGCCAGAACCCCAACTCCCGGGACTTCAACGCCGCGAATCACCGTTACTGCTGAATCCTGACGGTCCTGAATGATGCCAGGGCGCCATGCCTGGGACTTCCACGCCGCGAATCGCCGTAACTGTTGCGCCCTGACGGTCCGACATCGTGCCACAACTTTTTCCTGGGACGGCAACCATGACGAACCAACAACACACACCCATACCCATTGGGGGATTTGAGAGGGCTATGGGTGCGTGGTGTCGGATGAAATATCATGGCCCCCGCCATGATATCCCCCCCCTAGTCATCACCCCCCTCCTTGCCGCCCCCGATTTTCCTGGGACGGCAGCCATGAGAATCCTTGAAGCGGCTGCGCACTCTTGGAACGCGTGTGCGCGGCGCCACCGACGAGAGCCACACTCCGAAAAAGAGGAGCCGCCCTCCAGGCGTGAAGCACTCTTGCAGAATTTCCGGGTGAGGGCTCCGGCCCAGGGTTCTCTTTGAGCGAGAGGAGGAGGAGGAGGAGGAGGAGGAGGAGGAGGAGG
>CAUYUJ010001840.1:42500-96480 GCA_963575745.1 Prorocentrum cordatum | reverse complement strand
GGAGAGCTAGTTGGCAGAAAAATCTCGACGGAACTTTTGGTGACTTTTGGTCGGTTGAAAATTTCGTTCTCGAAATTTGACAATTCGTTAGAGCTCTAGTATTTTTTCCCGTGATATTCGATCTTATTCCCGCTCGCCATCTTGATCTCAGCTCGATCGGGTAACTTTGAAGGTCAAAAATCACGGTGGCGGGAACGGCCGTTTCGAGTCATCTCGATATGTTCTGACGGTTTTCTGAACATAACTCGAGCTCTAGGGCAGCTACAGAGCTGGTAAGCACAGCTAACGCATGCAGAATGATCAGGCGCGTTCGCCTGTGAAACCCAGAGGTCTGAACTCGGTCTGTCAGCCGAGCTAGGTCCGCAAACCTGTTTGTATTATTCGAGTGAACTTGATACGCGTTGTCGGTATTTTCTACTTAACTCGAGCTGTAGGACAGCTACAGTGCTGGTAAGCACTTCTATCGCACTCAGAATGATCAGAAGCGTTCACCTGTTGAATCCATAGGTCTAAACTCGGTCTGCTAGCCGAGCTAGGTCCGCAAACCTATGCGTATTATTCGAGTCAACTTGATACGCGCTGTCGGTATTTTCTACTTAACTCGAGCTGTAGGGCAGCTACAGTGCTCGTAAGCACACCTACCACACTCAGAATCATCAGGCGCGTTCGCTTGTTGAATCCAGAGCTCTCAACTCGGTCTGTTGCGCGATCCAGAATCACAAACCTGTTCGTATTCTTCCAGTCACCTTGAGAGCTACTCTTGGCGTTCTGCACTTAATTCGGGCTGTAGGGAGGCTGCAGGGCGGGTAATCACAGGAATCGATTCGGAGACATCAGACGCGTCCGTTAGTCGCATTCAGAGGTCTGAACTCGGTCTGATACTCGAGTTGGGCTGAAAACACTATTCGTTCTCTGCATTTTTTTCCGACAGTATATGTTGTCAGGAAGCTCTACGAGTCCCCCGGCGGTAACAAAGGTTGACGGTTTACCGCCGGCGCCCAGTTACTGGGCGCCGGCGGTAAACCGTCAACCTTGGTTACCGCCGGGAGACTCGTAGAGCTTCCTAGCTCGACTCAAGTTGAGGAAACCGACAGCACCTACCAACATTCCGACTCATAGTGAATATTTTTTGACCTCTGAATGCGACAGGCGGACGCGTCTGATGTCTGCGAATCGAGTCCTGTCATTACTAGCCCTGCAGCCCCCCTACAGCCCGAGTTAAGTGCAGAAAACCGACAGCACCTCTCAGGATGACTACAGTAGTTTCGCAGACCTAATTCGGGCAGCAGACCGAGTTCCGAACTCTGGATTCGACAGGCGGACGCGCCTGATGTCTTCAAATCGATTCCTCTGACCACCAGCACTGTAGCCCCCCTCAGCGCGAGTTGAGTGGAGAAAACCGAGAGCACTTCTCAAGATGCCTCGACCAATACGAATAGTTTCGCGATTCTAGATCGGGCAGCAGACCGAGTTCAGAGCTCTAGATCCGACAGACAAACGCAACTGATAATTCTGAATCGGTTTCTGTAAATATCAGCTCTGCAGCTGTCCTACAGCTCGAGTTAAGTACAGAAAACCGAGAGTTCATGTCAAGATGACTCGAATAGTACGAATAGGTTTGCGGACCTAGCTCGGCTAACAGACCGAGTTCAGACCTCTGGATTCAACAGGCGAACGCGCCTAAGCATTCTACATCGATTAGCTGTGCTTACCAGCTCTGTAGCTGTCCTAAAGCTCGAGTTATGTTCAGAAAACCGTCAGCGCGTATCAAGATGACTCGAAACGGCCGATCCCGCCACAGTGCTTTTCGATAGTAATATTGACCCGATCGAGCTGAGAGCAAGATGGCGAGCGGGAATAAGATCGAATATCACGGGAAAAAAGGCAAGAGCTCAAACGAATTGTTCAATTTCGAGAACAAAACTTTCAACCGAGCAAAAGTCAGCAAACGTTCCGTCGAGATTTTTCTTGCCAACTAGCTCTCCAGCGCGTCCGAATTACTCTTAAGCTTCCAGCAACTAGCTTACGGAAGCTCTACGAGTTATTCTTTTGGTTCATCGATGACGAAGAGCTCTACGAGGTACCCGGAGAGCAAGAAGAACACACACCCGAAAGCATTCCTGGCGAGCCTTCGGAAGCTCTCGTGAAGCGCTTCTGGGGCTCTGGGGGACTCCCCTGGAGCGCTTCTGAAATGCTGCCAGGAACGCTTCCACGCGTGCCTGCGCGCGTTCAAGCACCAGTCGACGCTTGCTGGAAGCTCTCCCGGACACGCTACCGGCTCGGGCGAGGCGCTGCGAGGATCGTGGACCGGCGGAGACGGGCTGCTGGCGAGCAGCACCACTGTCCGGCTTCTAATACTGGGAACTGGCGGTAAACCGTCAACCTGGTTGCCGCCGGGAACCTCGTAGAGCTCTGTTCTTGCACGACGATTGTCAGAACACATGAAGAAAGCTTCTCGAGCGAAAAACGGAAAGCTCGGAAAATCAAGTTTTTCTGTTTTTATCCAACGTCAGTTCCTCGAAGTGTTTTGACAGTAATACTGCACCTACGTGCCTGAAAATTTTACTGGCAGTCGCGGCATAACCCACTACCGGTGCAAAAAAATTGCTTTCTCAAAATGAATTGTCAAATATCTTTCAAATATCAGCAAAACCGACCAAAAGTCATCACTTTGTCCTTTCTGGCCGGGTTGGCCAACTAGCTCCACCCCGCGCCGGAATTCCTCTAGCTCATCGACAACGAAGAGCTCTACGAGGTATAAAACCCTTCAGCGCTCAGAGAGCTCTCCGGGAACTTGGTAGCATGCAAGACCCGGAGAGCAAAGAGAACACATACTGGGAAGCTTTCTTGGCGAGCTCTCGGACGCTCTCGTGAAGCGTCTCTGGGGCTCTGGGGGGCTCCCCTGCAGCGCTTCTGAAGCGCTGCCAGGAACGCTTCCACGCGTGCCTGCACGCGCGCACGCGCGCGTGGACGCTTGCCGGATGCGCTCCAGGACCAGCTGCGGGGTCGGGCGAGGCGCTGGGAGGCTCGTGGACTGCCGTGGAGGAGCTCCTGGCGGGCACCACCACCGTCCGGCTTCTAATCTAGAACCCTCTAGCTCTCAGAGAGCTCTCCGGGAAAAACCCGGGGGGCAAAGAGACCCTCGGAACAGGAAATCTTGCCTGGAGGGCTCTGGGGGGCTCCCCAGAAGCGCTTCTGAAGCGCTGCCAGGAACGCTTCCACGCGTGCCTGCACGCGTGCAGGGCACGCGTGGGCGCGTGCTGGAAGCGCCCCCGAACCCGCTGCCGGCACGGGCAACTCGCTGCGGGGAACGTGGAGCGCCGATGAGGAGCTGCTGGCAGGCGCCACCACCGTCCGGCTTCTAATCTAAAACCTTTTAGCTCTCAGAGAGCTCTCCGGGAACTTTGTCCTTTCTGGTCGGGTCGACCAACTAGCTCTACCCCGCGCCGGAATTCCTCTAGCTCATCGATGCCGAATAACCACCCAAAAATTGTCACTTTGTCTTTTCTGGTCGGGTCGACCAACTAGCTCCGCCCCGCGCCGGAATTCTTCTAGCTCATCGATGCCGAAGAGCTCTACGAGGTATCTTCGGAAAACCGACCAAACAAATATCACTTTGTTCTTTCAGGTCGGGTCGACCAGCTAGCTCCACCGCGCGCAGGAATTCCTCTAGCTCATCGATACGATGAGCTCTACGAGATACTTGGTAGCGTCCACTTGGTAGCGTCCAAAACCCGGAGAGCGAAGATACCCTTGGGGACAGGAAATATTTCCTAGAGGCCTCTGGGAGCCCCCCTGCAGCGCTTCTGAAGCGCTGTCAGGAACGCTTCCACGCGTGCCTGCACGCGTGCAGGCACACGTGGATGCATGCTGGAATCGCTCCCGAACCAGCTGCCGGCACTGGCGAACCGCTGCGGGGATCGTGGAGCGGCGGAGATGGGCTGCTGGCGGGCACCACCACAGTAACTCGTAGAGCTTCCCATAGCAATTTATTGCTGGAAACTTAAAAGTAATTCCGGGGCGCTGGAGAGCTAGTTGGCAAGAAAAATCTCGACGGACCTTTTGCTGACTTTTGGTCGGTTGAAAATTTCGTTCTCGAAATTCAACCATTCGTTAGAGCTCTAGTATTTTTCCAGTGATATTCGATCTTATTCCTGCTCGCCGTCTTGATCTCAGCTCGATCGGGTACCTTGTACAGCCAAAAAGCGCACGGGCGGGATCGGCCGTTTCGAGTCATCTTGAAACATGCTCTCGGTATATTGGACTTAACTTGAGATAAAGGACAGCTGCAGAGCTGGTAAGCACACCTTATCGATTCAGAATGATCAGGCGCGTTCGTCTGTTGCATCCAGAGGTCTGAACTCGGCCTGGTAGCCGAGCTAGGTCCGCAAACCTATTTGTATTATTCGAGTCATCTTGACAGGCGCTCTCGGTTTTCTGTACTTAACTCGAGTTATATGACAGCTACAGAGCTGATGCTTACAGAAATCGATTCAGAATCATCAGTCGCGTTCGTCTGTTGAATCCAGAGCTCTGAACTCGGTCTGCTGCCCGATCTAGATTCGCGAAACTATTCGTATTGTTCGAGTTATCTTGAGAGGTGCTGTCGGTTTCCTGTACTTAACTCGGGCTGTAGAGGGGCTACAGTGCTGGTAGTCACAGGAATCAATTTGAAGACATCAGGCGCGTCCGCCTGTCGAATCCAGAGCTCGGAACTCGGTCTGCTGCCCGAGCTAGGTCCGCGAAACTATTCGTATTGTTCGAGTCATCCTGAGAGGTGCTGTCGGTTTTCTGCACTTAACTCGGGCTGTAGGGGGGCTGCAGGGCTGGTCATCACAGAATCGATTCGGAGACATCAGACGCGTCCGCCTGTCGCATTCAGAGGTCTGAACTCGGTCTGATTCTCGAGCTAGGTTTGCCAAACTATTCGTATTGTTCGAGTCATCTTGAGAGGTGCTGTCGATTTACGCACGTAACTCGGGCTGTAGGAGAGCTACAGAGCTCGTGCAGAAGACAATCCAGAAGCATCGGGGGCGTTTGGCTGTTGCATCGAGAGGTCTGAAATCACTTGGGCTGAAAAACTATTCGTTCTCCATAATTTTTTCGACATTATATATTGTCAGGAAGCTCTACGAGTCCCCCGGCGGTAAGAAAGGTTGACGGTTTACCGCCGGCGCCCAGTCTGGCTTCTAATCTAAAGCCCTCTAACTCTCAGAGAGCTCTCCGGGAAAAACCCGGAGAGCGAAGAGAGCCTTGGGGACGGGAAGTCTTTCCTAGAGAGCTCTGGGGGGCTCCCCTGCAGCGCTTCTGAAACGCTGTCAGGAACGCTTCCACGCGTGCCTGCGCGCGTGGACGCGTGCTGGAAGCGCCCCCGAACCAGCTGCCGGCACGGGCGAACTGCTGCGGGGATCGTGGAGCGGCGGAGATGGGCTGCTGGCGGGCACCACCGCCGTCCGGCTTCTAATCTAAAGCCCTCTAGCTCTCAGAGAGCTCTCCGGGAAAAACCCAGAGAGCGAAGAGACCCTCGGGGGCGGGGAATCTTTCCTGTGGAGCTCTGGGGGACTCTCCTGAAGCGCTTCTGAAGCGCGGCCAGGCACGCTTCCATGCCTGCCTGCACGCGTGCAGGCTCGCGTGGACGCGTACCAGAAACGCTCCCGGACGCGCTGCCGGGTCAAACGAGTCGCTGCGGGGATTCTGGAGCGGCGAAGATGGGCTGCTGGCGGGCACCACCACCGTCCGGCTTCTATTCTAAAGCCCTCTAGCTCTCAGAGAGCTCTCCGGGAATTGTTCGCCCGGACCACTCGGACCAGGTGCCTTTCCTGGAGAGCTCAGGGGACCTCCCCTGGAGCCCCTCTGAAGCGCTGCCAGGCACGCTTCCACGCGTGCCTGCACGCGTGCACGCCTGCCGGAAGACCCCCCGGATCCGCTGCGACCCCGGGCAGGTCGCTGCGGGGATTCTGGAGCGGTGAAGATGGGCTGCTGGCGGGCACCACCACCGTCCGGCTTCTAATCTGAAGCCCTATAGCTCCAGAGAGCTTTCCGGGGAAAACCCGGAGAGCGAAGAGACCCTCGGGAACGGGAAATCTTCCTTGGAGAGCTCTGGCGGGCTCCCCTGAAGCGCTTCGAAAGCGCTGCCAGGAACGCTTCCACGCGTGCCTGCACGCGTGCAGGCACGCGTGGACGCGTGCCGGAAGCGCTCCCGGACCCGCTGCCGGGACGGGCGAGTCGCTGCGAGGATCGTGGAGCGGCGGAGATGGGCTGCTGGCGGGCACCACCACCGTCCGGCTTCTACTCTGAAGCCCTCTAGCTCTCAGAGAGCTCTCCGGGAACTAGCTCCACCCCGCGCCGGAATTCCTCTAGCTCATCGATGCCGAAGAGCTCTACGAGGTACTAGCTCCACCCCGCGCGGGAACTCCTCTAGCTCATCGATGCCGAAGAGCTGTACGAGGTACGAGCTGCACCCCGCGCCGGAATTCCTCTAGCTCAGCGATGCCGGAGAACTCTACGAGGTACACAGCACACCCACGCGGCTCAGTGTGCGTGGAGACGCTGGAAATCTCGCGAGATGGAGCTCTGGCGCCGCTGGAAAGCTTCCTTACGTAGCTGACCGCTCCGGAAAAGCTTGCCATCACAGCTGCGGGAGCGCCCCTGCTGCGCTTCTGAAGCGCTGCCAAGAACGCGTCCACGCGTGCCTGCATGCGTGCAATTACACGTGGACGCTTGCCAGGGGCGCCCCCGGACCTGCTGCCGGGACTGGCGAGTCGTTGCGGGGATCGTGGAGCAGTGGAGGTGGGCTGCTGGCAGGCACCACCACCGTGGGGTTTCTAATATAAAACCCTCTGGCTCGCAGAGAGCTCTCCGGGAACAATCTTACACCTCATAGCTCTGGGGGGCTCTCCTGAAGCAGTTCTGAAGCGCTGCCGCAAACGCTTCCTCGCGTGCCTGCACGCGTGCAGGCACGCGTGGACGCGTGCCGGAGGCGCTCCCGGATCCGCTGCGACCCCACAGAATTCGCTGCGGGGGTTCTAGACCGGCGAAGATGGGCTGCTGGCAGGAACCACCACCGTCCCGCTTCTAATCTAAAGCCCTATAGCTCTCAGAGAGCTCTTCGGGAAAGAAGCACTCACACTGGAAAGCTATCCCGGCGAGCCCTGGGAAGCTCTCCTGAATCGCTACTGAAGCGCTGCCAGGCACGCTTCCACGCGCGCCTGCACGCGTGCAGGCACGCGTGGACGCGCGCCGCAAGCACTCCCGGACCAACTGCCGATTCGGGCAACTCGCTGCGGGGATCGTGGACCGGCGAAGATGGGCTGCTGGCAGGCACCACCACCGTTCGGCTACTAATCTAAAACCCTATAGCTCTGAGAGAGCCCTCAGGGAACTTGGTGACGTCCAAAACCCGGATAGCAAAGAGGCATACTCTGGAAAGCGAGCTCTGGGGTGCTCCCCTGGAGCGCTTTTGAAACGCTGCCAACGACGCTTCCACGCGTGCCTGCACGCGTGCAGACACGCGTGGACGCGTGCCTGAAGCGCTCCCGGACTGGCTGCGGGGATCGTGGACCGGCAAAGATGGGCTGCTGGCAGGCGCCACCACCATCCGGCCACTAATCTAAAACCCTATAGCTCTCAGAGAGCTCTCCGGGAACTGGGGCCTGCGGTGGAGCTCCCTATGGGGCCAAGAAGCGCTGCCGAGGGTGGAGGAGACGCATGCGCGAGCAACCACTTGGGCTCACGAAGCGCTGCCCAGGGTGGGGGAAACGCGTGCGAGAACAGCCACTGGGGCCTTCGGTGGAACTCCCTGCGGGCCACGAAGCGCTGCCCAGGGTGGGTGAAACGCATGCGAGAGCAGCCACTGGGGCCTTCGGTGGAGCTCCCTGTGGGGCCACGAAACGCTGCCCGGGGTGGGGGGAACGCATGCGAGAACAACCGCGGGGGTCGTCGGTGGAGCTCCCTATGCGGCCACGAAGCGCTGCCCGGGGTGGGGGCACTGGGGCCCTCGGTGGAGCTCCCTATTGGGTGGCACGAAGCGCTGCCAAAGGTGGGGGAAACGCATGCGAGAGCAGCCGCGGGGGCGTTCGGTGGAGCTCCCTGCGGGCCACGAAGCGCTGCCCTGGGTGGGGGAAACGCATGCGGGAGCAACCGCTGGGGCTTCGGTGGAGCTCTCTATGGGGCCACGAAGCGCTGTCCAGTGTGGGGGAAACGTAATGCGAGGGCAACCGCTGGGGCTTTCGGTGGAGCTCCCTATGGGGCCACGAAGCGCTGCCCAGGGTGGGGGAAACGCATGCGAGAGCAGCCACTGGGGCCTTCGGTGGAGCTCCCTATGGGGCCACGAGGCGCTTCCCAGGGCGGGGGAAACGCATGCGAGAGCAACCGCTGGGGCCTTCGGCGGAGCTCCCTATGGGGCCACGAAGCGCTGCCCAGGGTGGGGGAAACGCATGCGAGAGCAACCGCTGGGGCCCTCGGCGGAGCTCTCTATGGGGCCACGAAGCGCTGCCCAACGTTAGGGAAACGCATGCGGAAGCAACCGCTGGGGCCTTTGGTGGAGCCCCCTGTGGGGCCACGAAGCGCTGCCCAGGGTGGGGGAAACGCATGCGAGAGCAACCGCTGGGGCGTTCGGTGGAGCTCCCTATGTGGTTACGAAACGTGTGAGAGGTGCGCCGAAAGCAGAGGCAAGGAGAGGGAGGAGGGAGGAGGGGGGGAAGAGGAAATAAGGAGGGAGACGCGGGGCGCTGTCTCTTTCAAACGAGGACCCAACACCACGGGATGGTCGGGACAAATATTAAGGAACTCTAGCGGATTTTCAAATTTCGAGAAACTGATCTTACATAAGCAGAAAAAACTCCCGTCGATATTGTCGGGCCAACTGGTGACTCGTAGAGCTTCCCTAAGAGCGTTAGCGGCGAACCTAGAGGAGTAATTCCGGCGCGCTGGGGGGCTAGTCGGCCAAAGAAATCTCGACGGATTGCATAATTTAGCTGGGTTTAAATTCGATTTCTCGAAATTCAACCATTCGTTAGAGCTCTAATCTTTTTCTCCTCCTGGTCGATCTTATTCCAGCTCGCCATCTTAATCTCAGCACGATCGGGTACCTATTACTGCCAAAAAGCATCCAGGCGGGATCGGCTGTTTCGTGTCCTGTTGACAGGTGCTGTCGGTTTTCTGTACTTAACTCGAGCTGTGGGATAGCTGCAGAGCTGGTAGGCACATCTAACCGATCTAGAATCTTTAGGCGCGTAAGTCTTAAGCATCCAGATGTCTGAACTCGGTCTGCTACTCGAGCTAGGTCCGCAAAACTATTCGTACTCTACTACTTTTTGGAGATGAGGGTAAGTTTCTTGACTAAGCTGGAGCTGCAGATAAGCTACAAAGCTGTTCGGCACAGCAGTCGGAAGTAAATCATCAGGCGCGCTAGTCTAAAGTATCTAGCAGCCTGAACTCGGTCTGCTATCTTGGCCGGGTCCCTAAAACTATGGGTACTCCTCTTTTTTAAAACAAAAAGATGGTGATGTGTTTCCTGACTTAACTCGAGCTGCAGATGAGCTGCTGAGCTGTTTGGCATAACAATCGGAAGGCAATCATCAGTCGCGCTAGCTTGAAGTATCTAGACGCCTGAACTCGGTCTGCTGTCAGAGCTGGGTCCGAAAAACTATTCGCAGTCTATTTTTTGGAGATGATGATAAGTTTCTTGACTAAGCTGGAGCTGCAGACGCGCTGCGTAACTGTCCGGCACAGCAATCAGAAAGAAATCATCAGACGCGCTAGTCTAAAGTAGCTAGACGCCTGAACTCGGTCTGCTATCAGAGCTGGGTTCGAAAAACTAGTCGTACTCTGGTATCTTTTTAGAGATGGTGATGGTTTTCTGGACTTAACTCGAGCTGGAGATGAGCTACATAGCTGTTTGTAACATAATTCGAAAACAAACCATAAGGAGCGCTAGTCTGAAGTGTCTAGACGCCTGAATTCGGTCTGCTACCAGAGCTGGGTCAGGAAAACTATTCGTGCTCTGCAAAATTTTAGACAGATGATGGTCACTTTCTTGACGAAACTCGAGCTGCAAACAAGCTACATAGCTGTTTGACACAGAATCGGAAGGAATTCATCAGACGCGCTAGTCTCAAGTATCCAGATGCCCGAACTCGTCACGCTTTCAGAGTTGGAACCAGAAAACTATTCGTACTCTATTAACTTTTCCAAACATGCTTTCTCCTCGCTCCCTCTTCTCCTCCACGGCCTCCTCCATGAGACCGCGCCCTCGCGCGCGCAGTGCGAGATTGCCGCGCCCGCATTGCGCGAGGAAGCTCTACGAATTCCCGGCGGTAACCAAAAATGACGGTTTATCTCTGGCTCCCAGTTCCCCGGCGCGCCGGAAGTACTTCTAGCTTTGTCGCTTCGCTCTTAGGGAAGCTCTACAAGTCATTGTAGGGCTCATTTCGGCTCTGCGAAGAGCTACCCGGGATCTGGCTCAACAAGGCGCCCGAGGTGAGTTTGCAAACTCTAGAAACAAAAAACTTCCCCACAGACCCCGAGAAGCTTCGAGCGAGCTCTGGAAAAGCCTCCGACGCGCGTGCTGGTGACGAGTCGAGAAGCACAACAGGGTCGTGCTGCGACGAAGTGCCCGCGGTAAGCTGTCAACCAGGTTGCCGCGGAATGCCTCGTGGAGCTACCTGTGCGCGTGGAAATGCATGTCGTTTCATCGTAGAGTCGTAGAGCCTCTAAGCTCGCTTGCGGGCTAGCAGCTGCAATGGGGCCAGGGCACTGCAGGCGCAAAGCGTCGTGCCACTGAGCTCTCCCCATCATTGGAACCTGATCACTTCGTCTGCGATGTTGGCGATCTCATACGGGAACATATCATTTCATTGGCCAGCCCCCAGCTTCAGGAATGCCACCGATGCGAGGGACTTGCGACGCATGTTTGGTAGTTAATCGTGCGTGCCCATCTTTCGGGCCAGGTGAAACGACTTTGTCGTGTCGCTTCCATTGTTCCTATCGCTTGAGAGCATCTGAGGTTGTTTGCAGGCTCTACCTGCAGATAGCGGTGAAAAATCGCGGACGCAAGGCGCGAACCACGCACCTTGGAATCATGTTTCGGGCGTCCCGCTTTCGATTCGACCCGATGGAACGTCGAATCGTCTGTGGGATGTGACAGGTGCCGCTAGTTTGATCAGAGATCATCTAAAGGCACTGGCTGGCTCCCAACTCCCGTTTAAACCAGACAGCCGCCGACGCAGTGCGCTATGCGATTTGAGTGGCCAGATTTTTTCGGACCGGTATTCGATGTAGTCTGCGTCTAGTCCTCTATCAATTTCGTTGGGATGCGCGAGATAATTTCCGTTTCAATCGCGTGCTTGACAGCTCTGTGCCGTGCCTGTGGCTCGAAGTAAGATGGAAAAGCCGACGGCGCCAACTAATGTGCTGACGCGAAACCGACTGTTCGAAGTGTTTCGATAGTCAAACAACCACTACGTAACTCAAAGCAAGACGCTCAAGGCATCGTGGTTTGCTGCAGGGGAAAAATAAATCTGCGTTCTTCGAATAACTGGCTAGATCTTTGCTTAGTCTTCAGGGCGCCGAATCGAATTATCAAATTTCCCCTCTTTCGCGGTTGCCCAGCTTGCTCAACCGTGTGCCCGATTTCCTCTTGGCCTCGCGAAATGAAAAGCTGCTACGAGGTGCGTCAATCGAGTCGCTGTGGGGATGTCTGCCTGGGGCCTTGGAGAAGAGCTTCCCTGGCCCTGCCTGCGGGCTTCCCTTCTAAAGGTCTCGCGAGAAGCTACCTCAACAAAAACCGTATGGCGAAGCGTCCACTGTGGCGTCCCAATCCCGGATTGCGGTGCAGCCCCACGCGTGCGGATGGCCTCTGGTGGACGTTTGCAAGGGCGCTGGAAAGGGTGCCTGGAGAGCGTGCAGCCTCCAGAAAAGGAGCTGCGCAGGATCGCCCGCGGAGCTTTGGAAGAGCAGCGGCAATGCATCCAACGCGTGCATTAAGAAATAACACATAGGAAAACGATTCGTCGGACAAGGTGCAAGGCCAAGCAAGCCGCTGCGAAGTATCTGGAGCGACGCCGGAACGGGCTCCGAGGCTACCCGACGGCGCCAGCTCCCAATCTGGAGCCCCCTTAGCTCTCTGGGAAAAAAGCTCCCGAAAAGGCCTTGGAAGGGGGCCTGAGAGCTCTTGGCGGGAGCTTTCGAACAAGTTTTTGGAGAGCTTCCAGGCGCGCGTGATTCGTGGGGCGCCCCATAGAGCGGGGCGGCGAAGCGTAAGAGTAATCCCGGGATTGCTCGCGATGAAAGCTAAAACGGCTGAACATGTAGGATGGCAGGCAAGGCCGCGCCAGCGTCCCTCCAAAGCTCCAGGTCAGGCGTCCGCGCAGCAAATTGCTTGGCCCTTCAGCGGGCCCGGGCAAACGTTTTCCTACTCGTTCCCAATGCGGGTGCCGGAAACTGCAGAGCTGCGGGTTCCTACTGTTCTGCAGAGCTGCCGAAGCTCCTTGCAAGCTCGCCAAGCACCCTGTCCAGCGTCCTGGCAAGGCGCTTCCAATTTCGCACGCTGAGCGGGCTTCGCTCCGGCCGTGCCCCGGCCTGGGGGCAATGCCCTTTTGTGCAACGAGAAACCTGGGTTGACCGGATCGGCCCGGGGGTTGGGCCCCAAGTGCGCTTGGACTCGGGGGAGAGAGACCTAGGGCTCCGGTAGGCGCGGCCCACTTCGATCTAGGTCGTAAAACTGCCCTGAGCCGGGCAAGTCGTCAACCTGCTCTCGAAACTCCTTCGACTAGCAGGGCGTAAAACTGCATCGACCTGAACAGGTCGAAAAAAAGGCTTCGACCTGAGCAAACCGTACAACTGCTTCGACCTGAACAGGTCGTAGAATTGCTTCAGCCTGAGCAGGTCGACCTGAGCAGGTGGTAGAACTGCTGCACCCTGAACGAGTCGTTAATCAACTTCGACCTGAGCGGGTCGTAAAACAGCTTCAACATGAACAGATCGTAAAACTGCTGTGGCTAGAGCAAATCGTAGAACTGCTTCGACCTGAGCAGAACGTTCAACTGCTTGCTTCCGACCTGGGTAGGTCGATGCGCTGCTCATTTCCGGCCTGAGCAAGTCGTGAAACAGCGCGCACACGGAAGGGAGAACCCCCGCACCAAACGGGGGATATTCCCACAACGGGCGACCATCCCAAAAACTGGCGGGCGACCAACCCGATAACTGGCGGGAGACCGGGCCCAAGGACCGGCGGCGCGGCCAGTTGTTGAAACTGGTGGTGCAAGCACTTGCCATTACTTCTGGGGGACACGCCGAATCCCTGGGAAATGGTCGCGTGGTGACACAACTGAATGCCGAGTGAGACCACCGTCTCTCGGGAATCCCCAGAGAGACGGCAAGGCCAGAGCGGGAAATCAAACGGCCCAGAACGGGCAAAGGGGGCCGCCGGGCGCAAAGGATTCAACTGCTGTGTAGCTTCACAGCCTAGCAGGTTGACGTGCGACCAACTTCTTCGCAGTGCCTGGAACGATCGCAGTCCCCGCCGGCGTTGCGTGTCTCGATGTGGCGCGGTTTTTGGTGTTGGGGCCAAAGTTTGGTGATAATGACCCGCCACTCCAAGTCGCGCCAGCGTGGCGTGTCGCACTGTGGGCTGTTTTTTGGAACTGCAAGGGCCAAGGGGTGGAAAACCGCCCACAATTCCAAACCGTGCCAGCGCGGCGTGTCACAATATGGGGCGGCTTCTGGTGATGGGGCCAAGGTGTAAACAACCATTCTCAATCCGACCAGCCTTCTGGACGCAGGTGGTCTAACGATGTCCTTCTTCCCTCCTCCACGAACCCCCTCATCCCCTTTGGAGAGGGTTCATCACTGTTCCCTATCAATAAACACCCCCTCCCCCAGGCGACCGGGAGCCAACCAAGGACAATGAGGGCCCCGCCACCATCCCTTAAAACAAACAATGCAAACACACACTCTGCCTCCAGATTCGGAGCATGCGCAACGAACCCGATGCGGCCTCCCCCCACTATCCCTGTCACAAAACAATGCAGAATTCACTTGGCGGCGGCGGCGGCGGCGGCGTCGGCTGCGGCGGCTGCGGCGGTGGCGGCGGCGGTGGCGGCGGCGGCGGTGGCGGCGGCACCCGTGGCGGCAGCGGCTGCGGCGGCAGCGGCTGCTGCGGCGATTCGGCAACGGGGGCGACGGCGGCGGGCTGAGGGCGGCGCAGCGGCGGCGGCGGCGGACGGCGGCGGCGGGCGGCGGGGCGGCGGCGGCGGACAGCGGCGTTGGCGGCGGCGGCGCGGCGGCGGCGGCGGCGGGCGGCGGCGGCAGCGGCGGAGGCGGCGGCGAATTCGCCCCCACTAGCTGCCCATCCAAAAACGACAGCTGAAGATGCCGCGGCTCGGGCCAGGCTCGGGTGCTACGTATGTGTGTTGGGAGGGCGGGTGGGAGTGAGCGAGACGGCTTGCGGGCGGGGAAGGAGTCTTGACCACTCACGCTGCCCCCTCCCCTGGCCTTTTTCGGCGGTCGCCGGTCGTTGGAGGGCCCTTTTTCGGCCCCTGGGAGGGCCAATTTTTGACACCCCTCACAAGGATCGTGGCCGCCGATGGGGGGGGGCTCGATTGGGAGCTTCCCTCCTTTGATCGATTGCCTCGAAGATGGCCCTCAGAGGCGCTCCAAGGCTCCCAAGAGAGCCCCAAAAGAGCTCCAAAAAGGCTCCAAAAGGGTCCCAAGAGGGCCCCAAGAGGCACCCGAGAAGCCCCCCAAAAGCTCCCGAGCGGCCTCAGAGAGCCCAGGATGACCTCCAAGATGGCTCCGATAACTCAAACTGGCTCAAGACGGTTCCCAAAATACTCCAAACGGGCCCAAAACCGCCCCAAGAATGTCCCAAAACGCTTCCCAAAAAACAAAGAAACGGGTTGCCGGCTCCTGATGGGGGGAGCTGAGTTGGGGACCCCCCATCCTGTAATCGATGGCCTCCAAGATGATCCCAACAAACCTTCCAGGATTACTAAGAGGGTCTCAAGAGGGCCCCCCGAACTCCCAGAGAACAGCAGCAGCAACAGCAGCAGCAACAGCCTAGTCCTCGTCCTCCTCGTCCTCCTTGTCCTCCTCCTCCTGCTCCTCCTCCTCCCCTTCCCCTCGCCCCCGCGCGGCCCCCAAAGATGGCCCGAAAAGACCTTCCAAGGCCACCCCCTTGCTCCCAGAAATCTCCCGGGTCACCCTGGTTGCTCGCTTTGTTTCCCTAGATGTGTCTGTTCGTCCTTTTTCCCGTCAGCTCTCATGGGCAAGGCTTCTGAATTGGTTGGTGGGGATACTTTTTTGACCGCGAACGTAGCGGAAATGCCAAACGCCGTCCGCAAGTCGTAACAAACTAGCTGCGGCCTAAATTGCGCAACCAACAAGCTGGTGGGGATATTGTTTAATCAGCGGCCGCGGGCGAGCGCGCCGGCGACGAGTCAGGTCAAAGCGGGCTACGGAAAGATTAATTAGGCGGAGGAAACGCGAGAAAATTAAAGCAAAGGCGACGCGCAAAGCAACAGCTACGTGCCGGCCGATGCCTCACGCAGCGGCCCAACGGCAGGGGGATGGCTGGACGGACTGAAACGGAGGATAACTGCCAACGTGCAAAGCTGCAAATCCGTCGGAGGCGCCAGAAGTCGGAAAATAAACGACGGCCAGGGACAGCTCCGAGAGAGAAAGCACGATACCGTACCTCAGACGACTGCGTGGGCACCAGGGTGGCCGTGGCCAGCGAACCACCAGTCGAGGTAGGAAAGAGGAATGCAAAGACGAGGCCCCGGACGTCGGCGGGAGCGCGAGAACCAGGGTGGTTCAAAGGACAGTCGGCCAAGGAATTGACGCCAGGAGGCGAGCGCATTGGCAGGCTGCAACTGCTGGTGGGGATATCTTTTTGGGTCGCGGGCGGACGCGGAAACGCTGTCGCCGAAGGAGAGGTCCGGGCCACGGGCTTGCCAAATTGGCCACGCGCAAGAGAAACTGGTGGGGATACTTTTTTGATCTGCGGCTCCAAAGACGGCTCCAGAGAGCGGGTCAATCTCGACAGGGGCGCAACACTGGTGGGGATACGCGAAGCGTGCAAAATTCCAAATCGCGCCAGCGTGGCGTGGCCAAAGCTGGCCCGGTTTTTGCTACTAGGCCAAGAAATAAGAAACCATTCGCAATTCCAGACCGCGCCAGCGTGGCGTGTCACAATATGGGACGGTTTTTGGTGTTGGGACCAAAAAAAAGGCCCCCGGGAACGTCCTCGTGCGTTTATTTTCAAACCCTGCGGTTGTACAGTATACAGGTCCATCCCATGGGCGTCCACGTGTGGTTATCTGTAAGCGTCTGAGGTTGTGCAATATACGGGTCCCCCCCAGCCCCACGTCCACGTGTGCTTATTTTGTAACACCTTCAATAAAGAGCCTAGGTGGTACCTCCTTTTTTCCCCCCTCCTCCTCGTCGTTCTCCTCCTCCTTCTTCTCCTCCTCCTCTTCTGCCTCCTCCTGCTGGTCCTACTGGAGTGTGATCCTTGTCTGCCTCCTCCTGCACCTCCTCTGTTTCTGCTGGCAAACATGGGTTTGTTGAAATATGCTCAATCGACACCGGCAGAAATTGTAGAAAACGGAACGGGATGGCCGTGACATTCAAACCTTACTTTTTCTATAAACCTCGCGACAACACATGACTTTCACCACAAAATAGAATAATAAACACACATACCTTACGATAAAGGGCGAACAAAAACAATGACAGACTTCAGCCTGGAGCTCCAATTGCGAAACGCTCGCAAACGATAGCTCGCCATGGGAATGCGGTCGGAAAATTAAATACCCCAGTCGTCGCCTTGCCTGGCCTCGTCCTTGAGCACAGCGGACAGCAGGGTCTGGAAGTCCTTCACAGACGGGGCGTCTACGATGACGGGTGGCAGCAAATTGAAAGTTCTCGTCAAACCGATCGCTGAATGCAACATGAAATCTGGAGATGGAAAACTTGGCACGTCTAGGTGGCGGAAACGAGAGAAGCGAGGGGCGGGCGAGGAATTCAATTAAAAGAAACGATCTCCAAGGCTGGCGGGCCTGCCCCAAGAACGGTGCGGTGAGCCATTCCCAGCAGGTCGATATCTCTGCGAACCATACAAAAGCGCAATACTTTTGCTCACATCGTTGTGGTTTCAACTCATCTTGGTCCAATTTCTTGGCACTCTCCTCTTTTCCGACGTCTGATGATGCAAATATGGACCACACGTTGGTCACGAAAAGCGCCGGCGGGAACCGCGAAAACGGCACAGAACGGCTGTGAAACTTCCAGAACCTTCCCCGTTGACTGACGTCGTCTTCGTCCTCGACATTATTGCTCTCGTTATTTTCCTTGCGCCGCCGCTGAAAGAACAACTAAAATACTTAACACATGCAAACCGAAAATCTAACCGGGAAAAACCGACACAATACAACGTGTATATCGAAACGGAATTTCCGCAACATGTGCTTCGGAATGACTACTCTAACCCTGACAAATAACAATACCATTCGGCACGAACATGCACTAAAAACTACAACATAAACACACCAGACACCTAAACGGAATGCTGTGACACCCGAAACTCCTTTGCCACGGAAACCGAAATACAATAATTATACAAAGCGTCATGAGATAAAATGACAATCAACAAATACTACAAAAAAACAACCTTGCCATCGAAAACGAAACAGAACCATCTCAACAACCGATACGGAATTGCGTAGGAAACCGGAACAAACAATACAGCAGCAACTGATGCGCACTACAATGAAAACCAAAATGGGAACCAATGCCAGAAACCGATTCGCCTATCGCTCGCTGTTTGGGGCTCGCAAATGGGATCAAATTCGGGCTCAAATGTCGCTTGAGAATTGGATTTCGCTATTGATTCTGCTGCTTCGCTGGAATCGGATACCGTCCCATACTCGAGAGCGCAATTCTCAACCCGCATGTCGTCTTACAGTTGCTTTTGGAAAGTAGTAAGTCAGGCTCCCCCATCGGATGCCTTCATGGAGCCATATGCTGTTTTGAAGTGGCATGTGAGAGAAAATCATAGAGAATAATATCGTCGGTGGCCATCCAACGGTCAGATTGGGAATAGGACTGCCTGGGAACAGAGACTTACGGTGGGGCACACAAGCAATACACATTGTGCCTGCGTTAGCTCGAAAACGGTGTCGTGGTGTGCCTGGCGCTATACGACGCGGTGCATCATTGGGTTTACTACACATGTGGTCAATGACCTTCCACCACCCACCTTGAACCTGCCTGTCCGTTGGACGACCTCATAATGGTTATCCAACGGCTGTTTTTTTCCTGTGCCCCTCCTTTTTCCCTCTCCTTGCTCAACTGCACTCTAAGGCGTTGCTGAGCCGCATTTCGCCGCTTTTCGGTTTGCGGGGATGCCTTTTGGAAACTCGTTCGGGTCCGACAATTTGGTCGACAAGAAGAAAGCATGTCATTCTTGCTCTTCTCTTGTTCCCCCTTCTGCGAACTGCGCCCGAAATCTCGCTGCACCTGTAATGGGCCGAAAACGGAAACTGGAAGAACAATCGTTTCGGCAACCAAAAACTATTCCAATCAACAAGTCCTCCCGATTCAATAACCAACCATCTCATGCTAATACTCACCCTTTTCAATCAACATGAATATAACTTTAACAACTTTCTGCACCCGCTAAACTAAAAACGTGCGATATTTCAAGAACCCGGGCCACTAATTTCAATGACAGCAACCTTTCAATAACAGGCCGCGCCTGTTTCACATTAAAACGGTTGAACTCTTGAGCATCGAAATGACAACGAATATGGGAAACAACGGGTTCAATAACCAAACATCGTTTTCAATAACTCCGAACACTGGTTCCAATAACTACGAACACTGGTTGACATAACCACAAATACTTTTGCAATAACGGCTACAATTGGTTGCAAATCTATGGACACTGGTTTCAAAAACGACGAACACTGGTTTCAAAAACTTCGCACACTGGTTTCAATAACTACGAACACTGACTTTAATAATTCTGAAGCATGGTTTGAATTACAACGAATCTAGGTTTCAAAGCTACAGACGTTGGTTTCCATACCATCGGCACTTCGATTAATTTGTATGTCTTTTAACTGTTTTTGTCGTTTGTTCTTCCCAACATCTTTCTCGGTGTATTTTCTCATTGCGTTTTTGTCTCCTCGATGTCGTTCTTTTTTACGTCGCTTGGGGTCCCGGTTTATGGAGCTGCACTGGATACGAAAAACGACTTGTGATAAATACGAAGATTCACAACACCCGCCGAACAAATCAGCCCACCACGGATCGGTACCACGGGAAATTCATAAAAAACAATGGTATAATAAATTGTGGAGATCGTGAACTATTGTTTTCATTATTTCCTTACTCCCAGCGTCCGAAACCACACTGGATACAAATACGATTTGCTCCGACATTAACAAATAATGCGACAAACACAAATCTGCGGCACGGGATGTTTGTTTCAGATAAACCATGCTACGATCAAGCGCGGAGGCCGATTTCAAGGTTCCTTTCTGCCCTCTGGCAATACTATTTTGTTTGTCGTATGACGAGACACTGCCTCACAACCAACTGCCGCAATGCGTGCAGAACTAATGGGATAATGGAATGCGTGGTTCAGAGATGTTCCTTTCTCTTCCTCCCGTGCCTGTTCCTTTTCCAACTATACCTTGTCCTTCCTCTTTCCCCCCCTGACCCTTCACTTCCAAGACATCTGGCGCCCCAACTTTTTGAAGTGCAACCCTGGCTTCTCGACGCCGGGTCCTGCAATTTCCAAGCGTTTACTTTCGGACGTGACGATCCTGAAACCAATTTGGGCGCGACGACTCTGGAACCAAGCCAAGGCCGAATACGTTGAAAGCGATTCTATCCCAACCATCCTGTGGTGTTGGGTCCTCGTTTTGAAGAGACGGTGCCCCGCGTTCTCCTCCTCCTCCTCTCCTCCTCCTCCTCCTCTTCCTCCTCCCGTCTCCCCCTCCTCCCTTCTCCCAGTCCTCTCTTTCGGTACACCCCTCACACGTTTCGTGGCCCCATAGGGAGCTCCACCGAAGGCCCCAGTGGCAAGGTTCGCATGGCGGCCCAATTTTGGCGCACCACTCACACCGTTCGTGGCCCCAATAGGGAGCTCCACCGAAGGCCCCAGTGGCAGGGTTCGCATGGCGGCCCCGCCCCATTTTGGCGCACCCCTCACACGTTTCGTGGCCCCATAGGGAGCTCCACCGAAGGCCCCAGTGGCAGGGTTCGCACGGCGGCCCCGCCCCATTTTGGCGCACCCCTCACACGGTTCGTGGCCCCATAGGGAGCTCCACCGAAGGGCCCCAATGGCAAGGTTCGCATGGCGGCCCCGCCCCATTTTGGCGCACCCCTCACACGGTTCGTGGCCCCATAGGGAGCTCCACCGAAGGCCCCAGTGGCAGGGTTCGCATGGCAGCCCCGCCCCATGTTGGCGCACCCCTCACACGGTTCGGGACCCCATAGGGAGCTCCACCGAAGGCCCCAGTGGCAGGCTTCACATGGCGGCCCGGCCCCATTTTGGCGTACCCCTCACACGTTTCGTGACCCCATAGGGAGCTCCACCGAAGGCCCCAGTGGCAGGGTTCGCATGGCGGCCCCGCCACATTTTGGCGCACCCCTCACACGTTTCGTGGCCCCATAGGGAGCTCCACCGAAGGCCCCAGTGGCAAGGTTCGCATGGCGGCCCCGCCCCATTTTGGCGCACCCCGCAAACGGTTCGTGGCCCCATAGGGAGTTCCTCTTGCTTCGTCCCACCTGCCCTGCGGTACTCACATTTGCATATGGTTGGGTCCTTCGCCAAGATATTTTTTGTTCGGGGGGCTGGCTGCCTGAACTCGCGCTTACCTTAATCCCTGCCATTGCACATCCGAGCGACTTACGACAAATATGCAACCCGGCGTTTGTGGTCCAAGTCGTTATCTCAACGGCTGTCCCTGACGTTCGCTCGCCTAATTGCACCTATCTGCCCACGCGCGTTTGGCTCATGGTTGCTCCGTTCGTTCCCCCGCGCCCGCCACTTCAATGTTCCACGTGTCACTCGCATGCCGTTCTTGTTGGACAGAAAACGCGATTTGGCAGCGCGGCCCCCAAACAGTGTTTTTCTAACAATGTTCATTGGGTAATCTATGTGCTATCTATGTGGTGCAATCTATGTTGTGCAATCGGCGCGGCGCCTTCTAACAACTACTCTGGCACAAAAGAAACGGTCCTAGAAGGAAACGTGTCCATAGAGGCGTGCCACATTGGGGTCGGGAGATCGCGACGCATCGCCCATGCATCGGTGACGTCGGCTGTGCATCCGCGACGCCAAGCGCGGAGAAAATCGGGATCCACATCGAGCCGCATCGGCGATGCATCTGTGATGCGGCGCGATCTTCCGACCCCACTTGCTCGCACCCGTCTTGGGTCCTAGACCTCAAATTCTCCCCCAAAGACGAATTCTCCATCGTGAGTCGCTCTGTGATAGTCCTGGGCTCTGGGAGACCGAAACACGGCAACAAGAAACCTCGGGACCCTCTTCCTCGAGATCCCAGCTCCGCACTGGCTCACCACGCGGTGCGGTCACGTCGCCACTTGGGACCCCCAAGTTGCGCGCTGCCGCGCTTTGCCTGCCGACCCAAGGTCCTGCATTTTCACACCATCGCTCGGCTCTCCGGCGGACGCTCGGGACGATCCAAGTACCCCCAGAACGATCTCGGTGAGGCGCACCCACCAGAAAACGCCCCGAGGTTGGATAGACAACGATTGCCGCGAACGGACAAACACGCCCGAACATATGAAACCTCGATCCGCCGATCCGCTCTGAGACTTGTTCCCAAACGTGCGATGTCCTGATTTTGTCAATGCGGCTTCCCCGAACAACACCAGCCGTTGTTAGTCGGTCCTGGGCCTGGAAAACGCCCCCAGACGGCCGAAACAAAAAAGAAACAAATGCCAAGAACAACGACTCGGGAAATCGGATCCGTGCCCATAATTTTTCAAACCACTGTCCTGAATTATTGAAACCAATGCCCGTGGTTATTGAAAACAGTGCTCGTAATCATTGAAACCAGTGCGCGTAGTTTTTGTTACCAAACTTCGCAGTTATTGAAACCAATGTTCGTAGTTATTGAACATAGTATTTGGTTATTGGAACTAATATTTGTTCTCATTGAAACCGTTGTTCGTACGTAGTGAAATCAATGTGTGCGTACATATTGACTAATGTTCAACTGTTGAAACCAATTTTCAATTATTCAACCCGTCGCGACCGCAAAGAATAGGACGACAACGTATGTCTACATGTTTTACTGCCTTGGGACATGACAAATACCTCACGGATCAACGAATTACAACGTCAATTCAAATTTGATCGGTGAGTGGGACGAAGCAAAGAATACCCGGAAACAACAAAACCATATGTGGATTTTCATCCTTAACTTCCGGAATACAAAAAACGAACCGACTGGAAACGCGAGCTGTCCAGAGCCTTGAACATATAGCGAAACGCATGCCCAGCAACGCGGAGAAAAAGGGAGAGGGGGGAAAAGGGGGGGGGGGGGAGGGAAGGGGGGGGGCGAGAGGAAGAGAAGACAAAAGGAGGGAGCAGCAAACTGCAACAACAAGAAGGGGGGCGAGGTCGAGAAAGAACGGGAAGCGCCGAGCGCGCGACGGCTTCAAAAACGCCCCAGCTGCGATCAACGCAACGCACAGGACCGAGGGAGAGGAGAGGGCGAGAAAGAGCGGGAACGACAGATGACAACAGCAATTCAGATAACACGCGACGATAGCGACGGGAAACAAACATCAGCAGACAGGGGAAGAGGAGGAAGAGGGGGGGGGAGGGGGCGGGGGAGGGGGCGAGAGGACAGAGACAAGGCGCCAGCGGGCAACCCCCCCCACCACCAGCAGTCCCCGAGCGGATGGAACGCAGAAGGACCGCGGCGAGAGAACGTGTGATCCCAGTCGGCGCACTGAGCTGCGCGCTCGCGGAGCAAGTGCTGCAGCCGAGATTGACAGAGCGACGCGTAGTTCGAGCAATCAACTCAGGAAGGAGGTTGTGCACCCGGACCATGCCGAGGGCAGAGTGGAGCGCGTAGTCTGGAGCTGTGGACGCAGGCTCCTGCAGCTAGAAGCTGTGAAAGCGGCGGCGACGAGCAAGAAGAGGAGGGGGGGCAAGGCGGAAAAAACTGGGAGAAGCACGAGGGACCGAGGCCGAGTACGCCAGACATGCTTACATCTCTGCGAGTGTGCAACGGCGCGAGTTTGAAGTAAGTCAGCGCCTCCACGCTAGAAATGTGGATAGAAGACAGAAACCACCGGATAATATCATCAAAGGGAGCCAGCGCTGTCGACGACGCATGATTCATAGCACAATTTCGATATTCTATGTAAGACAAAACGTGTGCCTTAAACAGATTCATCAGCTCATCATCCGTATGGAATCGCCTTGCTCGCGTTCAGCTGTAGACCCGCCAAAACGTATCGGACACGCACTGATCTACAGCTCCGTGCATGAAAAACTCAGTGTCAAACGTAACTCCCAGCAGCTTGAAAGCGTCTCCCACCGGTGCTGGACGGGAAAGGATTCGGTGGATTTCTTTCCCCAGATCAGAGCTAACGCGGTTGGCTCGGCCCCACTCGTGTAAGGAAGCCTGGCACCGACGAGAAAGCCCAAGCGCATCTTCGTCGGACACAACGGCCCAAAACCGCTTTCCACCCACTAAGATCGTCAACGGAAATCACATCGTTCAATTTCTCTACGCACACAGCCTTGCACGAAACGGAGCAGACGTGTTCCCAAAAACGGGTCCGCACACGGTCCCCTGGTACAACATGTCGCGCATAAAGAAGGGCCGTGACTGTTTGCCTCCCCGTCCGCACAATTTGCCCACCGCTACAAATTTAGTGTGCTTACGCGAAACTCGCTGGGAAAACCGGAATCTGAGACTTTCGCATGGGGCTCGCATGAAGTAGTGGCATCCCTTCTACCATCAACGGCATAACCAACAACCCACTCGTTTTTTGCTGTTGCTGTTGTGTTTTTGTTGTTTTGTTTTTTTCCTCTCCGGGTTGTACTTTATAATGGTTCACACCGCTGCCACCGTCTTCAGCAGCTGCTGCCATTCGGAGAAACATCTGTTTCCTATCCAAACTATGCACATCCTAGTACTAGCTTGGTATGCGTATTTGAAACCAACAGAAGAACCCAGTCGGTCCGAGTTCTAACATTTTAGCCTTTTAAGATGGAGCTTCGCATGGCGAAGGCCTCTCTCTTTCCTTCCTTCCTTCCAACGACGGCATCTCCCTTTATAATTGATTCCTCTTTGCGTTTGCGATCGTAGCCTGAAGCGAAAGCGGAAATTGGAATGACGACGGCCTGCACTTCTAGACAACGGCGACGCCTCCCTCCACGCTTGCTTCCCGTCTGGCGCGAAAACTTGACGATCCGACTACTGTTTCGGCATGCGTATCCAAGTACCGTGCAAAAGAACCCGTTGCAATCCAAGTTTCATGGAAAACCGTAGGAACAATATGGAGCTCAAGACGGACATTCACGTGGCGACGGACTGTGTCCCTCCCTCAAACGATGATCAAATCTCCCTTTTCGGATCGATTTACGCAAATTTCCTTTCCAACGCTTCTGATCAGGATCGTATACTATACCGGACATCGGCATGACGACAACTTGCCCGCTTCCTTTCCAACGACGAGATCTACCTCCACGTCTCTTTCCCCTAGCAATGAACTGTTGAATTCTGCACCCTATTGGCACACCGTTGCGAAACTTGCAAGCAAACCCAATTGCAATCCGGCTGATTGCATGGAAAACTGCTGACACAATCTAGCCTCCGAAACGGAAATTTGCATGGCGACGCCCCGTCTTCTTTGTTTCTAACGATGAATTTTTGTCTGTATTGATTTCGGCCCTGGTTTCGGGCCTAATTGAAACGGAACATGTCGTGAATACTGCTACGCATTTCCCCTAACAAACAGCGAAATCTCTCAACATGTTCAGACTCATTCCTGGACCCCACGCCCACGCCCAACCTACCAATTAATGATACATTTTGTGTGCGATTCCGCCAACAAATCCTAAAAATGATCTTATTGCGGAAACGGCTGCGGTTCGCTACTGACACGGGTAGGGTTGGTTACTGAACAGATTTCGTTTGTTACTGGAGCGAAGTGACTGGTTGCCTGAACATTTTCTCGATGTCTCGGTTACTGAAACGCTTGCAAGTTGCTGAAGCCGTCTCTAGCGCGGAAACAATATAAACAACATGGGATGCACATGAAGCATATCATAATTCCTGGCGCCGTGGTCCCGCATTACCGGCGGTGTTGTCTCCTCGATTCGTCTCGCTGCCTTTTGGGATAACCCGTGCGAAATGCGTACATGCGCATTGCGCCGCGCGTGGGCGTCAACCGACAAAGAAAATATTTCTCGTGGAGTATACGCGTGATCTGGCTGGTGCAAATCGTGAATGGCTCCGACAACTTACTTATAATCAGACCGTGGAGATGGCGTGTTCCCGCATCCACACTGCAAACCGATCTCTCTTGGTGCCAGAACCGTTTGTCCATACGAATGCTACAACATACTTGAGAACGATATTCCCGTTGTGAGAAATTCTTGTGTTCCGAGTTTCTCCAACACCCCAGGAAATATTAGAACACACATCCCGCTCACTGAATCGTTCCTGTTCAGTCGTGCGCCCCGATTGCCAATATTCCCGCGCACCTGGCCCACGAAATCAGAATTCCTACGGGAAGTTCGTCGATTATCGGAACAAGGGTTGTGGTTATTTAGGCGTTCCAGAACCCGATTCCGAGAAGGCTTTCTAGTGCTGCGGTGGTGTCTCGTTCACATGTGATGGCCCAGAACAACGACATCCAGCCTTCGCGTCCAGCGCCCTCTCTCTACATCCTCCATTCTTGATCCGAAACCCAAGGCCGATCCACAGACAATGCCGATTCCCCATCCAATCCTCGGCTGGGTCCCGCTCCCCTTCGCGACCCCATTTGCCCTTCCTCCCTCTCCCCTTTTGTCCTCCCCGTCAAGCGGCGCGACTGCAGAGCGCGCGCTTTCAAGGCTGACCGTCCTCAATGGCTGAAGATCCTGCGTAACATCATTGAGATGGGGTCTTCCCTAATACGTTACCGCTATCTTGCGCACTTGCCATGATAGCTGTCGCTCGCCTTAGCAGTGCAGCTTGCCCCTGTCTGCCCGCCAATTCAGTACTGCCTGGAGTCGCGTTCGGACGTCTGGTCGGTTTCAGCCAGCCCCTGTCCGCTCACCAGGCCCGCTCCGAATTCGGGCTCGTCTTACAAGAACTGCCAACGTGTGCTCTCATCTTGCATAGCAGTCATCTCCAGTCGGCTTAGGGCGGGCATGTCCTCCTACACGCGTATTTTGGAAGAAACATGGAACACTCATCAAAACATCTCAGGGATGGTCACACATAGTCTTGTGGATGCCATTACCATGGACACTCTAACAATCCAACCGCTGAATTAAACATGTGATTAAAATGTGTAAAACCCCCAAACCCCTCCCCTGGGAGCCCGGTCCGGTCGATTTGGAGGGTGGGGGGGGTCCGGCCAAATTCCCCGATTCCCCCGGGGGGTCTTCCGCTCCCGAAAATCCTGCAAGGACTCCTCCGGTGGCCTCGAAATGGCCCCGGGACGCACCACGACGGGTCAAGAGGACCTCCACGTGGCCTTCAGTGGCTCCAAGATGCCCCAATATGGGCTCAAGACAGCTCACGATGCCTCCAAGACGATCCAAGAGGCCCCGAAGGGGCGCTCGAAGAAGGACCACAGCTGCGACAATCATTGATTTTCCATGCGGAAACGTACACTTTTGAGCATCGACGACTTTTCAGCCTGCGCGGAGTTCCAGCCAGTCTAAAAGGCCCCCAAGGCCACCCCATGACGCCCCAAAAGGGTCCCACAAGGCGCCCGAGACGGCCCAAAACGGCGCCAAGACGGCCCCAAAGGCTCCCAAATCGGCCCCAAAAAATCCCAAGACGGCTCCTAGAGGGGCCCCAGCGGCGGAGCCCGAACCGAAAATCCGAACCCTCCGCTCCCACCTGGCCCTGGGACACCCCACGAGCCGCCCAAAAGGTCCCAAGAGACCCCCAAAAGAGCTCCAAAAAGCGTCCGAGAGGACCAACAGAGGGCCCAAGAGGTCCCAAAACGGCTATCAGTGAACTTCGAAACTACCTCCACGAAACCTGCGATATGCCTGCCCGGAGATCCCAAGAGGGCCTAAACACGGGCCAAGAAGGATCCCCGGAAGCCTCCAAGACGGCCCACGAGAGCTCCGAGACGCCAAACGACCTCTCCGACTTCGGTAGTCTTCTCTTGCACGCGCCGCTCCTGTCGCCTTTTGATGATTCCCCACCTGTTGCTGCTGCAAATGTTTCGCGTCCGAGAACGTTCCTCCGCACGCCGCGCACGTCACGTCGCACCTCGTTTTCTCGCCCCTCCGCGCATTTCCGACAGAGCCTCTCCCCCGACGAATTGTGCTTCTTCTGTGCACCCGACATATCCGCCTGCTCTTTCAGCAGCGTCAGACATGTCTTGCTCGAGCGCATTTAAGGGGTCGGCGGATGTGGCGTAAGCCTGAAGAATATGTGATTAAGATGTGTAGAACATGTTCTAAACATTTGCCAAACATACTTTCAACATGTTTAACTCATGTGTGACATATCTTTTAAACATCTGGAAACTATTTGACAGCATGGCTCCTCTCCATTAGCGGACTTCCACAAACATAGTCGAAACATCGCCCCAAAACACTTGTTTGTTTATTTTTGAATATCCCTCCTGTGGAGGGACATGCCCGACCTAACACTGGGCCAAAGAATCGGCTGGCGGACTACACCAACCCGGAGAGCCCCTCGTCCTGCAGAGTTTCCACTGCCCCTATGAAGAGCGATAGAGTCAACCAAATTTGTAGATATTGGCGGGAAATGTAGAGGGGCGACCTTGTGCAAGCATCGTCGGTCTTAGCCACCTCCGCGCAATGCTGGCTTCAGAAAGGCGCTTGCCGACTGCCATCGCAGATGAATTTTTGAGCTGAGCGCTTCCGAGGGTCTCCACAATGTGCGCAACTCGGCAGCCAGATTAGCTGGGCCAGGCTGGCGATCTGCGTCCTTCGCAAACTCCGTTTTGATCAGTAGCCTACAGGGATGCGGTCCAAGCTCCTATGCCCCCGACGGTTCGGCCGAGGTCTGCCATTCCGAAGATATGTGAACTAACTGCCGCCTGTCTGACCGTAGCTGTGCGGTGCACACTGTTTATGACAAAAGACGCGAGACCACATCTCGAAAACACATCGGGACGTATTTGTCTGTCGGTATTATCTGACCGATTTCGGGCACTATGTCAAGATGGTGTAGGTGTACCGTCCGTCCGCAGGCGGACAACGTCACATAACAATCATAATGTAACATGCGGCTGCTAGCTTCAACTCCCGGCTTTATCGAGGGCGAGTTGATGGGAAGTAGCCAGACATGGAAGAACAGGAGGACGAACATACAGATTTTTGGATACATCACTTGATGATGAATATCCCCCCACATAGACTGGCAAGCGCTTGCGGGGCAGCTTGTCCATCACCAGGAGCCGTGTGCACACTCAGCCAGCGCTATACGAGGGCGTAAGTAATGCAGACGCGTAGGACAATGGGATGTCGATTTAAGAACTTTCCGCCACTATGACTATGTGCGCGCGGAACAATCATCGACGTCGGTGGCGCTCGGGGAGGCGAATGCGGGGAACATGATAGTCCGAGCTCCCCCCCCTAGGGCCCTCTCTCTGACAGAAACCGGCGCATCCCCTCACAACTCATCTTGAGCCTGGTGGAATTCGACAGACGTTTTGGCCAATCCCTAATGTTTATGCAAAACGTGCGTGGCATACAGCTCGCCCAAACTTTCCGTGAATAGAACCCCCAAAACGCCACAAACATGAAATTTCGGCGCTCTGCGCAGATTTCTTGGATCTGCGCTGGACCCCCCTCCCTGGCGCGCGGAGCGCGCCAGGGGCGGTGCCCAAGGCGCCGACAAGGGGGGGCCCAAGCGCCGACCCAAGAAACCCACTCGGAGCGCCAAAAGTTTATGTTTATGGCGTTTTCCTTCTTCGAGTGAAGCGAGGACAAAACGTACCAGACACCAGCGTCATTCAACTGCATGCGGAGCATCTTGGTCACCTAACCTGAGGTCGGGCATGTCCTCCTGCAGGCGGATTTTGGAGGAAAAACCAAAAGAGCCAAACATAGTCACAAATATTCAAAAATAGTCGAAACATCGTCCCCAGAGTATTTTTGAACCACTTTTGAATTTTCTTCCTGCAGAGGGAAGTGACCGACTTAAACCTAACCTCGCGCGTCGCGCCCTACGATGCTCGACGCGCGGCTCGCCTCGCGCCTGGTGGCGGCCCCAAACCGCCGACGTCGTGCTCCCCCTTTCCGTAGCGCGCCGGGCCCCTGCTCCTTCCCGCGGCGTTCGGGCCAGCTCCTCACCCTGGGATGTTTTTTTTCACGCCCCTTGAGCCCAGCTAGGGCTCCCCAGCGGAGGCCGAAAAGGTGCGCCTAAAGCTTCCCCGAGGGAGAAACACGAGAAACATGGCCAAGACGTCGCGTGATCTTGTCGACGCCGACCTCGGTCATTGTCAATGCCGGCCGTCGCCAATTCGCGAGGACGGCCCACGAATTGACGGTGACCAAGATGGACAGTAACCAATATCGACACCGACATCTCCGCATTGAATCCTGGTCATGGGGTGGCTCCCGGTCGTTGTCGTCGTCGTCGTCGTTTTCTTTCCCTCCCCTTCCGCCGCAATCTTTACCGCGGCGCGGGGATTCCATGGGGCATCGCCTTGGACCTTTCGGCGAGGCGCAGCCGCTGGAGAGTTTCCCGAGGCTGTAAAGCCGCAGAGAGCCGACGAAACCGCCCGAAAACCTTGGACCTCGAATCCGCGCGCAGACACACGCGCAGAAGCACAGCACCAGATATCATCATCATCAACATTATCAGCGTCGTCGTCGTCATCATCATCAACAACATCACCATCATCATGTCATCATTGTCATCAACAATGACATCATCACTATCATCATCATCGTCGTGGTCATCATCATCATCGTCACCGTCTTCGTCGTAATCACCATCATCACCAACACCAGCAACATCATCACCATCATCATCAGCATCGTTGTCATCATTATCGTCGCCGTCGTCGCCGTCGTCATCATCACCATCATCGTAATCATGATCATCACCATCATCATCACCGTCATCACCTTCATCACCACCACGGACCACCTCCATCAACATCAGCATCAACATCATCATCACCATCAACATCATCATCACCAGCATCGGCACCATCACCACCACCATTACCACTATCACCATCACCAACAGCATGATCATGATCATGATCATGATCATGATGCTGATGATGATCATCATCATCACCATCAACATCATCATTGTAATCGTCATCGCCGTCATCGCCGTCATCGCCATCGCCATCATCGTATCATCATCATCATCACAATCACCATTACCATCACCATCACCATCCTCATCATCGTCGTCGTCGTCATCATTATCATGATCATCGTCATCAGCATCAGCATCAGCATCAGCATCAGCATCAGCATCAGCATCAACAACAGCATCAACATCAACATCAACATCAACATCAACATCAACATCAACATCAACATCAACATCAACATCAACATCAACATCAACATCAACATCAACATCATCATCATCATCATCATCATCATCATCATCAGCATCAGCATCAGCATCAGCATCAGCATCAGCATCAGCATCAGCATCAGCATCAACATCATCATCATCATCATCATCATCATCATCATCATCATCATCATCATCATCATCATCATCATCGCCATCATCATAACCATGACCATCACCAACAACAACATCAGCATCGACACCGCCCGGAAACCCAGAGCGCCCCTTACGTTTTGCCCCTGAGAAGAACCGTCCCGCGCCCGCTCGCCGGGCGCGCGCCGCGGCTGCGACAGCTCGCGCCTTGCCGTAGCCATCTTGCGCAGTAGTGCCAGATCGTAGATCGGACTCGAGACGCCGCAGATCAAACGAGGGCAGCGGATGCCTCTCTCCTCGGAACGTGCTCTGGCTCAAGGCCAGGGCAGGTTTCGAGGTCAAGGAGTGCTCATGGCTCGGAGCCTGGCTCACGCCTCTCAACGAGGCACCCATCTCGGACAACAAGATTTCTCATCGCGGGTGGGTGGGTGCGCAAAACGGAACTCTCTCTCCCTCTCTCTCTCTCTGAACCCCTCGCGGCTCTGCGGCGCCAGGGTCCGTGCGCGGCGGCCGCTTCCGCGCTCTGTCGGCCTCTTCGCCCGAGGACACCGCCCCGTCGTCCCTGCCTGATCTAGGAGGAGGAGGAGGAGGAGGAGGAGGAGGAGGAGGAGGAGGAGGAGGAGAGGAGGAGGAGGAGGAGGAGGAGGAGGGGGAGGAGGGGGAGCAGCAGGAGGAGGAGGAGGAGGAGGAGGAGGGAGGAGGAGGAGGAGGAGGAGGAGGAGGAGGGGGAGGAGGAGGGGGAGCAGAGGAGGAGGAGGAGGAGGAGGAGGAGGAGGAGGAGGAGGAGGAGGAGGAGGAGGAGGAGGAGGAGGAGGAGGAGGAGGAGCCCCCATGGGGGTACCTCGGAGCGTGGGCTGCGCATCGGGGCCCTTGGGGTGCACTGAAATCCGCGTAGACGTCGCTTGCGGCGCCGCGGGCCAAAGGGTCGGTGCCCTGTCGGGCCCGAGGCGGCAACCCTGGACCAACTGGGGTGGTCCCCCCAAATGGCCAAATCTGCCGTCTCGGGTCCCACGGGGACCCGGCCTCTGAGTACCGCGAGGGCACCCGTCCCTGGGTCGGCGCAATCCCGTCGTTCGCGATGGGTGCACGTCGACCTGTATGGTACCTGCCTGGATTGGGGGCAGGCTCTGGCCACTGTTGTTGCTTGCCCGTCAAGTTGCGGTGTCAGGTGTTGTCAGGGGGGTCGGCCAATTGGGCACGGCTCAGAGACGTGGACCCACCTGGCCCCCCTTGGGCAGAAGGGTCTGCGGGGGTGGGCCTGTTCAGCCGTACGCCTTCCCGCTCCGTGTGCCCCGCACGGAAGTCCGTTGGGTGGCCAGTGTCCCGTGGTGCTGGAAGAGCCACGGATGTTGGGGGCTTGCCGCTTTCGGCGGTCAGTGCTGTTCGCGGACCAGCACGTCGTTGAGCTGGCACCTCTCTCTTTCTCTCCATTACGTTTTCCGCCGTCTTCTTTTCTTCCGTCCCGTCGGCAGGTTGGCGTCCGGTGTAGCTCCTGGCAGACGCGGGGGGTTGGCGAGTTGGCCGCCCCCATTTATAGAGGCGTGAGAGACTTAATCTTGCGAGGAGAAGGAGAAGGACGAGGAGGAGGAGGAGGAGAAGGAGGAGGAGGAGAAGGAGGAGGAGGAGGAGGAGTGGGAGTGGAAGGAGGAGGAGGAGGAGGAGGAGGAGGAGGAAGATCATGATGATGATGAGGAGGAGGGGGAGGAGAAGGAGGAGGAGGACCAATGTAAACCCAAGAGTCATCATGGAGTAAACCCTCCCTCTAAGCTCTCTCTTCATATGCTCCTACAATGGTTCATTTCCATTGATGGAACTGCCTCGCTGGAGGACACCCGAATGAAGACCCTGAAGCACGGCAAAACATTCTCGGGATTCCAATGCCACGGATCAACCTGACTGTTGCGTCCTGACGATCCTGAATCATGCCAGAACGCCGTTTCTAGGACATCACCTCTGATAATGAATGTACCTGTTGCACCTGCGTAATCCTGAATCCTGCCAATGCACCATGTCTGGTACGTTGATGGTGGGAATCCATGACGCTCATGTAAGCCTTGTAAACGAATGTGCGCGGCGCTGAAGCGAGAACCACATGTTGAAAAGGAACTGCCCTCAATCCGTGAAGCTGTTGCAAATTGTTGAAGCGAATGAGCGCCGCGCTAAAGCAAGAACCACATTTTGAATACCACCCGCCCTCAATCCGTTAAGCTCTTGCAAATTTTTAAAGCGAATGCGCGCCGCGCTAAGGCGAGAGCCACATTTTGAAAGCCACCCGCACTCTATCAATGGAGCTCTTGACATTTTTAAACACGAGTTGTGCGCCCCGCTGAGGCGAGAACCACATTTTGAAGACGACCCGCCCTCTATCTGTGATGCTGATGCCAATTTTTACGCTTCAAGGTCATAGATGGTGAGGAAGTCTCAGGGGAAACGTCAGGCCCACCCTAAAAACTGGCATCGGGGTGCGACAGGGAGAGGATATTATAACGGAAAAATGGAGGAGGAGGAGGAGGAGGAGGAGGAGGAGGAGGAGGAGGCGAGGGAGGAGGAGGAGGAGGAGGAGGAGGAGGAGGAGGAGGAGGAGGAGGAGGAGGAGGAGGAGGAGGAGGAGGAGGAGGTTCCAGGTGTGAGGGGCGATCGAGCGATTTCCTCTCTCAGAGGTGCCCTGTGGCTCCTGCTTGTGTGTACTCTGCGTCGATTCCGCGTGGTGGGCTCTTCTCTGCAAGCTTCTGGGGCCCGCGCGGAAGCCCCCCCGGGGGGCATCCTGCCTTGCCTGCCCGCGCCAGCGCCGCCTGGCGCAGGCCTCGCACCCTGAGCCGCTCTCGACGATCCCAGGGCCCGGCGAGGGCCCCCATGAGGCCGAGAACTACGAAGAACCTCAGCATCGAACTGCTCAAAACGTCGCAAGTCTGGGGGCGCGACCTCCCGACCGCCCAGACCCGCGCAGAGGCGCGCGGATGGTCGCGCCTCTGCGCGTGGTGCAGCTCTCTCCCTTGGGGCTGGCGGCGGCAACGGCATCGGTGACGGCGACCTCTGGCCTCCGGAGGTCTCCAGAGGTCCCTGCATGAGGGTCGATGCTGGGCGGGGCCTGGCTCGAGGGGGGGGAAACGTCGAGCCGGAATCGGCGACGCATCGCCGATAAACTGGCGACAGGCCCCAGTTAGCACAAGCGCACGGTGCTGGGCGGGGAGGGCCATCACGGCCCCTCTCGGCGATCAATGGGCGATTGGGGGTCGATGAATTCCCACCTGAGCCTGCAGTCTTTTTACGTCGGCGGCTAGGCAGAAGGACTGCGCTGGCGGATAGGGCGTTGGAAGGATAACTGAACGCGAATCAAGCCGCGATGCGCGAGGGGTGAGGGGGAGGACGCCCGGCGGTGGCGGGAGGGAGACGGAGGCCGGGCCCGCTCAGAGCAGGGCCAGGCGCGCGGCTGGGCGGCGCCGGGGGTGGGGACCAGCGGCAGCGGGGTGGCAGCTGGGCAAGGGAAAGCCGGCATGGCAGGCTGCCAGGCAGCAGGCTGTGCTGGAGGGCAGTGCCCAGCAAGTGCTGGAGGCGAAGGTGTGCACGCAGTCCCAAGGGCCAGCGGGTGCCGAGGTCACGTGAGCCTCACGTGAGCACCTGGGCCAGCGGCAACCAGTAGGAGACCACCTCGAAGTGAGGGGTCGGCCTGAAAACCAAGCAGGCAAAGAGGTGGGCGGGGCGGGGCGCAGGCGGCAGAATCAGCCCAGGCGCCAGGGCGGGGCGGGGGCGTGGCTGGAGGGCCAAAGGCGGTCCCGAACTGATCGAGGGCCGCGAGGGAGAAGCAACGAGCCTGTGCCCGTACAGAGAGCCATCGCGCCGAGGGGAGCCGAGGTCACACGTGACCTGCGAGGCGACTCGGGGCGGCGGCCGAAGCAAAGGACCTCCAGAGGCGGAGGGCGGGCCTGAAGCCAGGCAGGGCCGAGAGAAGCGAAGGGGGGGGCAAGGGCGCAACGGCCATCCCCAACGCAGGCAGAGACGGTGGAGGGCCGCCGCCGAGGCCGTCGGGGCAGGAAGCGGTGGGGGGGGGTGAACAGGCGCACGACAAGGCAAAGAGACCCTCGGCGACGGAGCCAAAGGTACGCCAGAGCGGCCTACCCGGCAGCATAATCCGGCGTGGCCAGGCTGGGGTGCGCCTTGGAAGACGACGCTCGGCGACCTCGAGCGAGGGCGGCAAAGCGACGGCCGATCAGACGAGGCGTCGGTGCCCGTGGTCCACGGCACCCAGGATGGGTAGCGGCGGGGCGGAGGGGAGCGAGGGTGCACCCCCTGGCAGGGGGGTGGTGCCGGCGAGCGACGCCCGTGGCGGAGGGGGCAGGGAGCGGGACGGCAAAACCAGCCCAATGCCCTATGCCCCGATGGGCCGGCGAGCCAGCTGGCAGGCCGGCCAGAAGCAAGAACAACGAACTTTTTTGATCCGCGGGTCGAGAGCGCACCTCTTCCGGTCGAAGCTAAGCGGGCCGCGCACAGCTTTAATTAACAGAGGGGGGAAGGCAGAAGGAGGCAGAATGCGCAGCAGCAGCGAGCACGCGCAGCCGCGGAAGACTCACATGTGCGCCCACCCTGGGAGGGCCGCATCCGCAACCCGGACATAATGGCGGACAAGCAGCGGCCAGGCGCGCATAGGACCGCGGCCTCCGGACCTCTCGGCGCCGGCGTGCGTGTGCCAGGCGCGGCGGTCGAGTGGGGGGGGGAGGGCCCGCTGGCGGGGCGCCCCCCCCCCTCCACAGCGCAGGGCGCTCCGCGGGCCTCAGCCGGCGGCGCCCGCAAGCCAGCCCCTCAGCCGGCGGCGCCCGCGGTGCCCGGCGCGCCGCGCAGCCTGGCCTCGACCGCCGCGGCCGCCTCGAACGCGCGCTGGCGCACGGCCGCGGGCATGGCGCCGGCGCCGGGCGCGGCGGCGAGCTCCGCGAGGCGGCGGAGGCGGGCCTGCGAGCTCGCGGCCCACTCCGCGTAGCGTTCCTGGGCGCCGCGGTCCTCTTCTCGCTCTGGCGAGCCGCGGGGCGGCTCTGCCCGCAGGCGAAGCTGCAGGTCGCCCAGGGCGCCCACGAGGCGCTCGAGCTCCGCCGGCAGGTCGGCGTCGGCCACGCCCGCCGCCTCGGCCTCCGGCCAGCGGTGGCACATCCAGGCGCAGCAGCTGGTTTGTGGCGCCTTGCGCTGCCTCGTCCAGGCGCCGTGCAAGCGCCGGCTGGCGTGAGCTGTTCTCCTCCAGCGTGCGCGAGACCCGGGCGAGCTCATCGCCGAGGCCGGCGCCGGCGCCCTCGCCCACCGGGCCCTCGGCGGCGGCGGCTCGCCCCGCCGGCGCGCGGGCCTCCGCGAGGGGCTCGGCCGAAGGTGCCGGCGGGCGCTCCGGCGCAGAAGAGGCGGCAGCGGCGATGCTGCAGGACACCTGCGCCGCGAGACCGTCGAGCGCCCTGCGGCCCTCGGCGTCGCGGCGCGCCGCCTCGCCGCCGTCGGCGCCCGAGGCTCCCACGACCGCCAGCGTCGCGCGCGCGGCGCTGGCCGCGCGGCTCGCCGCCGGCGCCGCGGCGCCCGCGAAGTGGGCCGAGGGCACCTCGGGCTCGCAGAGGGCCGCCAACGCGCACGCGCACGCGTCCAGGGAGCCTTCCTCCTGTCGTACCGCCGCCGGCAGCCCGAGCAGCGCTGCGGCAGGCCTTGGCCCTCGCACTCTGCCCAGCAGGTCGCGCAGCCGGGCGCGGCCAGCGCTGCCCGCCCGCGGCCAAGGCGTCGCCGCCTTCGCGCCCGGCCGCGGAGCACATCGCGGTCCCGCGCCGGTCGGCGGCGCAAGCGTTCCGCCGTTGCACGGCCGCTTGAGCCAAATCGCTACGGGCTCCACCCGAGCCTACAGTCAACTCATGCAGTATGCGCGGTAAGGGTGCAAATGGCCCTGGAAGGCCGTGGCGACAGTTCGCGGGCGGGGCGCAGCCAGCGAAAGCGGCCAAGGATGGGCTGAAGGAGAAGGATGCATAGCTGAATTTTCGCAGAATTCAGCAAAAACAGGCGCTGACAACAAAACAGACAATACACGTATGACAACTAGACATATTTTCTAAGCGCTACGTTTACATCGAAAACAAGCTCGGAAGCTATAACATCTAAAACAGATTCTGCTTTTGCAAAGTCGCTCATCCATACTATGCGGGTTGACTATATCCATCCCGAGCGTCGCAGTCCTTTTGTCCTCCGCGCTCCACTGCGCAAGCACAAGACGCGGCCTCCATGTCGAAGGAGGCCGTCCGCCTGGAGGAAGCTTTCCACCGCCAGCCCCCGAATGGGGGGGTGCGCGACAGCGTGCGCGAGCCCCTCCTCGCTTCTGCTCACTTGCGATTGCTGCTGCTCCTCCACGCAGGAGGAGGCGGAGGCGGAGGCGGAGGCGGAGAAGGATGATGATGATGATGATGAGGGGGAGGAGGAGGAGGAGGAGGAGGAGGAGGAGGGAGACGAGGAGAATGAGGAGGAGGAGCATGAGCATGAGCATGGCCGTGGGGCGCGTCCCAAGTGCTGGACCACTGAGCTGCTAACTTCAATCCACAGCAACCTGCAATCTGAAGCGCGGCAACACACATAGCAGCAAAAGAAGATGCGCCTGGGTTCTCCGTGAGAAGGGCGAGACAAGTGCCAGGCGTGCGAAGCGGCGGAGGTGCCGCTGAAGGCCTGGCAGCGAGCCCATTGGCGCGCAGCCTGCGGCTGCTGCCAAATGGCACCACCTTCAGGAGTCAACTCCTGCTGGGTGCACCTCGTCCTTTCCCCTTCCCTTTGCGGCGACGGGGGGGAAGCACTACCGCGGGCCCCACTTCGGGAGCCGCCGAGAAAGTATAAAACTAGGGTTTTGAAAGACAGGAGTCGTTTCGGGACCAGGAGCGGGCTCGAGAGGAGAAGGACGGATGACCGAGGGAGCAGGGGGAGCAACTAGTCCCGAAACTCTCAGAGCATCGATTTCAGACAGCACACCCAGTCTTAATAGCTGCTGAGCCCTACTACTGTCTGCCCAACTGAACTGGCCAGGCCTACTTCTCACTACTTGATCGTGTCGAGGAGCCTCTGGGCCTCTCGCACCAGAACACCCCTGGGAGCCCCGCCTATGGTCTTCGTGCCCCCCTGCGCCTGAAGGGCAGCCCGCGGGCTGGTCAGGACCTGGCTCGCCACCTCCGCGGTGCCGTCCAGCAAGAACTGCACCTTGGCCTGCTCCTGGTTGTTCTTGTTCTTCGTCTTGACGCGCTTCACCTTGCAGAAGCGGGCGTACTTGTGCAGCTCGTTGGGGTCCTTGCACGGGGCGACCACCGTCTCCCACAGCTTCATGCACGCCACAGCCTCCTTCGGCGGCTCCTTCTCCCCCTCGTTCAGCGGCTGACAGGCCCCGAAAATAAGCGCGGAGAAGACTCTCAGAAACGGCGCGCACATCAAGACCTTGTCGAACGGCTTGCCCGCCTTCTGTGCCTCCTTCTCGAGCTCTCTCTGCGTCTGAGCCTCGCTGTTGAACGCCTGGTTCTCCTCCAGCGCCTTCTCCGCGATGGGCGCGCTGATCGGGACGAGCCACGTGTCGTGCACCGCGCCGATCAAGCTTCGCAGCTCCGCCTCGTCTGTCAGCGCCAGCTTGGCCAGCGCGACCACGAGCTCCTCCAGCGTTTTTTTTTTTTTTTTTTTTTTTTTTTTTTTTTTTTTTTTTTTTTTTTTTTTTTTTTTTTTTTTTGTTCCCCCCCTCTCCGCCTCGGCCACCTGCTTTCGCCGTCGCGGCGATGCTTGCTCCTGCCTCCGTCAGCTGCTTCTTTTGTGCGGGCTCGGACGCCTCCTGCGCCATCCAGGCCGGCTTGCTCAGCGGCGTGGCTGCCACGATCAAGATACTGATGAGAGCTCCTGTCATAGATACTCAGCTCTCGAGGTAAATGACTACAGACATGATCATGATAATCAGGAAGTGTGGCTGCATGATATTCACAGATAGGGCGCTGCAAATCCACGACTTCACGGAGTGGCCCCTGCGAGTACCCCCCACCAGCATAACAGCAGCCACGAACCATCGAACTGGATAGATGCCTTCCTGCAGTAACTTTGCTCGAAAACAGTGCCACGCAGGAGGGGCATTGATTAGTAACGCGCAGAACATGTCCCAGAAACCGATAATGATGATGAAAACGTAGATGGTTCAGTGCCGATTTTTTGTCAGTAAACATAGCCCCACACCGACACCTCCTCCCTGTAGGTACCCCCCTGCTCCATCTCGTCGGCCTGCACTCCACATACCCACGAAATGACACCTCCATCCACCACCTCGGCCTGAACACATTGACGCTCTAGATAGTTGTCCACGTATTCTGGAGGGGAGATAGAGACTGTATGAAGACGACGACGGAGGATGGCGAAATCTATCTTGCAAAAGTCTCGAGCGAGTTCGTGATCCCACCACAGCGCCATAATGGGGCCCTGCAGCTTGGCGAGCAAAACCTCGCCCTCTTCCACGCACTGCACGGCCTCAAGATCAGCCTGAAACTGGCGCGCCCAAGGATTAGCATAGGCCGTCAGTCGGCCCATATAATCATACTGTTGTCTATCATCTGTCGGGGTCGCGCCGAACAGGGCCGTGAGTATCTGCTCATGGCGACCAAGGTACCTAACAAACTGCGCAAACCAACCGAGCCTCCTAATACGAAGCTCCGTAAACGAGGGTGCCATTCTCCAGTGCAATAATACCTTTTCGTTCGAAAGCGGCTCGATGTGATTGTCCCCCTTCGAAGCTAGCACCCCTTCATAGCGACGAGAGCATAACGAATGACCTGCGAGTCGATCTTTTTGCACTGAGCTTCTGAAATCAAATGAGCTTCCAAATTCATGATGCCACAGTTCCGAACGCCAAGTAGACAAGAACGACGAAGTCGAAAAGGGACCCCTGGAGTACTCCAAAACCTTCCGAGAGCGTGGAACGACGATGTAATAGCCACGATACGCTTTGAAAATTCGGGTCCCAGCGATCCTGACGAGTGGATCTGGCCTCCCAAGACACGCATAGAGGGGCGCACGCCTCCAGAAAAAAGCTCGGGACCGACGGCGCGTAATCGGCGATTGGCAGAAACAGCGCCCTGGCCAGTGAGGCAGACAATCGTATTTTGTTTTGCGACGTTCTGAGCCCACCCCTCCCGCCAGGGCCTCATCCAGTAAACGATTGGAGTGCCCATTCGCGCTCGACAGCTCAGACAAACCTGCATCCAGCATGTTGCCCGACGGGCCGCCTGCAATGTGCATCTTAGTCAGATCGTCTGCGTGCTTGGTGAGACTTAAATCCAACAAAGTGCCCGTGATCGGACATTCGGCAACCAGGAGTCGATCCGTGTCGAGCGTGTCATAAAGAGCTTCACCCCGTACTTCCACGGGAATCCCATAAACTCTGCCAGAGCTTTCTACAGCATACGGTCCCCCATAAGTGCACCACAGCGCGGTCGGACAACTAAAACACCGTCGCTGGCAGGAAGTTGAATCGTGGCCTCTCGAAACCTTGCCCTCCCGAAGTTTATATCCTGAGGCTCCAGAAGAAGAGTGTTAGCTGGCTCCAGGAGGTCCCAAGACGTCGAAGGGAAAGCGTTACTCAAATCTTTGTTCGACCAGTTAGTGCTGTATCCATTAAGCCTACACCTGTGTGACATGATTTGTATAACCAACATGGCCCCCTCTTTCCTCCTCCCCGCGTGAAACCGTAACCGTTTGGCCCGAGCGGTGCAGGATGTTTCCGATCAATAGCCCCCGCCAGCCAGGCCTTGCCCAGAGGATCCAGCAAGTGTATGGCCCGTTTCCCTTTGGGGCCTGGGGCTGAGGACATGGGTGGCGCGCAACCGAACGACCTATTCCACAGCTTAGGGAACCTGCCTGCAAATCTGATACATTCAAGTCCGTTGAGCAGAGCATCGTAAACAGCAGTAGCATGTAGCTCGCGCTCTGCACCGACTCCTAAACGATCGGGGCGAAGACTAAAATCTGGATGAATAGGCATGCCCCACACCTCAGCGGGGGCAGTCCAGGGTGGACAGGAACGCCTCTTGGGCGCTCGGCGTAAATACTTCGCAATCGAGAGCATGTCTGTTAGTGCTTCCACTGAGAATATTGAGTGTGAACCCTGTTTTACCTCCTCCGTCTCCTCGTCCTCCTCAGTAGTAACTTCCACCGCCTCCATCCCACCTTGTGGCCCCTCCAGCCCCCATGGCGACATCCACTCCTCGGAAGTGAGAGCAGCACCCTGTAGGTGTCGAAAAGGACGCCCTCGGGGGCCACGACCTCTTGCCGCTCGAAGTCGAATCAGACGATGTGCCTCCTTCAGGCTCCGGATTCTCCACGCCTCCTCCAACTCCTCCGTCAACTGCTCCCTCCATTTCACCATGTGCTGCTTGCGGATTTTTGCACAGTGCTTGCTAAGCTCCTTCAGCTCCTTCTTGATCCTCTCTTCCTCCTCCTCGTTCCCAGCCTCCTTGAACTTAGACCGAACCTGAAGGCGCTGGCGCAACAGCTCTCGGCGCTGCGCTGCATGCTGCTGGTAAGATGGGGAAGCCCCTGCAGTCGAGCCACCGAAAACTTCGCGCCCAACAGACTGAAATACATCTGTCAAGCACTTAACGTAGCGGTTCGGCTGCCCGCCGGTGAGAGCGTCTGTGAGCACGTCCATATTCTGCTCAACCAGCAGGGCAGCCTTGGCGAGGAATGTGCGGCGCGCCTCTGCCAACCTCATGGCATCGAAATTCCAGAAGATTCTATCTGGAGAGAGCTCTTGGGGGTCCACGTGGGTCCAGTTGAGGTTGCAGTGCAGGGGCGCATGATATCGGAGATGCCGAGATGGGATGAGTTGATGTCTACGCATGAGCCCCAGCAGAGGCCCGCCCGAATGGACCAGACGTTGAGCACCCGCGGGCCCGAATACATAATCAACTCTGCTGCAGCTGTTTCCCTGTCCAAACCATGTTGATTCGACGTGACTCCGAAACCCAAGAAGCACCATGCCGTACTCCTCCATCACCTCCCTCACCAAGTGCCTAGCGCCCCCAGACAGATTCTCCCTGGTCGAGAGCTCTTCCGAGACAACTGTGGTCCCGCTATAGACCCAATTTTGAGCTTCCTTAACAATCCCTATGCCATCATTCAGGTCCATGCAGACAAGAAGCACCTTTCTGGAGCTGCTGGCCAGGTCCGCGAAGACCTTTCTCAACCACGTGGTCAGCCTAGACACGGTCGCGAAGTAGTTAGGTGTCCCTTTTACTCCCCGTGGTCGTGGCGGAAAATACAGCCCCAGAATAGCTAAGTCTTGTCCCTTGCGTTTGACACGAACTCCAAAGCCTCTGCCTCCGAGCTCAGCACCTGGGACCCACTGGCGGACAATGTGCGACTCCCTGAGGCCGCAACTGAGCGAGATAGTGATGCCCGCACTCTTGTAAGTGAAAGCCCGTGCGCACCAGCCCGCTTCAAGAACTAGTGTCTTATCAATCCGCTTCTTCTCTACCTGGCCGTCGAATTTTGCTCGAACCTGCGTGCCAACGAAGACGCACACGTGACATGTCTTTGCTCTCTCGGTGACGATCTCCTCAAGCCTGTCGGGCTGACTCAAGCTGAGAGGGTTCCAATGAAGCAGACGCAACATACATACTATGGCCACGCTGGCAATGCGTGACCGAATGGCCCAAAGCGTAACGTTCGGTAAACTAAACATATCACTGCGTTGTGTGTGTATGAAGGTGGGTCGGGCGGCGCTGCATCGGGCCACCTTTGAGGAGGAGGGGGGGAGGAGCAGGAGGAGGAGGAGGAGGAGGAGGAAGATGAGGAGGAAGAAGAGGAGGAAGAGGAGGAAGAGGAGGAGGAGGAGGAGGCAGGAGTAGGAGAGGAGGAGAAGGAAGGAGGATGAGGAGGACCAGAGAAGGAAGAGGAGGAGAGGAGGATAGGAGGAGGAGGAGGAGGAGGGGGAGGAGGAGGAGGAGGAGGATGAGGAGGAGGAGGGGAGGGGGAGGAGGGGAGGAGGAGGGAGGGAGGAGGAGAGGAGGAGGAGGAGGGAGAGGAGGAGAGGAAGGAGGAGGAGGAGGAGGAGGATGAGGAGGAGGAGTAGGAGGAGGAGTAGGAGGAGGGAGGAGGAGGAGGAGGAGGAGAGACGGAGTAGGAGGAGGAGGAGGAGGAGGAGGAGGAGGAGGAGGAGGAGGAGGAGGAGGAGAGGGGATGATTGAGGAGAAGGAGGAGGAAGAGGAAGGGGAGGAGGAGCCGGGGGCTTCCGTGGGCTTCCTGGACCTCTTCCTTCTCCTCCTCCTCGTCGTCCTCCTCCTGGAGAGACGGCCTGCAGTTGGGCTCCCGTGGGGATCTCGTCGCCACGGCAAGGTCCGCTTCCAGGCCAGGCACGGCCGAGCCCCGAAGCCTCTGACCTGACATGCGCCCGCGCCGACACAACAAATCACAGCGTCCACCCAATGGCCCCCAGTAGTCGAAGTTCCGCGTCGAACGAAAGGGATGAGGAGCCTGGGGCACGCCGTCTCGCCCCCCTCTCGGTAGGGGTCGTCGGAGAGAGCCACAGGCCTGAAGAGGGATATAATGTTGAAAAACAAGCACGAACAAGCTCCAGGAGCTACCGGCCGAGGGGCATGGGCATCCTATCGCGGTGTCCCTCCTCCTCCTCCTCCTCTTCTTCTTCTGCTTCTTCTTCTTCTGCTTCTGCTTCTGCTTCTGCTTCTGCTTCTGCTTCTGCTTCTTCTTCTTCTTCCTCCTCCTCCTCCTCCTCCTCCTCCTCCTCCTCTTTCTCCTCCTCCCTCCTCCTCCGCCTTCCTCCTTTCTTGCTCCTCTCCTTCCTCTTGCTCCGAAACTCCTTGCGCGAATTGCCCGCCACTCCCCAATTCCCGTCTCGGGCCCTGCCGTATTGGCGGAAGAGGCGGGGAACAATCATTCTTTCATACTCCTCTGCCACCATTTCCACGTACGAAACCCAGCGCGTCAACCTTTGCAAGGCCAGTCGCGTCATCCTTCCTGAAGTTCTCACTGCTTCTCCACATCAAACAGTTCAGACTCCGTTGGCGGCTTTGCGGTATGCAATATTGGTGACTTCTGGGGAGCTGGTTGCCTATACCACCGCCGCCGCCCCCACGTTCTCTGCAACCATCAACACATGGGGTCATCACCAGCGCCGTTGTCGGCAAATGACGTACTGCGTCTACATCCTCTGCCTCTTGACTCTTCCACGACCAAGCAGGCTTGGTTGTGCACTATTTCGCTGGCTCCTGTACGTGGGCAATGCGACTTCCAGGCTCCAGCCGTTCTCCCCGCACCTTGAACGAAATAGTGCGCAAGAGCCTGCCGATCAGCAGTCAGACCGTCGGTCCCATATATTTAAATCGGGCCCGTCGTTCTACAGGGGGAACGTTCAAACGTCGCATTTTTGTGTGTGTGTGGGGGGCATTTATTATTCTCATTATCGTTCTCATTATCATTATCATTAACATTATTATTAACATTATTATTATTATTATTATTATTATTATTATTATTATTATTAATAGTATATATATATGTATACACATATGTGTATTTATGTATATATGTACATTTGTATATATGTATGTATGTATGTATGTATGTATGTATATATATATATATAGAACAATAATTTTCCATCGACAATCCCCTGTAAGGGGGACACGCCCAAACTAACCATAGACGAGCCATGCGTAAACGTGCGGGGAGCCGGGAACGGCGCGGGCTGGGCGAGGGAAGGGCGACGCGCCAGGCTTCGAGCCCTCCCGTGGGCCCTGTCTGGGACGCCAGCCTTCGCCCGCCCCCGTGGAGCTCCCCCGCTCGCGCGCCCCTCGGCCCCTTCTTTCGGCGATCACGGGCCGCTAGTCTTCGTCGAACGGGCGGTGGAGACTTCCAGATCCGTAAGACAAGCGAACCTCTTTGTCCGCCCTCAATGTGCCCGTCGTTAACCCCTGGTGCGGGGGCAGGGCGACAGCTTCTCTTCGGCCCATTCTCAAACAAATCAGAGGCAGCAGCGTGGAATGCGGATTCCCCGCTGCAGTGTCCCGGCGGAAAACCGCGGGTCACGCCCAGAGACCGCGAGGAGGACATCCACCTCCACGCCCATATCCTCCTTGACGTCCACCACCTCATCCTCCTCCGTCCTTCGCAACAAGCACCTGCTCGTGCACCTTCTCATGCAGCACCACCCTGGCATCCCCCTCCTCATCGTCCTCCTCCTCCTCCTCCTGGCCATCCTGGTGCTCCTCCTCCTCCTCCTGTTCGTCCTCCTCCTCCTCCTCCTCGTCCTGCTGCTCCTCCTCCTCCTCCCGTACCTCCTCCTCGTCTTCCTCCCCCTCCTCCTCCACCTGTTCCTGCACCAGATCACCCTTCTCCGTCGCCTGCTCCCTTTCCTCTTCGTCCTCCTCCTTGCCCGCGGGCGGTTTGAAATGTGTCGCCCAGGTGCGGTTGCGGTTGCGCGCCCGCGGGCGGGTTGAAATGTGTCGCCCAGTTGCGGTTGCGGTCGCGAGGCCGCGGGCGGGTCGAAATGTGTCGCGTAGTTGCGGTTGCGGTTGCGCGCCCGCGGGCGGGTTGAAATGTGTCGCCCAGTTGCGGTTGCGCGCCAGCGGGCGGGTCGAAATGTGTCGCCCTGGTGCGCTCATGGTTGCGCGCCCGCGGGCGGGTTGAAATCTGTGGCCCAGGTGCGGTTGCGGTTGCGCGCCCGCGGACGGGTCGAATTGTGTCGCGTACTTGTGGTTGCGGTTGCGCGCCCGCGGGCAAGTTGAAATGTGTCGCCCAGTTGCGCTTGCGCGCCCGCGGGCGGGTTGAACTGTGTCGCCCACTTGCGGTTGCGGTTGCGCGCCGCGGGGCGGGTCGACATGTGTTGTTGCCAGATGCGGTTGCGCGCCCGCGGGCGGGTTGAAATGTGTCGCCCAATTGCGGTTGCGGTTGCGCGCCCGCGGGCGGGTCGGAATGTGTCGCCCAATTGCGGTTGCGGTTGCGCGCCCGCGGGCGGGTTGAAATGTGTCGCCCCAGTGCGGTTGCGCGCCCGCGGCCGGGTCGAAATGTGTCGCTCAGGTGCGATTGCGGTTGCGCGCCCGCGGACGGGTCGAATTGTGTCGCGTAGTTGCGGTTGCGGTTGCGCGCCCGAGGGCGGGTTGAAATGTGTTGTCGCCCAGTTGCGGTTGCGCGCCCGCGGGCGGGTCGAAACGCGTCGCGTAGTTGCGGTTGCGGTTGCGCGCCCGCGGGCAAGTTGAAATGTGTCGCCCAGTTGCGGTTGCTGTTGCGCGCCCGCGGACGGGTCGAAATGTGTCGCCCAGTTGCGGCTGCGCGCCCGCGGGCGGTCTGAAATGTGTTGTTCAAGGTGCCCTCCTGACGTTCAGTCAGTCGATCAGTCAGTCAGTCAGCCAGTCAGTCAGTCAGTCAGTCACCGGCGGGCACGGAATTTCACCCGGCTCCGCCGGGAAAAACCTTTCCTCTGACAGGCGAGCTGGTGACTGAATCACCTTTCGTCGGGCTCTGTTCTGGCTGGTGTCTCGTTTGTCAAAGCGTGCGCATAGGGCACGCTGCCACCATAATTACGCCCTCCTCTTCCTCCGGCTCATGTTTCTGTATGTAGACAGGCGAAAGGTCGGCACCATAAAAGCAGCCAACACCACGCCGATTTACCCCCTGTGGCCCCGCCGACTTGTAGCTCATGCCAGAGATATCTGTGGCCTGTCATAAGAACCAACAGCGGCCGTTACCATTGCTCGCAATGCAAACCATCCGATTTGCTGTAATGCGCTTGTTGTGATAAGCGCTCGGTTGACGGCTGGTGGAGAGGAGCTAGGTCGCGCAACCGTGGCAAAGGACTTCTTTGTAAAGAGTACCGGATTTCAAACTCGCTGCCAACTGAACAAAAGCTGTGGACCCAATGGTTCGCTAAGCGTGCCGGTGAGTTTCCGCATGTCTTCACTGGGTCGCCTCATCAAGGACAAAGAATTAAGGAAGCCGCAACCAATTCACTTAATACGGACATTTGCTTGGCGTGGCCAATCTGCTCCGTTACCCTGTGAGTCTCCCCCTTCGCTCTCCATTCTACTTACTCCCCGTACTCGGTTTCAGCCACTTGCTACCGCGTCGGAATCCCACCAGCCCTTTGGGCGTGAGTGGTTTAGCGAGCTCTCTCTGTTCTCAACCCCCCATCTTCCCCTTCGGGGAGGGGTTTACCCCTCCCCCTACCCCCTCCCCCTGGACCTGGACAGGGAGTCCGGGGCGTCGCCAGGGGGGTCTTTTTTGACTCCTGGGAGGGCCAAACAACGACGACCCTCACGAGGATTCTGGCCCCGTCGGGGGGATACAGTTTGGCCCCTCTGCTCTTCCTTGAAGCCAGAATCATTGATTTTACTACGGTTTTGGCCCCATTTTGGCCTTCTGAGGGGGCAGCGCTCATCGTCCTTCATAGCAAAATCATTGATTTTACGAAGGTTTTGGCCTCATTTTGTCCTTCTCAGGGGGCAGCTCTTCTTCGCGCTTCTGAGGAGGTCGCAAGAGGTCCCAAGATGGCCCCAAGAGGCCTCCAGGAGGCTCCCAAAAGGCCTCCAAGAGACCCCCCAGAGGCCCCCAAGCGGCCCCAAGAGGCCCCCAAGATGCCCCCAAGAGGCCCCCAAGAGGCCCCAAGATGCCCCAAGAGGCCCCGAAGAGGCCCCGAAGAGGCCCCCAAGAGGCCCCCAAGAGGCCCCAAGAGGCTCCAAGAGGCCCCCGAGAGGCCCCACGAGGAGCCCGAACGACTCACACCAGGAACCAGGGCTCCGATCGACTCACACCACGATGGAGCCCGAACGAGTCACACTTGGAGAAGGCAGCGCTAAGACTCACACCAGGACGTGGGGCCGATCAACTCACCACCACGAATCAGCCATAGCGACGACGACTCACACCAGGACGAAGAGCCCGAACGACTCACATCACGAAGAGCCCGAACGATTCACACCAGGAAGATGGGCCCGAACGACTCACACCAGGACAAGAAACCCCAAACGACTCAAACCACGAGGAGCGCTTTCTCTCCCTCCTCCTCCGCCTCGTCCTTCTCCCGCTCCCCCCACAAGGAGGATGTACAAGGAGGCGGGAGGAAGGAGTAACAGGGGAGATATGCGGGGCCAAGCGGACATACGCCTGAAAAACACGACTCTCGGCATGCTTCGCAAGAGTTGCTGTTGTGAGATGGGCTGGTGGGGATACGCGAAGCGTAAAGAATTGATCTTCGGACTGTTCTTGCTGCTTCAATTCGAGCCTCAGTCCTGGATGCCCAAACCTGCTTGTCCAATTAGGGGCATCTGCTGCTCTTTCTCCCTTGGGTCTACCCATCGTCTATCTACACCTCCGAATGACACCTTATACTTCCTGTTGTCTATTTTTATTTGCGATGTGGCAGTGCAGTGCCTTCTCAAGTTGGCCCATTTTTATTTGTTCCCGGAAAGGGCGGGGGCCCAGGGTTCTCTTTTACTATGTAAACATGTCCCCCGGTGCCAACTTGAAGGAGGCCGGCGGATTTTTTCCTTGATAAATATCGAGGTCGAAGGAGGCCGGCGGATTAAAATTTGAGGATGTCTCGAGCGAAACGCTTGTTTTTGAAATCCCGATCGATAAATCACAGGGTGCGGGCCACTTTTTCGTGCGTTGAGGATGTCTCGAGCGAAACGCTTGCTCCGCAGAGTTTGCCGTGGATGTCTCGAGCGAAACGCTTGTTTTGCAGAGCCGACCGCGACGCGGAAAAGCGCCCCGCGCGAAGGATTTTCGATGATGTCTCGACTAATTCGTTTGTTTTTGTACGATTTCCTGGAATTTTGGCAGGATGTCTCGAGCGAAATGCACGACCCCACCCTAGCACGACCATACCCAGCACGACCACACCCCAGCACGACCAGACCCCAGCACGACCCCACCCCAGCACGACCCCACCCCAGCACGACCATACCCCAGCACGACCACACCCCAGCACGACCCGACCCAGCACGACCCTACCCCAGCAAGACCACACCCCAGCACGACCACACCCCAGCACGACCTCACCACAGCACGACCACACCCCAGCACGACCACGCCCCAGCACGACCACGCCCCAGCACGACCACGCCCTAGCACGACCACACCCCAGCACGACCACTCCCCAGCACGACCACACCCCAGCACGACCACGCCCCAGCACGACCACGCCCCAGCACGACCACGCCCCAGCACAACCACCCCCCAGCACGACCACCCCCCCAGCACGACCACACCCCAGCACGTCCACCCCCCAGCACGACCACACCCCAGCACGACCACTCCCCAGCACGACCACACCGCCTTGGTTGAGTGGTTGCCTGTCGTCGTGGAATGTTTCGTGGGGTGTCTCGTGGAATGTTTCGCGGGGTGTCTCGTGAAATGTTTCGTGAGGTGTCTCGTGGTATGTTTCGTGAGGTGTCTCGTGGGCTGTTTCGTGAGGTGTCTCGTGGGATGTTTCGTGAGGTGTTGCCCAGTTGGGTATCATGAAAACGTGTCCATGCTCCACATGTCTATATCCCTTTCCGGGTTCGTGGGTCCATCATGTTTTTATTTGCGATGTGGCAGTGCAGTGCCTTCTCAAGTTGGCCCAAACCTGCTACTTCAGTTAGGGGCCTCCCCCCTTTTCTCTCCTGTGAGTCTCCCCCAGCCCGACACCATGCTTCGCGCCTCTGAGCAGCTAGTGACTGTCTTGAACTCTTCTGATGAGTTGGGGGGTGGGTGGATAATATGAGGGGTGGTGTTTCTTGTGCTCGTGATCCGCTTAGGAGTTCCCGTCTCCAGGAGTTCTCGGCGAAGTAGCTCCCGAAGAGCAGCTTCGGAGGGCAACGCCGTCGTCCCATCACATGGCCGAACGGCTTTCGCCTGCATCTGCTTGCTCTCCACAAGCAAGCCCACTCCCTCACTGGACCTCCCCACTCGGGTCGGGCGAAGGGGGGGATAGCAAAGGGGGGGTATGAGAATCAGCTCATGTAGCTGATTTTCCCGGCGCCTCCCGGCGCCAGAGGCGGCTATGTATCGAGGATTGGACCCCTCGGTGGGGCCGAAACAAGCTGCATGCAGCAAATTTCGTACCCCCCCCTTTCCCAATTCCCCCCCTTTCGTCCGGCCCGACCCCCTCCCCTCCTCCGGCGCACGCTCGCCCGCCTCGTCGCACGCAGTGCGCGAGGCCGCTGCCTGGGGCGGCTTCTTCGGGACGGCGCGGGTCGGGGGGGGGCAGGGAGAGGGAGGGAGCGAGGGAGGGAGCGAGGGAGGGCGGGGGCGAGAGAGGGAGGGGGAAGAAGAGGGAGGGAGGGGGAGGAAGGGGGGAGGAGGAGGAGGAGGAGGAGGAGGAGGAGGAAGGAGGAGGAGGAGGAGGAGGAGGAGGAGGAGGAGGAGGAGGAGGAGGTGGAGGGAGGAGGAGGAGGAGGTGGAGGAGGAGGTGGAGGAGAGGAGGAGGAGGAGGAGGAGGAGGAGGAGGAGGAGCTGCTTTCGGGGCGTCGAGCCCTGAGCTCTTCGTGGCCCCATGCAGGGGGCCAGCCACGACCGTCGAGCTCTCGGTCGAGCTCGGTGCTCGCCCCGCAATCGGGGCCTGCTCCCTCCGTCGTGGACAGGCGGTCGGATCCGATGCTCTCGCTCGGCCTCGAGCAGCATCCTACCCCCCCCGATTGCCCTCCCCATCATCCTTGCGGGACCATGTGCCTCGTGACACGTCGGCGCCCCCGAGATCTCAGCAGACAGCCATCGCCATCTTGCCGAGAAGGAGGAGGAGGACACGGGCGATCCTCAAGGTAGGATGCACCTGCTTTGCTCCGCAGGAATTGGCTGACACCATCATGTGCTCGCCGTTCTGCATGCAACGTGATCTTATCCCCTGCCCAGTGCTCCAAATCGGACGTGTTAATAAGCTCATCTAATGGAGCGTCTTTCAGCGGTTTTGCCCTTTGCTCCGCGACCAGTCGGGCGAACTCGTCCTCCTCGCCCTCCCCCATCCACAATCCTCTCCCTGTCCATCCCTCCTCCCTCGCCCATCCTGCCTCTTCCATCTCCACCCTTGTCCCATGCCACGCCCCCCCCCCGTCTCCACTTCCTCCTCCCCCTCCTCCTGGTAAGTTTTAGTCCCTCCCCGAAGCCTGACCCCCGCAGGTCCCCGAGCGTCCACAAGCCTGACTCATGACCCCAAAAGGCCACCGGAACTCCTGGAGGATCACGCAGTTCCAAATGCTGAGCACTTGGTCAGACGCGCTCAGCCCCTCCAGGAGGGCAACACGTAAAAGGTACGTGCCCCCTTCTCCCCGGGGGTGGGTTGGGGAGAGGGGGGAGGAGGATCGGAATCGGAATCGGAATCGTATCGGGACTCACACTGATCTATGTAGCTATAGGTCGGGCGTGTTCCCCTACAGGTGGATTTTGGACGAACAAATGAAAAACTCGAAAATATCCAATCGTCTTAGAAAATACCAAAAGTCGTCCCCGCACTTCTTTTTGACTATTTTTGAATATATTCGTCCTGTAGAGAGACAGGCCCGACTTACATGTAGCTCAGCCCACCATGAGGCCATCCAGAGAGGAAGCCTGCGGGGGATCTGCGGCGTACGCAGCGGTCAGAGGACCAGCTGCACGCACTATGTACCCGCACGGAGCGAGCGTGTAGAAGCCGGGTAAAAAAAAACAGCTGGATAGACATGTGTGGGTACTGCTTGGATTGGGCACTCCGCTGCAAAACACCCGAAAGCGTCTTGGGCGGCTGAAGCTGTGTATTATCTCGCAAAACAAAACATGCGTATGACTTAAGGGGTCCTGGGACACATAACTAAATACGCACAAATCCCAGGATTCCCCATATCTTTTCTATCCATATATATATATATATATATATATATATTCACATATATATATTCACATATATATATATATGTATATGTATATATATATATATCTATTCTGAAGTTTCGTCTTCTCCCCCACTGTCTATTTCCCAATATTTTCCCTGGAATCGACGATTCCTTGTGTCTGTGTGCTTTTCCCCTCCCGAAGCGCCACGTGCGCACGGCATCCTCAAACACCGAACCTCCGCCGAGGGTCCCGGGCGAACGGCCTCGGACGTCCGCCGCGGGAGGGCCGCCCGCGGATGCCGCCCGGCATGCGTGCAGAGCCCGTGCACGTCCACGCGCGGGCCGCGCGCGGGAAGCTCCAGCCTGGTCTTAGGTACTCCAGATTTCGTAATAAAAGGGAGGGGGTCTGGACCCTCCAAGACAAGCCATTTCAGACCTCCCCCGTGGGAGAACCCTCCAAAACATCGTCCCCATACCCCCCAGGCCCTCCAAGATAGCCTGGAAGAGACCCCCCCCCCGAAATGAGACCCCCCTCCCTTTATTACGAAATCTGGAGTAGGGCATGGCCTCCTGCAGGCGGATTTTGGACGAAAACTAAGCCATGGACACAACATAATCGAGACTGGTCGAGCCATGGTCGACGCATCGACCCCAGCCCGTTGCTCTACCATTTCTGAACGTTCCTCCTGCAGAGGGACGTGCCCGACTCAAGCCTAGTCGAAGCGATGCCATCTCCTGGGGAGGCTGCCACCCACGATCGGAAGAGCGAGGAAGTAAGACTACTGAAGGGGCCCAGGGACACAAAAATAAATACACGCGAATCCCAGGATTCCCAATATTTTTCTATCTTTTCTGGGTTCTCGTCGTCCCCCCCACTTCCCACATTTTCCCATGCTTTCCTGGGGATCGACGATTCATGGTGTCTGTGTGCTCTTTCCCCAGCTAAGACTCCGTTGGCTCAGCTCTGGGCGGCTGCAGCGCAGGCGGCGGGTCAAGCAAGGGCCCCGGACGCACCCATCTAACCTGTGGAGTCCAAACCCCGGATATAGCGGAGCGTCGGAATGGCGTGCAAGGCATCACGAAGCTCTGGAAGCTCCTGACAAGAGCTTCCGAAAGAGCTGCTGGAGAGCTTCCGGCGCCGGGGACGTTTCACGGACACCGGGACGAGCTCCGGGGCTAACCCTGCGGTGCCGGCTTCTCATTCTACGACCCTGCAGCTCTCCAAGGAGCTATCCGGGAACTACGCAGGTGAATCGGAACATGGCGTCATCCACAAGAGAACGAGCACGATCTGCCGCTCTGCTCGAGGACGATCTGCTGGAGGCCATGGGTGTTTGCTGACAATGCCCATTCCCACACCTGGCCATCCACTGTCACGCTTTTACCCTCGCGGGCCAGCGCCATCCACCCATCTTGTAACCATGTTCGACGCACCGTCATCTGCGCAACGGAGGCCGGCGGATACCGAGCAGCACCCAAGTCGCCCAGCTCAATCGCATGGCCGGCGGGCTTGCTACTGTGGCGTCTGACGCTGCACCTCGTGCTCTCACGCATGTGGCCTCACTTAGCGGGCGAAGAAAGGCAAAATATTTTTTCCGCCGTGGGCTGCCCGGGCGGCTGGAAAACTTACTCGCGCTGTTGCCGCTGGGCACGTGGCGAAAACCAACATGACATCCTTCCTTCCGGAGGAGGCCCGCTGGAGAGCCCTCTTCCCAAGGCGCGGAACCTGCTTGGTGTGCAGGTGCCCCCCCTAGATGGGGTCGGAGTAGTTGTGGTCGGAGGGTCGCGCCGCATCGGCGATGCATCGGCTATGCATCAGCGATGCATCGGCGATGTATCGGCGACGTCGGCGATGCAGCGGCGACGTTGCCATTGAGACAATCGGGATCCACATCGAGCCGCATCGCCGATGCATCGGCGAGGCGGCGCAATCCTCCGACCCCGTGTGCTCCGACCTCATCTAAGAGGCCCAGGGTGTGCCAGGCCACGGGCCCTCCCTTGCCCGAGAGCCAGGAGGGCCCTCTTCCCAGAGCGCGGCACCTGCTTGATAGGCGCACCCAGTGGCGGGTGGCCGCGCTCGAAGGGGCCGCGGGCGCTGCGGCACGAGGCGTGCCAGACCACGGGCCCTCCACCGCCTCAGAGCCAGAAGTGCCGCCTTCCCAGAGCGCGGCGCCTGCTCGGCAGGAGCAATCAACTGCAGATCGGCACGAGGCAGGTCGGGCTCGGGCGACCGCGCGCCGTTCGATCGAGGGAAGCAAAGCCTCT
>CAUYUJ010001840.1:25000-37500 GCA_963575745.1 Prorocentrum cordatum | reverse complement strand
TACCGCGTCAAAGCCAGTACTGGGGTCAGGCCGAATCGTCGCCGAAGATGCGCTGGTCGAAGCGTTTCTTGCAATATTCGGGGGTGTACCTGTGTCGGGGAGATAGAGAGAGAGAGAGTAACAGAGACAGAGGGGGAGAGAGAAAAAGAGAGCCAGAGAGAAAAAGGAAAGAGAGAGTGAGGATGATGGCGTGGTTGGACGATTGGAGGGGGGCGATCTGTCCTGCTCTCCCACTCCCGCACTGCCTCCTTCTGTCTACCACTTGCTTGTTCTATCTCAAACTGTCTGTCAGTCAGTCAGTCTGTCTCTGTCTCTCTGTCTCTCTCTGTCTATTTCTGTCTGTCTCAGTCTCAGTGTCTCTCTCTCTCTCTCGATGTGCGCGTGCGCCGACGCGCGTGTGTGTGTGTGTGTGTGTGTGTGTGTGTGTGTGTGTGTGTGTGTGTGTGTGTGTGCGTGTGTGTGTGTGTGTGTGTGCGTGCGTGCGTGCGTGCGTGCGTGCGTGCGTGCGTGCGTGCGTGCGTGCGTGCGTGCGTGCGTGCGTGCGTGTTGTGTGTGTGTGTGTGTGTGTTGTGTGTGTGTGTGTGTGTGTGTGTGTGTGTGTGTGTGTGTGTGCGTGTGCGCGTGTGTGTGTGTGTGTGTCTGTATGTGTCTGTGAAGGCGTGCGCTCCAGCGCCCGCCTGGCTTCTGCTGGGGCTGCCCGCGCCCTCTCTCGGCGACTCCCACGGGCCAGGCTAAAGGGGCCCTGGGGCACACACGAACCAATAGACATAGATAACAGGATTCCCAACATTTCCCCATATTTTCTGGGTTTTCGCTTTCCCCCCCACTTCCCACATTCTCCCATATCTTCTGGGGAGTCGGCGCTTCACTGCGTCTGTGTTTCTCTCCCTCCTGACAGGCCTTCGCCCCCTGTCACCCCCAGCCTCGCCGGCGCCCAGGCTCCTCGTCGGGGCTCCGCGCTCTTTGCCTCTCCTCCCCGGCCTTCCCGCCTCGGGGCCTCCTTCTGCCGTTGAGTCGGGCATGTCCCTCTGACGGAGGAGCATTCAAGGATAGTTTAACAAGCATAGTGCGGGGGCGATTCTTCGATTCTCTTTTTGATCCTTTCTGGGTATTCCTTGGCTATCTTTCATGCTTCGCTCACAGGCCGCCTGCAGGGGGGCATGCCCGACCTCACCCTACCGACGGTGCACCAGTCCGGTGCCTCTCGCTCCCCGGCGGCCCTCGCCCTCGCGGCGGGCGTCCCCCCCTCGGCCCTCTGGCCGCGCCCCCCCCCCCCCCCCCCCCCTTGGCTCGGGGCCCCGGGCTGGTCTTGCCGCCCGCGCCCCATCCCCCCCCCCCCCCTCCCCCCGCCCCCCCGCTTTGCCTGGTTTCCAGGCCCGCGCCCCTCGCCTGGAGGAGCTGTCGCGCTGCGCCGCCTCGGCCGCTCGCTGCTCTGGCAGCTCCCGCGTGCCACGCGGGCCCTCGGTGCCCCACGGGCCCGGGGCGCCCTTCCGCCTTCGCCTTCGTCGCCAGCCCCTGCTGGGCACGGCCCCGGCCCGCTGCTCCGCAGCCAGCTTCGGCGCCCCCCCGCTCCCCTGCCGCCGGCCCGCCGCCGCTGGCCCCCCTCCCCCCCGGCGCCGCCCCCGCCGCGCGCCTGGCCCCGCTCTGAGGGGGCCCGGCTTCCCTTTCCCTCCCGCCGCCGCCGGGCGCCTCCTCCCTCCCCACCTGCATGTGGCCTAATTCGCGTTTCGTGCGCACACCGACGCCCTATCGCCAGCGCAGTGACCCTGCCTGGGCGCAGACGCAAAAAGTGTGTACTTACAATGCTGGAGACGCAAGCTACGCCTCAAAACATGCAGGTGCTACACGAAATCGCTCGAGTACATCCACCGATCGTTGCAGCAGGAGGTGCTGCTGGACGACCAGATGCGTTGGAGCTTGGCAGGACAAGCTGGAGCGCAAGGGAGAGCTGGAGCGCAAGGGAGACCACGCTGAAAGTACACGCGGTAACCCATGGCGTCCATGCAAGGTGTACTGGCACGAGGGCGTCAGCAGGGTCACTCTCCAAGGACCGATGGTATTGCTTGCCCTGTACAAGTCTTCCCGTCCCACACCCACCGAGAGCTGCGTGCCAAGGCTCGGTGCCAAGTGCCATGGCAGCACACTTTTATGGAACGCCCTAGGGCACCACAGCTGGAGCAAGAAGGTGAAGGGCAGTGTTCAGCACCCACCTCCACACACCAGAGCGGACCCAACCCGATCCTGTCTTTTCTACACGCTCTACTGGACAGCAACGGCTACTCCTTACTCAAAATATTCGGATGGCTTGACCGACATGCCAATGGATGGTTCCGGCTTCAGTGGCTAGACCTCTCCAATAATTCGGAATTGCTTGACAAACGCTGTGTGCGCGTGTGTCACGGAACAACATTGAAGCGCTAAACGGCATCATCCAGATGGGAGGCCTGGTTAACAGCGAAGATGAGCAGAAAGGGTACCGCACACTCAGAAGAATGTCAGGAGTCTACACACATTGTGACAAACGTACCAGCAAATGCGAGTTCTAAATATATTTTGTCCAAGTGTTCGGCGACGGCATATTCTCGGTAGTCATGCTGGAACTGCTCGCGGATAGAGTGCAGAAGGTCACGAAGACAGTCTCCACAGATCAGTTGTTTTTCCCGCACAAGCCACCCAACTGGCAGCGCTGTGGATCTGTGGCCGAGCTGCGGAAGAAATGCGGCCTGGAGACCATGTCGCGCTGAGATGGGACCCTCTAGTGGGGGGGCCACTTGTCCCGCGCGTGCACCGCGCTGGACAGACAGTGCCGGCAGCGTCCTCCTCAGGTCCCTCGTTGGAAAGGACAACTTAGGAGAAGGGAAATTGGCTCATGGACCAAGCGCTGACCCTGGAAGATCAAACTGACACAAATTACGTGGCTGGACTGGCGTGCATCCTCCATAAGCACACCTGCGAGCTTCCTGCCAAGACGCTCGCTGCACTCTGCAGTGTCTCGAGGCTCGCGCCAAACATCGTCCTCAGGCTGCGTCGAGGCGGCTCCATGTACGGTATCTCTCGACTGGAACTGCTGAGGCAAAGGGAACCGTGCGGGGTGTTCGATGACGAAGGCATGCCGTCATAAAATTGTCATCGGAGAACCGGGCGACGGTGCCTCATCCATACTTGAGGAGACTGCACCAAGCGCGACAGACAGGAACCAACAGGATCAGGCCCAGGCAATGCAGCCGTTCACACTACGCCACGCCAAACCTATGCCGACGGGGAAATCCTCATCCTGGTATGGAAGGCAAGGCTCGAGGATGGCAATGAGAGGTGGGCATTACCAATTGCTTCGCTCTCTCGGGAAGAACCCTCCAACGGCAACGGCCGCCGCGGCTGGGTTGAGCTACTGGCTGGGTATATATGTATATATATATAACACCAATCCAAGGAACTTGGATATCTTGGACGGACTGTAACACCACGTTGACCTGAACTGTCACGCAGACGAGCTCTTGTGCAGCATCCACATCCCTGATGCGGGTGACTGGTACATCAATCTCGATTCCCAGCGCGGGGGGTTCGCGCCAGAGGACGAGCTTGAGACCTTGCGCCTCATTCAGGATGCACTAGACGGCACCCTCGGGGAGCTGCGGCGAGGCAGAGACTGCGAAAAGGCGGTCGGGAGGGCCGCGTTTGGGAGGCCGCGTTGTATGATGGAGACTCATCCCTGGCAACTGCAGCACGCGACGCAGGGGTGCAGGGGCCAATTGGAATCTGGTGGAGCTTTGCCCGTAGCACAGTGGACGCACTGTCCCAGGGCAGCTATTGTCATCGCCATGGGAACAATTGACCAGGCTTGATCTGATCACGCTTCATCGCATGCTGCTGCGGATGCATCCTACCAATGCCGGGTCGTGGGGGCGACGCTATCAGCGCGGCCATGCGCCAGCGCGGCGTTTCTCCGACCCATCGCTCCACGCTCTGGACTCTCTTATCTGCTGGACCCGCGACGCGTGGGATTCGGAGCGGATGCATTTGAACGGGCGACCAGCGGGAACACGCTTCGACCCCATGCAACGCACACTGGCTCAGTGCGTGAGGTGATCAGTCGAGGGGGCGAGACATGACGGGCAACGGCACTGTGCGCTGGATGACCTATTGCTGCAGCCCATCAAGGACGACCGCTCCCTGGACAGAGGCAGCGACCCTTGTCGTCACGACGCCGTGGTTTCCGACAGCTTTCTGACCAAGTGTGTGCGCGACTACCACCTGCAAGACTACTTCCCAGGCGCACTCCAGGAGCTCGCCATGGTGGAGGCGGACGGCACCCAAGGCCCGCCCTTCTCTTTTCCAGTTGCCGCTCATCGTGATCGGGGCGGAAGCCTGCGGCGGTATGATAATGAGTATTTCAGCAGAGTGCCCGAGAAAGAGCTGCGTGGCTTACTGGATCGGTTTCGGCAAGTGAGACCAGAAGCCAACGCCCGCATGCAGCTGGCAGCGCGCGATCATGTCTGCGACGGACGCGACATCAAGAGGGCAAATAGCATCGGCCGCTGGTCGTGTGCGGAAGAACATAATGTTCTACAGTCACTCTACCGATGTGAATGGGTCCCAGCGGGCAAGCAGCTGGCACGCCATTTCTGTAGAGTACAGAGAGCCCTACCAGACGCGGTGGCACGCATCATTGGCGCGAGGGGCAAGCCCATCTCCACCGAGGCACGCTGGAGGACCCACAGACAAGAAACACAATTGCTCGCCAGCTTCCTCCGAAATGAAGACGCAGGCAGACCAAGAGTGGGCGAGCTGTATCGCTGCGAACCGCAGCAGCATCGCAGTGCAGACACCGCCGATCGGCATTCAGAGTGCGCCGCCCCACTGGCGCGTGCCACTGACGTTTCCAGGACCAAATCTACAAGCTCAAAAGCCTGCGTGGACGCCGTTTGCGGACGTGATAAGCCGTGACGGCCAGGGGTCTGAAGCCAAGCGGTCAGGTTTGGACTGGATCCAGGCCAACAAGGAGCGCAGAGATGCAAGTCAACAGAGGAGGAGACAGGGTGTGCCAGAAGCGGAGGGGGGCCAACAACGGGATCGTCCATCAATTGACTGCATCGATGAGCAGCCACGGTAGAGGCTCCGGCGAAGGGAGCCATCCAGGTGGGAGGCCTCGCGGGACGACGAGAATGCGCAGTCGACGCTCGCGGCCTGCATCGAATGCCTCCAACGCGGCGCCAATGTGGAGCGGGGCGCGCCGGATAGGAGGTCCTCGTGGGAGAGGTGGGCGGACGCGTGCCGCCGATCGGGCAGATGTGCCACGGCAGTCAACGATCCCACTCTGCTGAATTCAGAGTAACTGCGGGCCTTAATTTCGGCCAATCAGTTGCAAGCGGAGTATGCGGAATACAACTCGACGGGCATGGTTCGAATGCCTGCCCCCTAGCAGCGAAGGGATTAGCACGACAGAGACAGAACCCCGTGCCGTGCCAACCTGAGCCAGCTCGATCGGGACCACCGCTGGTAGCTCATCTTCAAGCTCAAACCCAGGGCGGTAGTGGTAGTGCTGCCGACGCGCGCGCACCCAGGGCCCTTCCAATTCTCAAGGCTTCAGATGTGGCCATGCGCCATCGCTGGCTCGTGCGACCGTGCGTGCTCTGTGGCGCCGAAACGTTTCAGGGCTGCCTGGGTGGGACGGGCAGGCGGATTGCACCTTTGCAGCGCCGAACAACCATTGAAATGGCAGACCTGTGGCGCTGCGGATCTTTTCCCATCTGAGCAATGGCTGCCCAGGCAGAAGACTCTGGAACGTGGAAGGTGCTTTGGAGGTGTACTCGCATGTTCTGCCTGCGCAGGGCTTCGATGGGCCTGCCCCCCCATCCGTGCCAATCCTCCGCGTGATGTACCGTAATGGGTCATTGTCAATGAGGTTGCGCACAGATCAGGTGGAATCAGCTCGTCGACGAAGCTGTTCGCAGTACGCTGGTGCGACCACGTGTAGACTGTGGCCTCGCCACGGCGGCGGGCTGCACGGGTTGCCGGGCTATGCGGAGGATCCCTCGTGAAGAGTGGGTGCCTGGACAGCGCGCTCCGCTCTGTCATGTGCACTGCGAAGGAGGGGGAGTGCCACTTCTGCCGTGGCCCGCAGATCCGCCCCAGGCCCCCGCCCATCTACAGGCCGTCAGGAGCTCTCCTGCACGGGGATGCGAGGCCGATATATAGAGAGTGCAGAGGCGGCGTCGCGCCGCGGTCGGGGGCATGGGCTCTTCCTGAGGCCTCGGCCTGGCCCGCGCCTATTCTGAGGGGGGCGTGATCTGAGGGTTGCAACCTGCCCGCGCCCATCCGCTCTGGCTGTGGGGCCAGCCATCGGCGGCTCCTCCCGCCCTGGCGTCGCTGCTTTTGCGCCGCCCACCCTCCCGTGCTTCCTGCTCTCCCTCCTGTCTCGTAGGCGCCAGTGCATCTTTAGTTTTGGGGGGAAAGCCATTGCGTCTCTTGCTCCGCGACTTCTTCGCCATTACCTTGCCGCGCGCCACCCGTGCGGCTTGACCGCCGTAGGTGCTGGCGTTCGTTCTGCGCCCTGCCCTTGCGACGCGTGGCGTGCCCCGCGCTGTTGCCGGGTGCGTCTGGTGCCTTCTCGCGACTTTGCCGCCCTGCGCGGCGTCGCGCTTTCAGCTCGGCTCTGCTGACAGCCTCGCGGCACTCCGATGGTTGTCGCGTGTTTCAAGGGGCCCCAGGACACACAAATAAATACACACAAATAAAACTATTCCCCATATTTTCCTATATCTTCTGGGTTTTTGTCTTCCCGCCCAATTCCCATATTTTCCCATATTTTCTGGGGAATCGAGGATTAATTGTGTCTCTGTGTGTGTGTTTTTTCCTCTCCTGAGTGTTGTCTGGCTCTCCCAGAGGCTCGTCGCAGATCGGGTGCGCTGCGGGCCGAGCCTTCGCCTGTGGCGGCGCTGCCGTATTCCTGTCGACCAGCTGCGCGTCTCTCGCGCTCAGCTGCTTGCATCTGCGGACGTGTACCTGGTGAGCTGTATTTTGCCCAGCCCCGGTGGTCTTCAGCGTTTGGCTAAATCAAATGTGCGGTTCCGGTCTGCGATGTTGGCTGATCTGTGTCGTGCCGGCTACGGCGCGACCGCGCGTCTCCTCGCGCTGGTTTTGCCCTCTTCGCCCTCTTCTATTTTTGTCTGCGATGGTGGCGGTGGTTGGGTGGTCGACCCTCCGCTCATCGGTGCCATTGCAGAGGCACATTGTACCTTCTTCTGACCGCGCGGAGCGTTTGCTCAGTCTGAGTCTGTTGATCTGCGTGCGGCGTCGCGCGCGCCTGTCTTCTGGTCGGGTCGGCTGCGCTCGCGCTGCTTCTCCCCCCCTGAGTTGATCCGCCCTGGGCGGGCGTCGGGTGTGCGGCGCCGATGCACCGGTCTCGCTCGCACGCCCCTTTTTCCAACGCACGAGCCGCGCCGTCGTGACGTCTGCCCGCCCTCCCGTTGCACCTGGCCTGTCTGTGCCACCCCGCCAATCGGCCGGTCTGGCAGCCCTGGTAGCTCATCATCACTGTCCAGCACCGATCGGTCGATGTCGCAATGGCAAGGAGCACCAGACTGCTCGCGCTTCAGTGGCACCTTGAGTCGAGCTCGCTCTGGCGTGCTCCTCGGTTTCTGGCCGCTGCGCGTTCACTGGGTTGCAGTCCCTCCTGCCCGCCGCCAATCTCTGCACGTCAGTGGTTGGCGCTTCTTCTTTTGTGCTTTCGACGATGCTCGATCGCAATAAGCACCTCCATCAGCTGTTCGCGCTTGGGGGCCCTCTGCGCCACTGACTTAGAAATGTTTTTGTTGTGTGCTTCTGTGTGCCTGTCTCTCTGTCTGTCTGTCGCTCTATTCTTATCCCTCTTGCTCACATTTATTTATATATATATATATATATATTATTTCATTCTATTTCTTTTGTTCTATGTATTATTCTCTCTCTCTCTATCTCCCTTTTTTCTCACCTCTCCCTCTTTCTCTCTCAGGGGCGAGCGCCGCTTCCGACTGCCGTTGAACAGCGAACGATTGACGGCTGGCACGTTCAGCGGACTGCCAGATCAAGTTACCTTCAGCGGGCGAAACATTAGCTTACCCGCCAGTTCGCTGTGCGAAAAGCGGGTTGCGGTTTCTTCCCCATGTGCGTAGCGCAGAGGCGACGCCTCTCCCTCTCTGGAAATGGAAGTGGTCGCGTAGCGATACGAATGCATATGCGAAGCGGTTGCGACGCATCCGCAAAAGCATCCGCGAACGCGCGCGTGTCCAGTTGCGCAGCGAAGCGCGATGTTTCTGGCGGATCGAGACCAAAGCGCCGAGCTATCTCTCCGAAGTCGCCACCGATGCGACGCGCGGCCCCCCCCCCCGCGCGCCCGAGCTCTGTCTGGTCGCGCGAGGAGGCTGCCTGGCGCCGCGCGCCGGCACCCGCGCGGAAACCGCATTCTGGGACTGTCGCCGATGCGACGCGCGAGCCCCTCCCTGCGCGCGCGAGCGCCACCCGGTAGCGCGAGGAAGCTGCTAGGCGCCGCGCGCCGGCCCCCGCGCGACAGTGGCGCGCCGAGGCCGTGGCCGCTTCCACGCGGGAGCCCCCCCCCCCACGCGCTCGAGCACTGCCCAGTCTCGCGCGAGGAAGCGGCCCGGCGCCGCGCGCTAGCCACAGCGCGAGAAATTACGTTCCGAGGCGGTCGCCGATGCCGCGCGCGAGTCCTTCCCCGGGCGCGCGAGCGCTGCCCAGTAGCGCGAAGAAGCTGCTTGGCGTCGCGTGCCGAACCCCGTGCGAACATCGCGCGCCGAGACCGCCGCCGATGCGACGCGCGAGTCTTCCTCCGCGCGCTCGGGCACTGCCCAGTCGCGCAAGGAGTCTGTCTGGCGCCGCGCGCTGGCCCCGACGCGAGAAATTGCGTTTCGAGAAGACTTTGGCCGACGTGACGCAACTGCGCCACCGCGCATTGCCCCGCGCGCGCGGCATATAATCAGTCGAGCACCGCCTGTGCCGTATCTGAGTTGAGGGGCGAAACCTCGAGTGTCACAAGACTCCACGCGCTGTGAGCGCGCGTCTTGTCGCGCGGCGAAGCGCGACCTGTCTCGAGGAAAGAGACCCCCGCGCAAAAACCGCGTTCCGAGACCGCCGCCGATGCGACGCGCGAGCTGTTTCCTGAGCGCTCGAGCGCCGCCGGAGTCGCGCAGCCAGACTTCTGCGGATGCGACGCATGCCGCCTTCCCGTTCTTATGGATGCAAAGTGGGGGTATAGGCGCGGAGGGATCTCACTCTCGGGCGCAGCCGAGGCAGGTGTTGGGGGTTGGGGCACGAGGCGAACGCATAGCGGAGCGGCCCCCAAATCCTGTTGAGGGCCTGGGATGTGTGCGTGCGTTCATTGCCAGCACTCTCTCTCTCTCTCTCTCTCTCTCTCTCTCTCTCTTTTTCTCGTGAATTCTATCCGCCACCGTGCCCTGAAGCGCGATTGGAGTTCCTCGGGTCCGGAGCCCCCCGTCCCCAGTCCGGAGAAGTCCTGAAAAGGGGCCCGCAACCTGGAGTTCTGGGCGCTCCCGGGTCTTCCCGCACCCGAGACGGTCCAAGAGCGCTCCGAATCGCCCGAAGATCGCTCTAAAATGTTCAAGATGTCCTTCAGACGGCCCGCGGACCTCAAAAACATTAAAAACGGGCTCCAAATGGCCCCTTAGGAGGGCCACAAGAGGTCAAAATCAATGATGTTCATAAGTTTTGGAAGAGTCCAAATGTTCTCGCCGGCTTACGAGGCCCCTGAGTGGCCCCCCGGACGGCCCAAAAGTTCTCCCAAACGGCCCTAGGGCCATAAGAGAGGCCCCATAGGGGGAACACGAACCGACATGTCGAGCTCTCGGCCCCAAGACGACCTCCGAGACCGACCGCACGCCCCCCCCAAAAGTCCCCCAGAGGCTCCAGGAGGCCAAAATCAGGCCCCAAGAGGCCCACATCAGGCCCCACCAGGTCCCCAAGATGCCCCCGAGAGCCCCCCCCAAGATGTCTAGGAGGCGTCTTGCCCACAACCAAGGCTCGGTGGTGGGATGTGCCGAAGGCCACACACACATTCTCTCTACATGTATTTACGCTTATATATATTTGTATATATCACATATATATATATATATATATATATATATATATTATATATATATATATATATATGATATTATACTTATATAGCCTAACTAGAACCATCGCGCGCGCTTCGCGCGCGCTCAGGTTCTAGCTCGGCTTGATCGGCTGACTCATGTAACCTCATTTTGGTCGCTTCTTGCGTCCAGGGACTCCCTTGGAAGCCCTGCGCAAGCCTCGGAATCGTATAGAAGTGGAAGTGCGGAAACGCAGGCATCATTCATTTCCTTTAGGTATTCAACGATTTGGGGCAAAGGCTTCCTGGGTTCTTTTTGGGGAGGTGAGGGGGGTCTGAATAGTGGTCTGTTGCAAGAGTAGACCGGGGGTCAAAAGTCTGTTCTGCGATTTCCATTGTTTTCCAGATCCTCGGCGCTGTTCGGCGCTGTTTTTTGTTTCTGCCTCGCGGGTTTTGTTAGTCGGGCCCCTCAGGGGTGTGGGATCTTCTGGACCCCCTGGGGCTTCTGGAGGCCTCCTGGAGGCCTGGAGAGCCGTCGGGTGTCTCGGGCTGTGCGGGAGCGTGTTGGGCCGTTCTTTACGTTCTGGGGGCTCCTTGGGGTCGTCATGGGCTGTCCTTCGGCGTCTTGGAAGCTCCCCCCGGGAAGCCAGGAGGCGCGGTACAGACGTCAAGGGATGTGTGGGACCCCCGAGTAGGAGTCCCACTTACAAACCAAAAGAAGGAATTCTGGGGATTCCCGTGTTTTTTTTTTTTTTTTTTTTTGTTTTTGTTTTTTTTTCCCTCGAAATCCTCGATCTTCGAGGGTTGGAAGCAGGAAAACGGGAGAAGGCGAAACACATTCGAAAAAACCATGGGAAATCAACGAGTTTACCCTCTGTGGGCTCTCTCGGGACGGCTCTCGCAGCTCTCTTGGGCTGTTCTTGGAGCCTCGTCGGGGTCTTTTTGGGGCCTCTCAGGGATCGGGGGTGTGTTGGGGGCCTCTGGGGGGTCCTGGAGGCCTCTCGGAGGTCTCTGGAAGCCTCCTGCTCCCGCTCTTGAGCCCATCTTGGGCCTGTTCTGGGGTGGTCAGGGGCTGTCCTGGGCGCCTCTTCGGCAGTCTTGGAGCCTTCTTGGCCAGCCTTGGGGCCGTCCTGAAGGTCTCTTGGGTGGTCTTGGGGCGGTCTTGGGAATCCCTTCGGCGCTCTTGGACCGTTGGAAACTCGAAAACGCGAGAAGCCAAAAACATTTAAACAAACCAATGACAATCTACGACTTTGGCCTCTTCGGGCCGTCCCGGGACGCCTCTCGGACCTCTCTTGGGGTCTCTTGGAGGTTACCTGGGAGCCTCGAGAGCCGTCGGAAGGCTGACTTGGGCTGCTTGGAGCGTCTTGGACCATCCTTTCGCATTCTGGGCGCCTCTGGGAATCGTCTTGGGCCCTCCTGGAGCGCTGTGGAGGCTCCCTGGAACGCCCAAGGAAGCGGTACTGGGAGCGTTTCCGAGATGTGGCGGGGAGGTGTGGCACCCAGGGCTGGGGGGGGGGGGCGGTCTTCATTATTAGTATTACTATGCTTATTATTGTTATCATTATCAATAGTATGTTGTTGTTATTATTATTAGTATGTTTATTAGTATTATTGTTCTTACTATCCGTATTATCACTATTCTTAGTATTATCAAACTTATTAGTTCAAACATTATTATTCGTATTATTGTTAGTACTATTATTAATCGTATTACAATAATAATGATGATTATTAGTGTTATTATTATTGCTATCATTATTAGTCGTATTCTTAGCATTCTTAACACTATCACCATCATTATTTTTATTATCATTGAGATTCGTATTATTATCCGTAGTCTTTTATATACGTATTCTGTGTATTACCATACTGTTCTATACATACATACATACACACCTACCTACCTACCTACATACCTACATACATACATACATACACACATGCATACATACATACATACACACATCCATCCATCCATCCATCCATCCATCCATCCATCCATCCATACATACATACACACATACATAAGTACATACAAGCATACACACAAACATGTATATGTGTATGTATGTATACATACATACATACATACATACATACATGCATGCATGCATGCATACATACATACAGACATGCATATCGTTATTCGCGTTGCTTGTTGTTGTTTGTCGGTGCTCCTCGCGCATCCCATGCGTGTACATGTACTTAGATGTACGTAGAGGTGTCGCCCCCCTCTCTCTCCCGGCGCCGTCTCTGCCTCTACGTATCTGCGTCGAGCTCTGCGCATCTGCGTCTACGTGCAGTGTGTCGTGCGTCTCTGCCTCTGCCTCGATGCCCCTCGATGCCTCCCTGCGCCTGCCTCCGCTTCTCCGCCTCTGGATGTGTGACCCTGCGGCCCGCACTGAGA
>CAUYUJ010001840.1:0-20000 GCA_963575745.1 Prorocentrum cordatum | reverse complement strand
TCAAACGGCACCGCTAGTTCGAGGATCGCTCTTCCGATCCCCATCACCGGCGGCGTGGCCTGGGCCCCACTGGCCGATTTACCCCCCTCGATGGGGATGTAGGTCGTTCCCTTCTGGTTTCGAGGGGTGTATCCCCAACTGGGGTGGTTATTTGGTGGGGGTCTCGAAGGGGATGTGGATGGGGATGGGGATTGGTTAAAAGATACCGATCGTTGGTATCGTCATGGAGGCTGGCCTTGGACTCAGGCGCATGCAGCTGATCGAGCGCGCGTGTGGCGCCACCAGGAATGAGCATGCTCCGCTTCTGGTCGTGCATCACGATTGCAACGCCGTTCTCAGGCCCCTCTTGTAGCGAATCGCAGCCCGTACTGATGCTTCTGTAAGTCTGTAAGTGCTACCTTGAGTGCCTTCAGCAGTCAACACCGCCTGCCCTTCGTGATACTCTGCTCGGGAATTGGTTCGGGACCTCGGGGGGCTCCGCCGCAAGATCCCCGCCAGGCGGTGACACCCTGGGGCGCTGAGTCTCACGAGGTTTCAAGTGCCTGCGTCCTTTTCTCGTGCGTTGGCCGCTGCCCTTCTGGCTCCTGTAAGATCCCTCTACCTAAATCTGTGAGCTGGGCAAGGCCAGCTTTGGGACAGATATGGGGTTCATGCACATTTTACATGCGGTGTGTTTCCTCCGCGCATGTGTATATTCGCTCGTGGCAATCCTACGGTTCTCTCTGACTGCAGTTTAGACGGCGCCAAGACTGCCATACGTACTTACACATAACAGCAGCCTGTAGACAAACCAATCGCCAAGTGATGGGTGCGCGTAGCACAAGTGATGGGTGCGCGTAGCATGAAAATGACGTGCTGAGGTTTTCGGATGTCGGGGTCTTCTCGTAGTCCCCCTCCATGTCCTTAAACGTCTGTGCTCAAGCTCCGATTTTCTCTTTCATCACCCGCCCTCGTGCCACCTTTGGTGCAAGGGTTGAGGCATATTGAACCTGTCGTGTATTTCCCCCGCGCACGTGTGTATATGCTCGTGGCAATCCTCACGTTCCCTTTGACTGCAATTTGGACGGCGCTAAGACTGCCATCATTGGTTACACAGAAAATGAGCCGCTAGGAAGAATAATCGTCACGTCATGAGGGATGATGAGGAGGTGAAGGAGGAGAAGGAGGAGAGACGGAGGAGGGAGGGAGGGGAAGGGATAGGGAGGGGGCAGAAAAGGAGGCAGGAGGGATGAGGGCGGGGAGGAGGAGGAGGGAGAGGAAGGAGGAGGAGGGAGAGAGGGAGGAGGCAGAGGAGCGGAGGAGGGGGGTGGCGGGAAAAGAGGGAGGAGGGAGGAAGGAGCGGAGGGGGGAGAGGAGGAGGTAGGAGAGGAGGGAGGAGAGGGGAGGAGGAGGAGGAGGGAGAGGAGGGAGAAGCGGGAGGGAGGAAGGAGGGAGGGCGGAGCGGTCGCCCGAGACGACACCCCCGCAGACCTACACCGGCGCGGCAGCCCGCCGGAGGGGGGCCGCATCGCAGCCTCGGGCTCCACCGCCGTGGCCTCGGCGGCAGCGGCGGCCGCCTCCTCTTGATCCTCGGCGCCGGGCCGCCCGCAGGAGCGCGCGCGCGGGCGGCAGCTGCGGCGGCCGCGCGCCGACGAGGGCGGCGACGGCGCACAGCGCCGACGCCGTCGGCGTCGGCTCGGGGGGCGTCCACGGGGGGGGCGGGGGGCGTCCAAGGAGGAGGTCTCGTAGTGGGGGGAAGGAACAAAACGAACAGAACCTCTTGGAGGTCCGCGCGGACTTCTCGGAGCTGGCGAGGACCCCCCTCCCTGGCGCGCGGGGCGCGCCAGGGAGGGGGGCCGGAGGCGCCGCCAGGGAATCCGGGCGGAGTTCCAAAAGTTTATGCTTGTGCCGTTTTTTGTTCTTCGGCGCAAATCGTGGCCAGAGGTGTGTGCGCGGAGGAGGAGGGGACCAGGAGACAAATGGAAGGGGGACCCTGAACTTCGAGGGTCTATGATGGCCCCCGACATGATATCCACCACTCCTGATCATCAGCCCCCTCTTCGCCGCTCCCAGATTCGCGCACGCCCGGGGACGGCGCTGACGCTGGCGACGGCGTCGACGGCGCCGACGCCTGCGACGCCGACGGGCTGGCGTGCCGACACCACCTGCGTTGCCGACGCCACCAGCGGCGGCGTCGACGCCAGCGAACGCGTCGACGCCAGCGACGACGTCGACGCGACGGGGATCGGGGCTTCCTGAACGGGGGTTTAACCAAACGGGGGCTCAGGCTATTTCGTCTGCCCCCGTTCACTGTGCCCCCGTCGACGGCGCCCAGGGCCCCCTCAACGGGGGAGGAGGAGGAGGAGGAGGAGGAGGAGGAGGAGGAGGAGGAGGAGGAGGAGAGGAGGAGGAGGAGGAGGAGGAGGAGTAGGAGGAGGAGGAGGGGAGGAGGAGGAGATAGTGGGGAGGAGGAGGAGGAGGCGGAGCGGAGGAGGAGGGACGAGGATGAGGCGTAGGAGGATGAGTATGAGGAGGAGAGGAAGGAGCATGATTCCAGGCTTATTTAGGTATTGCGGCCGACCGGGAAAATGCGTTCCCCGTGCCCCCGTTGGCTGTACCCCCGTCTCTGTCGCCCTGCGGGGAGCGAGGTGGGCTGGCCCCAGCGGGGGAGGCGCCGCCTCGTCGTCGGCGGCGCGTGTCGGCGCCCAGGCGTGGGGGGGGGGCCGGGCCCCGTCGGGCGCGGCATGGGCCATCGGGGGTCGATGCTTCGCCCGCCCCCCTGTCGACATTGCCCGTGGCGGCGAGGGCGGCGCCAACGCCGGCGCCACCAGCGTTAAGGTCGGGCATGTCCTCCTGCAGGCGGAGCTTGGGAGAATAATCAAAAATAGTAAACAAAATAACCAAACATAGTCAAACATAGTGATTAGAAGAGTCGTCCCCACACCATCTGTTCCTCCTGTAGAGGGACATGCCCGACTCAACAGTAGCGACGACATTGACGCCGACGACGTTGACGCCGCTGACGACCATGACGCCAGCGCCGACGCCGACGCTGGCGACGTCGACGTCGACCGCGCTGGCGACGACGCACAGCGACGACGGCGGGCCCGAGTCGGCGCGCGGGGGGGCGGATGGGGGTAGCTTGCCCGCCTGTGGGGGCAGGGAGACACGAGGCCCTCGAGGCTCGATGCTCGGGGTCTCTGGGCGTCTCTGGGCCCTTTTTGGGGGCTCTCGGGGCCCAGACATCCAACGTTCTCTGGACGAATCGAGGCGGATGTTGTCGCTGGCTGTGCTCTTTGCTCCCTGCTGTCTGCACTCTGCTCCCTGTTCTCCGTTCTCACCTCCACTCCATGATCTACTCAAAACTCACTCTGCTGTCTTTACGGTTCATACGCGTTGCTCTCTATGATGCGCCCACTTTGTTACTCTTCTCCGTTCTCTTTACTTCCTCCTCTCTCTAGGGTCCGAGAAGACATGTTTGGAAAAGGATTCCACGCTCGTTTCGGGGCCGCGTTTTTCACGGCGTCTTCATCAGGGTGCGAGTGGTGCAATCCGCCTTTGGCGTCCCAGCACCATGTCGATGGGCGATCTCCTGGGCTACCTTCCCGAGCGTGCTTAGCATCCATCCTAGGCTGAAGACGACCCTGATTTGGCTTATCATGGGTGAGCCCTGCTGCCCGAGGGGGTGTTCGGAATCCGTGAGGGGACTGGAGCACGAAAGGACACGTAAACGAAACTCGCGCTGGCTTTTTCGATGTCGTAATCGGAAGCAGTTTGCGTGTGGGGACCCCGGGGGCTCCTCGTTGCTGGGTTGAGTTTCCTAGTGTCCTGGAAGTGGGAAGCGCCCAGGGTTTCGTGGCACTCTGACGCCACGTGAAACGCGCGCGCCTGCTCTGCGCCAGGGGGCTTCGCGGCACTTCGAGGTCATGTGCAGCGCGCGGATGCGCTCGGCGCCGAGGCCGAGGGTTTCGCGGCACCGTGGGGCCATGTGAGGCGCAGGGATGCGCTCGGCGCCGAGGGCTTCGTCGCACTTCGAAGCCCTTTCAGACTGCCACGGGGGGCCGCCCAGTGTGTAGACTCATACTATTTAGGAGCATTTTCAGAACTGGCCCCTGAGGGCCCCCTAAGGGCCCCTTCAGGGGCCCTTAGGGCCCCCTAGAGGGCCCCCTTACTATTGAATGCAGTTTTTTGAGGGCCCCCTAAGGCCCCTTCGGGGGCCCTGAGGGGGCCCTCGCTGCCCCCCCGTTTGGGCGCCCCAGGGAGGCCTCTCGTTTTTCGCCCCCCCCTCCCCCCCCGCCCCTCTCTCTCCCCCTCCCCCCCTCCATCGCCGCCCAGGGCTAGAACCTCGAGGCAAGTCCGGCCGTGGCGCCGGGGAGCCGTCCCGAGGCCCATACCGAGCAGACGGCACACGACCTCGGACTCCGAAGCTCGAGCCTCGGCGCCCCTCCGAGCCTGGGCGCCCCCCATTCGGCGCGAGAGGAGGTCCCTCTTCTTCTTCTCGGCCTTCTTCATGGCCTTCTTCTTGGCGGCGGCCGCCGCCGGCGGGGCCTTCGGCTTCGGCCGGGCCACGGGGGCCCGCCTGGGAGGGCCGCGGGGCGGAGGGCGGGCGGCGACGAGCAGGGGGAGGCGGAGCATCGGGGCGGACGGGGGGGGGGACAACGGTATAGTCGGCCACACTCGGCGGCGAGCGAGCGAGAGGGGGGAGTGAGAAGGAGAAGGCCATCCTCAGAGCGGCGGCGGGACTTCTCAGAAGCCCTCGCGCCTTCCGAGAAGCTCTCTGTGCCTTCGGGGAAGACCTCGCAAACTTCTCTCAGAGGGCCCGGGAGTGGGGGGACTTCCGAGCCTGCCGAGAAGGCCCCACCCTGCTCGTTTCCCCTCCTCGCTCGCCGCCGATACACGCAGGCGTGACCCTGGGCGGGAGAGTCAGAGGTGACCACTGTGGTGCGCGGCTGTCTGTATGGGGGCCGCGGGAGGCCAAGCCGAGCGCGCGGGCCAATGCTGGGGGAACCCCTGTCGGCCTGCACCGGAGGTCCCTGCGGCGAACGGGTCACTCTTTCGGGGGGGGCACACAGGTGGGGTAGGGGCAAAGGTGGGGCTGGAAGGAAAATCGTTCCGGACGGCCCTTGGAAGAAGGAAGCGCGTGAAAAGGGATCATCCGGCTGGGTGCGTTCCTCAGCCCCACCTTGGGAGAACCCTCCCTCTACGACCCCCCGACTCCCACGCGTAGTCGAACAAAGGGAGCTGGAATAATCAACAACATTCAACTGTTTTTTTTCTGGCGACTCCGGCGCTGGAAACGCCTATGGTAGAAAGGAGAGGACCCGGCGGCTGCGCCGAAATCAGCTGCATGCAGCAGCTGTCACACCCCCACTTTCCCAGTGCTCCTTTTTCGCCCTGCCCCAGAGAGAGCGAAAGAGAGAGAGAGAGAGAGAAAGAGAGAGAGAGAGAGAGTGGAAGGCGCCCCGACAGGAGCTGCACGCAGCAACTGTCACACCCCAACTTTCCCACTGCTGCTTTTTTTTTGCCCTACCCTAGAGAGAGAGAGAGAGAAACAAGTAGAAGGCACCCCGACTTCCAGCGTTCCGAGAACGTCAGACGCCTTCCTCCTTCTCCTCCCTCCTCCTCCTCCCTCCTCCTCCTCCTCCTCCTCCTCCTCCTCCCTCCTCCTCCTCCTCCTCCTCCTCCTCCTCCTCCTTTTCCTCCTCCTCCTCCTCCTCCTCCTTCTCCTCCTCCTCCTCCTCCTCCTCCTTCTCCTCCTCCTCCTCCTCCTCGTTCCTCCTCCTCCTCCTCCTCCTCCTCCTCCTCCTCCTCCTCCTCCTTTGAATTGCCCATACCCGAGTCAGCGACTGTGGCGTTCTTGGGAGGAAACAGACGTGAAGAGAAACGACTCGGCGCAAGGGGTACCTGGCGGGCGCCGCGGAAGATGTGAGCAGAAGAGGTCGCGGCAATAATAGAAAAGGTAGTAGGCACCCGCCAGGTCAGCAGCGTGCGTTTTCGTGTGATAAATCTCAAGCCGTAGAATAACAGACAAGCGACCCTCAGTATTTTAGGTACATGCTGCAAACGGTGCAGAGGTGGCTGTGCGAAAGAGTATCGACTGCTGGTTACGTGAGTTGCAGCCGTGTGCGAAAGAGTATCGACTGCTGGTTACGTGAGTTGCAGCCGTAGCGAGGAAGTCCTCCTCCTCCTCCTCCTCCTCCTTCTCCTCCTCCTCCTCCTCCTCGTTACTCTCTCGTTATCCTCCTCCTCGTTCTCCTCTCCTCCTCCCTCCTCCTCCTTCTCCTCCTCCTCCTCCTCCTCCTCCTCCTCCCTTTTGCGTTAGACCGACCTCAGGTAACCCTGTGGCGTTATTCTGCTCCTCCTCCTCTTCCTCCTCCTCCTCCTGTTCCTCCTGTTCCTCCTCCTCCTCCTCCTCCTCCCCTTCCTGGTTCTCCAAAAGGGGGGATGGCGATCCCAACACCCATATCTGGGACGTTCGACTGAACAAGAAAATTGGAGCCAGACTTGAGGATAAACGATGGGGGGGGTGTCCATCTCTACAGTTGTGCGTCCGAATCTCCCTATGGGGGTGTATCCATAGATTTTATCTCTTTTTTGCACGGCTTGATTTTTGGGGTGGGCCTCTGGGATTTTGGGCGTGAAATCGCCTGCGACCAGAATGTCCGTGCGACAACCACGATTCGGCGCTGGACCCCAAGCCCTGGCATCTGGAATCTTATATGTTCATGCTGCTTCTATGTTCTTCGAGAGAAGGAGGGGCAAGATCCCCGACTTCACCGTCCTGAAAACATCACAGGCAACGACTGAACTTGGACGAATCGAACTCGGCTAGTCGAACTCGGCCGGTCGAACTCAATCGGTCGAACTCTGTTCGGTCGGACTCGGCCAGATCGGACTCGGTTTAATCAAACTCAACTCGGTGGGACTCGGCACTGGTCGAACCCGACCTGGTCGGAGTCGGAGGGGTCGAGCTCGGCCGGTCAAATTAGGACAGCGCTCAGGGGGGGACTGGCTCTTTTGGTTCCGCCCCCCCCCCCCGGGTTGCCACGTGACGAACCGAACACATAATCCTTGTTGTTCTACCCTCTGTCGGTTGGCGGGCGCCCCGTCGGAGCTGACTCGACACGGTCGGACTCGGCCCTTGCTGATTTCGGACGGTCCGAGTCCGAATGGGCCAAATTCGGCCTGTCCGAGCTCGATCCTTGCCGTCGGAGGGCAGCTCCTTGAAACTTTGGCACGTTCTGGTCTTGGAAAGTGTTGGAGCTATGAACAGGTTTTCGAGATTGCGATTTTCGGAACAAGTCCTGGTTGGGATATCTCAGAATGCACACAGCTTTTCTGTGGTTTCTGGGCTTGGACTGCCAGAAGCCTCTGGGGACCAGACAGCGAAGGGGAATATTGGGGAGAAGGAGGATGGGGGGGGAGAGTGGTGGTGGAGGGGATGGAGGAGGGGTGGAAGAGAGGAGGCCAATTTTTGATCCAGGGAGCCCGCGTGGATGAACCAAGCAAGCTGCACCCCTGGGAGTGAGTACGAGAGCTCACGGCGGAGCGGAGGCGTAAGGGGCAGTAGGATGACACGGGAGGATTAACAGGAGGAGTAGCAGCAGGGTGAGGGGGGAGGGGGGGGGGAACCTGAGGGAGGAGGACGAGGAGGAAGAGAAAGGGAGGAGAAAGAGGAGGTTGATGATGATGAGGAGAAACGACGACGACGACCACGACGACGAGGAGGAGGAGGAGGAGAAGGAGGAGGAGGAGGAGGAGGAGGAGGAGGGGGAGGAAAAAGAGGAGAAAGAAAAGAAAGAGGAGAAAAGGGGAGAAAGATGACGGTGCTGCTGCTGATGATGACGAGGAGGAGGAGGAGGCGGAGGCGGAGGAGGAGGCGGAGGGGGATGAGGAAGGGGATGGGGGGGGGGAAGGGACGGACGGAACACAGCGTGTGCAACGCCCGCTTTCCTGGCGGCACAAGTGCCCTGCCGTCAGGTGTTCTCGTCTGCTGCGCAGCCAATGGTCAGCATCTTGCAAGGGCACGTACAAACCGGGACCGCGGCCACTCCCACGACCACCCTCTCGCCCCGCCGCCCCCGGCATGCTTGCACGCTGCTGCGCCTGCGGCTGCCGGCCCCCCCCCTTCCCGCTCGCTGCCCGCGCTCGGTTTGTTCTGTCCTCGTCCTCCCCCTCCCCCTCCCCTTCTCTGTAGGAGGCCTGGAAATGGGCCCCAGCACCACCACAGGGGGCTGCCTCCACAAGGGGGGAGATGATCCCAGATTTCGGTGCTGGTGGTAACACTTCGGCCACCTTGGAAGCCAGGACCTTGCCGCCCGATCGGGATCTCCTTCCCTCGGTGGAGGTGCGCGGCCGATGTTGGTGTTGGTGTCAACCTCTAGGCCTGCGACTCTTTTCTCACTCCCTCGCCGGGCAGCGCGGCCTGCCTACCGCCGGTGTTTCGGCGCGCGCCAGGCAACACTGTCAGCGCCTGGAGCGGGCGGGCGCTTTCCGGGAGGCGGCGGTTCCACGGCGTCGTCGCACTGCACGCGCCCGCCCGCGGAGGCGGCCAGGCGCGGCCATCAGAGGCCTGCTTTCCCCTCGGTCTGGGTCAGGGGCTGCGGCTCGCAGGCCGGAAGGGTTTTGAGAGCGCTGGTGCTGAGCTCCAAAGTGGGCCCTGCCTTGGACAGCTCGGGACTGCTCAACGTTTCCCCGACGACAAGGCTCGCTGTCATCTTCGAGTCCCAGTCCATGGACGCCCTCGGGATGTTTCCGTCGCCTGCGCAGCAGTGACCAGTATGGTGCACTTGCACGTGCAAGGCGAGACTGCTCAGCATGTCCTTGGGGAACGAACAGTGACATAAACATAAAAACTCGGAGGTCCGCGCGGATTTCTCGGATCGGCGCTGGACCACCCTGGCGGCGCCTCAAGCGCCGCCCCTGGCGCGCTCCGCGCGCCAGGGAGGGGGGTCCAGCGCCGACCCGAGAAATCCGCGCGGACCTCCGAGTTTTTATGCTTATGTCGTTCTTCGTTCCCCTGTGTCCTCCTCCTCCCCGACGACGAGGCTCGCCGTCATCTTCGATGCCCACGACCTCGAGCACCTGCTGCCGGCTGTCGCCGCCCTGGCCGAGCCCGTGGTGGCTGCTCCCCGCGAGCACCACGCCTCTCCAGGAGAACCGGCGGGCGCACGTGTCGGCCTGTCGGCCTTGAGCCCCCGGAGCTCCTGAGCCAGAGGAAGATAAAGCAGGCACAGTCACAGGCTGAACCTAAACGGTGCTTTTCGTTTTCGTTTTGTTTTCGTTTTCCCTCGTTTTGCCTTCAATCCACCTCTACAGCAAAACGAAGTCGAAACGAAAACGGCCCACGAGATCGACAAAACGCCGTTTAGGTCCAGCCCTGGTCACAGATCTTCGGAGGCTGGCGCGGGCTTCTTGGCTCGGCGCTGGAGCCCCAGCGCGCCAAGGGCGGCGCCACCAGGGGGGACCAACGCCGGGTCAGAAACTCCGTGCGGGCCTCCGGAGGCTTGCAGCAGCTTCGTGTCGTGCCGACTTCGGCGTGGGTTTCTGACCCCGCCTGTTCCTCCTCCTCCTCCTCCTCCTCCTCCTCCTCCTCCTATTCCACCTCCTCCTCCTCCTCCTCCTCCTCCTATTCCACCTCTTCCTCCTCCTCCTCCTCCTCCTCCTCCTCCTCCTCGGCGACCTACGCCCTGGAACGATCGGCCGTTTCCGAAGCGCCAGATCGTTCAACATCGACCGATCCTGGGTCGCTGGCGGCGCAGCGTTGAACGCCGGCGGCGGGGTCGCCGCTGGTCGGCACTGCGCGAACCTTCTGTGTTTAGGTCGGGCGTGTCCGCCCACAGGCGGATTTTGGAGGAAAGCAAATGGTCAAACATAGTCGCAAGTGGTCAGCACATAATCGAACAATCGTCCCCAAACTGTTTTTTGACTATATTTGAAGATTCCTCTCGTAATTAGAAGGACATACATGCCCGACTTCATTCTGTGTGCCCGACTTAATTCCCAGACCCTGATTTTTCAGGACGTCGACCCCAAGAGGTTTCGACCTATTCCCCGGGACCGGTTTCGCATCCTGAGTCGTTTTTCGATGGCCCTGAGGCCCGGTCAGGGCCCCCAGAGGCTGAAAATTGTGCAAAACCTCCCGCCGTGATTCCTTCATTGCCCGAGCCCAGCCCCTGGCCCAGCCCCTGGCGAGAGCTGCCGTCCTGGAGCCCGGCGGCCGCGCGCGCGCGCGCCGCGGAGGCGGCGCGGCCGCCGCCACCGCGCCGCCCCACGGCGGGCGCTCCGCGCCCGGGCGGCGCCTCGCGCCGCCCAGCTCGGCCGCGGCCAGGCCGCGGCCACGGCGGCCGGGTGGCCGCGCCGGGGCTGCTGGCCGCAGCGGCCGCTCGGGGGTCCGCGGGGGGCGTCCCCGGCGCGGCCGCGGCCCGCGCCAGCGGGCTGCGCCACCGTGGCGCGGCGGCCGCGGCCCGCGCCGGGGCTGCCGCGGCGGGGCGGCGGCGCGCGGCCAGCGCCGGGGCGGAGGCCGGCCCGCGCCAGCGCGGGGCTCGCCGCGGCCGGCGCGGGGCTCGCCGCGGCGGGCGCGGGGCGAGGCGCGCGGGGCAGCCTGGGCGCCGACGCGGCCGCGCGGCGGCGCTGCCACAGCCAGTCGACCACTCGGTCGGCCATGGCCACGGCGCTGGGCCAGGCGCGCGTGCGGAGCTTGGACCACAGCTGCAGGCCCGCCAGCTCGCCAGCGTCGGGGCCGCCCTCGAGGGACAGGGTCACCTCGAAGGCTCCGGGGCGCGGGTAGGCACTCGCGGGCGCCTCCGAGCGTTGGCGCCCTTGCAGGGGGGTGCCGGGGAAGCCTGGGTTCAGCAACACCTGGTGCTCCACGCCGATGGCGCTCAGGCGCTCCGTGATGGCCGCCGCGACGCGGGAGGCCACCAAGGGGTACTTGGCCACCGCGCAGGCGGTGGCGCCTGTGCCGCGCAGGAGCTCTCCCTTCGCGGGGACGTGGAACTCGATCTCCACCGTGACAGGTCCTGCGTGGCGCTCCCAGGGGCTCCCAGGCGCCCCCAAGCGTCCCCAGGCCCCCCAGCGCGTTCCTAGGTGCTCCACGGGGCTCTCTGGCGCTCTCTGCAACTCCCTGACGCTCTCTCCGCCTCCGCGAATTGGCGACAGCTCGCAGCTCGCAATGTCCCCGCTGTCCGCCTGAGCCAACATGGCTAGGGATAGACTGGGGAGAGGGGGGAGCCCGATGCCAACTAGGCCTCGGTAAGGGGCAGCCTGCCACTGCGAAAGGGTGCAACGCCACACCAGAATAGACGCCTAGACAGCGAGAAGAGGGACAGGGTGGATGCTAAATCATCCTCTGAATAGTTACCTCGTGATTTTAGTGGTTGCTTGATCTCACACTACAACTGTGTTCTCAGCTGTGCGATACCACGTCCGTACTTGTATCATAGGATGAGCAGGGGAAGGTCCTCAGGCTCCTCAGTCTTCCAGATCCAGTGTGCAGAAACTCTTTAGGGGGGCGGATCTTCTGTTCGAGGCCAGAACTCCTACGTTTCCACCGCCTCGGGAGACGATGTCCTATCACCCCCTGGGGGCAGTGGACTCATCTTTCTCTCTCTCTCTCTCTCTCTTTCGTTTTTTTTGCTTTTGTTTCTCTCTCTCTCTCTCTATATATATATACATATATAAATGTGTATATATATATATATATCTAGATATAGAATCCTTCGGACACCTGGGGTCCCGAACATGCCCACGAGGGGCAACGTTCGGGGGAGACCAGCTCAGTGGCGGAAGCGTCGACCTGTGGAGTCGGCGAGGCATCGCCGATAGATCGGTGACAGGCTCCCCGTAGCGAAATCGCACGTTCCTGCGCGGGGTGGGCTGTCGGGCCTATATCGGCGATGAATGGGCGATCGGGTGTCCATGCATCCCCCCCTAACGTTGCCCCGGAATCCATGTCCCCCCCCCCCCGAGCAAAGCGAGAATGCTGCCATGATAAGATTGGCTCAAGATGCCTTCCAGGATTTCCAGGAATATCTAGCGGCGCAGCCCGTGCGGAACATCAGGAACCATGGGGAACCCTGGAAGCCTTGGACATCTTGAAACGTATCGTTATCCTCACCTCTTGCTCCTGTCGGCGGCGAGCCCTGGGGTGAAACGAGAAGGGGCGGGCCTTTCAGAAGGCTCGGAAATTCCCTGGCCTTCTGAGAAGTTTTTTCTAGGTTTCCCCGAAGACACAGAAATCTTCTCAGAAGGCTGGAGGTCTTCCGAGGAGCCCCACCGCCTTCTGAGAGGGCCTTCTCCTTCTCACTTCCCCCCTTCGCTCGCCATCGAATTTGGTTTTTGGGTCATAACTCGGGTCTCCGGCGGGCGTTCGGGACGATCGGGGCACCCTCGGAACGTCCCTGGCGAGGCGCAGCCGCTTGAACGCATCCCGAGGGCGGAGAACCGCCAAGGAACTACGAAAACGGCGGAAAACCTAGAGCCTCGAAGTTCGAACCGCGAAGCTCCCCCTCTCGCCCCTCGCTCGCTCGAGGCCCCCCAAAAACGGCTCCCCAGGAGATGGACATGCACAGCTCCCCGCCTCGGGCTCCTGGGAGCTCCTGGGCGCCTTCCCGGGCGCTCCCAGGGCCTTAGCTGGGCTCGGCTCGATGGGTCGACGGAAGGAGGAGGAGGAGGAGGAGGAGGAGGAGGAGGAGGAGAGGAGGAGGAGGAGGAGGAGGAGGAGGAGGAGGAGGAGGAGGAGGAGGAGGGGAGGAGGAGGAGGAGGAGGAGGATTCGGAGGAGGAGAGAGGAGGAGGAGGAGGAGGAGGAGGAGGAGGAGGGAGGAGGATGAGAGAGAAGAGGAGGAGGCGGAGGAGGAGGAGGAGAGAGGAGGAGGAGGAGGAGGCGGCGGCGGAGGAGGAGAAGAGGAGGAGGAGGAGGAGGAGGAGGAGGCGGAGGAGGAGGAGGAGGAGGGAGGCGGCGGCGGAGGAGGAGGAGGAGACGGAGGCGGGGCGGAGCGGAGGCGCAGGCGCAGGCGGAGGCGGAGGCGACGGCGGCGGCGGCGGCGGCGGCGGCGGCGGCGGCGGAGGAGGAGGAGGAGGAGGAGGAGGGGAGGAGGAGAGGAGGAGGAGGAGGAGGGAGGGGGAGGGAGGCGGAGGCGGAGGGTGATAGGGGGAGGGGGAGGGGGAAGGAGGAGGAGGAGGAGGGGGAGGAGGTTGTTGGGGACGGGCCTAAAGCCAGAACACCTCCTCGTTCAGCCAAAATCGGAGGCCTCCGAGTCTGACTCGAAACCGCAGTCCGAGGCTCGGAGGGAGGCGGCCCCTAGGTCCTTGACCCAGGGTAAATCCGACTCTGCCAGGCCGAACGAATCCAAAACCTGCTCTCGCGGGGCGAAGCCCTCCGCGGAGCCAACAGTAGCAGGACCTGAAACTCCCTGGGGGGCCTGGCCATCCTCTTCCAGCGACTGAGCCAAGACCCTCCGCTCGGCGAGGCTCAGGCTCACATGAGCCCCCAGAGTCAAATTCTTCAGGTCCTTCTTGTACGAGGGAAACCTGCCCTGCCGAATCCTTCTCAGCTGGTCATTAAGTCCACCCGTCGTGAATTTGGGCCTGCACAGGCCTTTAGCTCCAGCATTGGGAGCCCCAGAGAAAAACGATCCGCACCGACAACAAAATTGGATCCTACCCCTGGGGTTTCCAGGAGGTTCTATGACAGGGCTGGCCAAAAAAGCATGGCCGTTGGCCCGAAACACTTGCCGAGAGAATGAACGCCACTCCTCCCCCAAGTCCGAAGAACCTCCCACCTCCCTTTGATCGTCGCCCAGGGCCTGGCCGAGGGCATCAGCCTCTTGTGAGTGCTGCCCCTGGCCATCGCTGCCTGTCGACCTGGGCACTAGGCCCGTTGTGTCACGGGGCCCGTTGGACATCAGCACCTCACCGATCCAGCCCACCTGCAGGCCTCGCGGGCGAGGCACCTGAGGCCTCTGTACAGGCTGGCCTCTTCGTCGCTGACCCCGTGACACTCGGCTCCTAGTTTGGCGAACTTATCTGCGAGCCCATTGGCCCGTCTTTCCCAAACACTGCTCCTGCCAGCCTCGACATCGGCCGCCGTGGCGTGGCCGAGCGTCTTGAAACACTCGAAATCGCTGAGAGTGAACGAGCTCCACACGGGGCCCCAAAGATGACCGCGGGGGGCTCCAGGGCCCTCCGCGAACCCAGGGCCCCGAGACAGCGAATCCAGAGTGCTCTGGCAATCTATATAGCATTGAAACGGGGGAAGACCAACATGCGTAAGCATATATACAGCATAGTCTTCTCCATCTTAACTAGTTTGCTGCGGGGCCGCACTCATAGGAACTGGACCGTAGGCCGCCGAGAGCAACTCCCCAAACCTGTCGACCGATACGATACTCCAACCAGCCCGAGTGAGCCCATCGAGGCCCATGTATTTGGCCGACCCGTCCAGGAATAACAACCCCGTCAATAGCCCCGTCTCGGGCCTCTCGTGCCAGTGAACTGTTTGCGCGGGCTCCTCGACGTCGAAGAGCGAGCGAGGGTGAGGAAAGATGCACCTCGCGAACCTCTCCGCCATGAGCGGCCCGAACTGCTTCACTCTCTGCGCACACCTACACAAGTGAGCACTCGCATGGTCTCGCCGCAGGACTTCATGCGCAGGGCACTCGTACTGACGGTGCCACAAAGTACCTGGGGCCCCCTTGCACACTTGACAAAGATCATCATCGTGGAGGTTGTGAGCATGAAGTCGGGCTTGGGGCCAGTGAACTCCCGAGACCAAACCTCTTAAACATCTCTGATGGTGCTTCCCCCAGGTTTCGGACTTCTCCTTGAACATCCTGGAAATGCCATCCCAGAAGATAGGGTAAACAGGTGGCCCATCAAGGCCATTCTGCAAGAGAAGGGCATGCCTATCTGACGCTCGCACGGCACCTTGCCTGATCATAGACCTGACCTGCATCGGGGAGAGCCTGAGCAAGTCATGCACAACGTTCAAGTCATCTTTGATGGTGTGCTGGTCTACAAAGTCCCAGCCTATGCCCCGCAACGTTAAAAGCGCGACGTCGCTGGGGGAAGACGCTGACCTCCAGGGCTGAACTGAATTCTGAAACTTGGCGATCGAGACCCTCATGGTATTGGCCAACACCTGAACGTGAGGGACAGCTTCCCAAACAGCAGTCGCCCACATGAAAAGCACGTGCCCCGCGTAAACCACCAGAGGGTCTACCTTGGCCCCAAGCCCGTACGTGTACAACCTGAGCCCAACCGAAGCACCTTTAGGGAGCCTGCCTAGGGAACTAGCAGCACCGATACGGAGCCCAGCCATTTTTGTGGGGGCCACCCCAGAGACCGAGGATCCCCATAGGGCCGATGCCACTGGCCCCATCCTGTGAACCATCCCGATGTCGGCTCCCGCTCCTTGTAGTATCTTGAGCCTCCTGGCCCTGCGCGAAGCACCTGCAAACCTTGAGTTCTGAATACCGATCCTGCGGAGGCCTCCCAAGGTAGCGTTGGTCCCAAGATTCCTCGCCGTGTCGGTGCGGCAAGAGGTGGGGAGGGACCAGGCCTTGGACAGGTGCGCCTCAACCTCCTTCGAGCAAAGGTAGGCACACTTCTTAAACGCCACAGGGAGCTGCAGCTGCTTGAAACTCTTGATCAGAGACTCTACTCCACCAGCCAGTTGGGCCGCCACCTGATGCTTGGGCCCGCAACACTGAACAGTGATGTCGTCCACCACATTACGCACATACAACAAGTTCCTGCTCTCACGGGCCTCCAATAGCGGTCCTAGTAGCAACATCTTGGCGAAAGTCGTAGCCCCCGAGCACCCAGCCACGATTGCCCCGTTCGATTCGACGACGGCCGACGAAGCTCCCCCGTAAAGAAGCACACGGTAGCCAGCATAGATGGTACAGTACGCTTTGACCAGCCTAACTGGGAAACCAAACCGTTTAGCTGCAGCCAGGAGGTCCCCGTGGTTGACATTCTCATAGAACTTAGCCAAGTCCAAGAGAGCCGACGCTGATTCGAAACCTGCTTTACGACAATGCGCCCCGAGTAAGTTGTGGACCCATCCGGCCCTCTCGCACGTTGTGTCGGGCCCTGAGCCCCAGAAAAACTCGTACACGTGGGACTTTTCCCATGAGCGGCAATGCGGCTGCCTCAACCGGCTCCAGAGCTTCGTGAAAAGGCATAGCAATCCGATCGGCCTGACCCCTCCCGTTGGTTTGTCCAAGAAAACCACATTGGTCAGGAACATCACGACGGCCCCAGGGTCGACCTCGAAGAGCGTCAAAATCTCCAGAAGCCGAAACTGGTAACTTTCGGGCAGCTGCAATACCCACCTCGGGTTAAATCCATCCCAGCCTAGGCCCGCCGCGGGCCCGTACATCTTGCAAACTCGATGTAAATCCTCCAGTCTGAGCGGGGAAAGGGCAGGCTCGTCGGCAGGAACTTCCCAGGAGCTCGGTGCGGGCCCGCGGCCAGCTCGAAACCACATCGGATGCCACGCATCGACAAGCTCTTGCACTGCGGCCTGACCAGCCACTGGAAGCCGAGGATCATCCGACATACCTCGCGAAAAACCACACGAGACCTGTTGCTTGGAGAAGGCATGAGCCGCTTTACCACCTCCAGAGACGGCACCCTTGGCCCATTCCTTCCACTTAGCAAGCTGCGAAGCCGCGTCCAGCCTCTGGCGACGAGTGCACTCTTTGCAGATGGCCCCATTGACGTCGTCGTTCCAGGAACCTTCTCCCGATGCCGCCCTAACAATGGTGTGCAGCTGGGCCTTTGTGGGCCCATCTTCCGTCAGCTGGAGGTCCTCCAAAATGTCGAACAGCTTAAGCTTCCAGGATCCCAAAAGGGCTCTCCCCTTGGCACCTGGGCTCCCAGCACTGATTGCCTTTGCCTTCTTGAGCAGGGCCTCGAACGAGATCCAGCAGACAGTCTGCTTCGAAAACCGCCGACGGTGATCTCGCTCTAGCAGCGCAACTAAGGGAACTTTCCGAGACTGGGGCCCAGCGGAGCGACCAACGTACCCTTTCAGATCACTTATTCCATGAATTTCAACCAGGCGAGCTTCTGCTTCCCCGAACCACTCCCGAGCAAGCGTGTCCAAATCTGAGTTTAGAGGGTCGCTCCATTGGATGTCCCTTTCCTGCGGCAGCGGCCCCATGAGCGCGGTGCTGAACGGCTTGAAACGCGTCTGCTGCTGGACCACCGCCGTCTGGCAGAGGTTCCCCAACCGAAGCAGCACAGGGCAATGGGGAAAAAGAGGCGCTCCTCGGATAGCCTGGACATCTTTGATGCACGAACTGATAGCCGATGACACGACGAAGAAGTCGAGCTCCCTTCCTCCCCCGTCATGCTCCGTCAGCTCCTCCTCCTCCATATCTTCTCCCCTGGCAGTCCTAGGAGCGCAGGCCGAGCAGGTTGCCTGGCCAGAAGCGGCTAGCACACCGTGCACATGCTGTATCCAACCTGATAGCTGGAGAGCCGCGGGCGTGAAATTCCAATCACCTTGCACAACCCACGGACGCTTACTGCACAAAAGAAGCGCTCCCAGAACTTCCAAAATCTCTAAATTCTCGCCCGTCACGCCTATGTCGTTGACGAGATAGACACTGTAGATCTCAAGGCCCTGGTCGAACCCCGCGTTGATGACCCGACCTACGATCCTCCCGTCGAACCTGCCCAAACCTGGAAGATCCAAGGGCCTCGAAGCAAGCTCCCCAGCAACCAAGATACCGACTCCTCCAGAGCTTTGCAAGGGCCCGTCGCCAGTGCTGAGGGCCTTCCCGAGAGACACCTGGTACCCATTCCTGCAGGCCCAACTCTGGGCCGAGATGATCTTGTCGGGGGACTTCAACCTTGTCTCCTGGAGCGTGACCACCTGGAACTTGCTTTGGACTAAACCCCAAGACGCCGCCCCAGATCCTCCGACGTCAGCTTGATCTCGGACCCAGTTCACTACAGTGTCTGCCGTAGACCAGCTGTTGACGTTGGCTCCAAAAATGCACGAGTCTGCAGATCCCCACGCTACACCAGAGTCACGATCGCCCGCAAGAAGATTACGAGCGGGAGGTACTTCCGCCCTCCCGTCGGATTTCAACCAATGAGTTTTCGAATCCGCATCTGGCTCAACTTGGGGACGAAGGTGGCCACGCACACTGCCAGCCAATCTCGCTTCAGCGTCTGGCAGCTGCGCCAGCAAAACATCTTGCCCCCCCTCCCCACGCGCTGAGACCCCCGCCTCCTGTGGAAGGGGTGCCCTGGGGGTGGGAAGGGCAGGCGGCGACGACTGTTGCGTCCTAACGCCACGCGAAGAACCAGCCGTCGCCGCCGAAGAAGCCGACCCCGCTGCCATAGATGTCGACGCCCTCTGAGCTGTCCGTGTCCCCAACCCCGAGGAGCGGGCCAGTTGGGGAGCCACCGCAGGAACCTGCAATAGCGATGACGCCGAAGGGCCGCTGCTGGCACTCGAACTCCCCGTGCATGCGGGCAGGGGGGTTCGACGATCGGGGGCTGAATCCCCTGCCCCCCTGCCCTTCGGGCCGAAGCCCCGTCGTGGCCGAGCCACGTGCAGCCCCAGCGCAGGCCAAGCCTGGAGGTCGAGAGCTTCACCAGCACGGGCCTGGGTCGAGCCCCCTCGACGCCAGATCGGCTCAACCAATGCCCCCGATAGGGCCTGCACAGGCCGCGGGAGCAGGGACGGCACCGCAAAGCCGATCACCTCCGACCAATCCACGTCCACGACGTTGTGGTCCCAGAAGCGCTCGAGGTCGTCAAAGTCTCCGCGCACGTTTGATCCCCAAGGCAGCGGCAGCCTGTGCGTACTTGCGCTTGGCGGCATCCTGAGCTTCTCCTGGGGAAGCTTGCCTGAGCTCCTCCGCGGCCTTCCTGAGGTCTTCTGTGCGCGCCTCGATGTCGATGTCGTCTTGGCCCAGCAGCTCCATGTCAATGTCGTCTCCATCTCCATCAGCTGCTGGGATGCCTTCACCTCCTCGCGCACCTTCGGCACTGCGAGCTCCTGGATCTGCTTCGCCGCCAGGAGGAGCGTTGCGGCCTGGACCACCAGAATGCAGAGCAGAAGCGCCACGAGCGGCCACTGCTTCCTTCTGGCGCTTGTCCAGCACGGCCAAAGCTGCCCTGACCTCGGCGTCGTCGTGGAGCGACTCGTCCAAGGCGGCCTCGGTGATCTTGACCAAGTCCCCGAGGTCCGTGGCCGACACCTTGGCATAGACTCCTTCAGCTTGTGACAGGTCTCGGCGAATCGACTCCACAGAGGCCTTGATGGCTGCCTCTTCCTCATCGAGGGCAGCGCGACGCTCTTGAAGCTTTCGTAGCTGCTGCTCGAACTTCTCGTTCTTCTTTCGCAGGTTCTCGACCCGCCAGCGAGCCGTGACCACGGAGGGTGGGTGCTCGGCAACCTCTCGCTGCTGCGCAGCTGTGACCGAGGCCACCAGCTCGCCCTGTATGCCCTTTGCCTGCAGGAAGTTGAGAACCTCCTTGAACGACGGGCCACCGTTGCCACTGCCGCCGCCACCACCTGGAGGGGCGGACTGAACCTGCTGCTTGGTGTCCTTCTCCTTGTCTTTGAGCAGGGCGTCCAACTGCTTCTGCATGGCCTGGATGGTCTTGGCCTGGGCGTCGCCTGGACCTCCAGGCGGGCCATTGGCCCATCGCCCCTTCCCTCCAGTGGCAGCAGCTGGGCTCCCCTTTCCACCTCCCTTGGCGCGGTTGGCAGCTGCTTGGGCCGCCACGAGCACACGTTGGGGGCAGGAATTTCCACATCCTCGGCACTTGACTCTGCTTGCCCAGTTGTCAAATGCCCCGCACTTGCCACACCCCCAGAGGGGGAGATGCGGCCCTGGAAGCACATCGGGCCCCATCCACGACAGCGAAAGCAGTGGACAGGGGAAAGCTTGGCTCGCGAACGCGGCGCCTCTCTGAAGTACGCGTCCGCAACTCTCAAAACCTGAGAGCAGAAAGGCTAGGAGGGGGAGGAGGAGGAGGAAGAGGAGG
>CAUYUJ010001839.1:40000-96488 GCA_963575745.1 Prorocentrum cordatum | reverse complement strand
CTCCTCCTCCTTCTCCTCCTCCTCCTCCTCCTCCTCCTCCTCCACCTCCTCCTCCTGTTTCTCCTCCTCCTTCTCCTCCTCCGAGGCGGGCTGCAGCAGCACGGCGGGCCGCGGCGGCGGAGCAGAGGGCGCGTGGCGGGCGGAGGTGGCTGCTCTCTAAATCCCGAGATCAAGCTTAATCACGATGCGATCTGCAGAAGAGTGCCCGTCCGTCGTTGGAAGTAGGCGTTTCTGGGTCCCCGGAAGCCAACCTACCTCAAGCGCCTTCCTGCTTCAAGAGAATCGATGGGTGTGTGCCGTGATTTGTTATTCTTCGGGAGGGCCTGAGCCCAATCTACTTGATCCGCCTTCCTGTTCCATGCTGTTATCTACTCCTTCCGACCGACGTGTAGCTGCAACGTGATATTAGGCCTTCCAGGACAGCTCGAGTAGTAGACCGAGCTCAGGTCCCTCGAGACTGCAAATCGATGCTGCCGATCACGCCCGAGTGATTGGCATACCAGAGAGCCGTGCTGCGGCAGGAACTGGTGGGGCTGCGGGAGGTGTGGTCCGCGCCCACGGGCGCGGTCGCGTTTTGTCGGAGCCTCCCCCTCCCAGAGGGGGTCTGAGCCGATAGGGTCGGAGGAGCGTGACGCATCACCGATGCATCGGCGATGCGGCTCGATACGGAGCCCGATGTCATCCACGCCGACGTCGCCGATGCATCAGACGTCGCCGATGCATCAACGATGCATCGCCGAGGGGATGCGGCGCGATCCTCCGACCCCATGTGCTCCGACCCCAGCTAGGAGGCCTCTAGTGACGGGGGACGGGGGAGGGCGGTGCACTGGGGGAGGGATCGAAATCGAAGCTGCACGGCGCCGCGAGGAACCCTCCCCCGTGGGGCCCCGACGCTGCACGGCAGGTGCACACGTCGTCACCCCCCGTTGATGGACCCCCCCTCCATCGAGCAACCCAGTGGAGGAAAGGCCCGGCACTGGTGCCGCCGCTCTCCCCTCGTGTTCTCCCCCTGCTGGGGAGGCTCCTGCGAGGCCCTCCTCGCCACGGCCCGCTCGGTGCCCGTCGGTTCCCCAGCAGCGCCCGAGCAGCGACAGGGAGCGGGAGGGGGGGGGGGGCCCAAGGGTGCGGAGCACTGGTCCCCCCCCAGCGGCAGGCAGCGGGGGGGAGTCCAAGGGTGCGGGGCGCCGTCCCCCCCCCCCCCCCCCGATCGCCCCCTCGCCGCCGCTCGGGGCCTGGGCCCCCTCTCGCAGCCCGGGGGCGTGCGGCCTCCCCCTGGGGGGGCCGCCTCGCCGACCTGTCGGCGATGGATCGCCAATTCCAAGGCAATGTCCCCCCCCCCCCCTCTCCGCCAGCCCACCCCCCTCACCCCGACATCCTCGGCGCCGAGATGAGGGCCACCTTGGGCTGTGGGAAAAAAAACACATTGTGGGAAAAACACACACACACACACACACACAAAACACTGTGTGTGTTTGTTTCCCACGTGTGTGTTTTTTGGTGTGTGTTTTTTTCCCGCACGCGTTCAGGGCGCTGTTCTGAAGATCATCCAGAGGTCCGGGCTAGCCGTTGTCAGAACAGCTCCGTCGTTCCCGAGTCAGCGCTCCCTATGGCAGCACGATGGACCGCCCCCGCCGGACCACTCGTGGCCCGAGCTGCGATGCGAAAACTTCCAAGGCAAAGCAGCATCATCTTCCTCCTCCTCCTCCTCCTCCTCCTCCTCCTCCTCCTCCTCCTCCTCCTCCTCCTCCTCCGCCTCCTCATCCTCCTCCTCCTCCGCCTCCTCCTCCTCATCCTCCTCCTCCTCATCTTCATCCTCCTCCTCCGCCTCCTCATCCTCCTTCGCCTCCTCTTCCTCCTTCCCACCTTCTCCCCCGCCTCCTCCTCCTCCTCCTCCTCCTCCTCCTCCTCCTCTCTTCCTCCTCTTCCTCCTCCTCCGCCTCCTCCTCCGCCTCTTTCTCCTCCTCCTCCTCATCCTCATCCTCATCCTCCACATCCTCCTCATCCTCCTCATCCTCCTCATCCTCCTACTCCTCCTCCTCCTCCTCCTCCTCCTCCCCTCCTCCTCCTCTCCTCCTCCTCCTCCTCCTCCTCCTCCTCCTCCTCCTCCTCCTCCTCCTCCTCCTCCTCCTCCTCCTCCTCCTCCTCCTCCTCTCACCAGGTCATGCTCCTGGAGGCGAGGCTGGACGCGCAGCTGAACGAGCTGCGGGCCCAGGTGGCCGAGGTGCGCGCGGCCACGAGGCAGGAGTCGCTTCAACTCCGTCGATCCGAATCGATCCGTTTTCGAGCATTCCGAGTTCGACTCGATTCGACTCTGGATTACGAGGCTTGGGCCAGCGAACGTCGACTCGATTTCGAGCATTCCGATTTCGAACCGATTCGACTCTGTATTCCGAGGCCTGGGCCGGCGGACGTCGATCCTGGCGCCCTGCGATCTGCTTGCCGAGCCCTGCCGATTCGATGCAGCTCGATGGCCAGCCCGGTTTGTGGTCCTCCTGCGAGGGCGCTGCAGGAGCCCCCGCGGCCGGCCGCGACCCCGCCGGGGACGGCGCAGGGGACGCCCTCCTCGGACGGCAGGGGCGACGTTAGGGGGGGGGTAGGCTCCAGGGGGGATGCATCGACCGGCCACGGGCGAGGCGGGGGGAAGTGAGAAGGAGGAAGCCTTCTCATTAGATGCTCGCTTGGGGGACCCTCCTGGGGCCGACCTAACGGATCTGTTCGACTCTAGTTCGACTCCAATTCGACATCATTTTGACTCAGGTTCGACACAGGTTCGACTCAGGTTCGACTCGGATTCGACTCAAGTTCGACTCCAGTCGACGGACGTTCGACGCAGCTTCGACGCACGAGTAGAGCGAGTGGTTCCAGGAAGGTCCCCAGAATGAGCATCTAATTCTCAGAAGGCGGCACGGCTTCTCAAACAGCCCTCCAGTCTTCTGAAAAGTTGTCTGTGTATTCGGGGAAGGCGTGTTTTCTGAAGGCGGGGAGACTGCCGAGCCTTTGAGAAGGGCCGCCCACTCCCAGTTCCCGCCCCCCCCCCTGGCCGCCGAATCGACCCCCAATCGCCCACTGATCGCCGATAGGGGAACGAGCCCAACCCGCCCAGGAGCGTGGAGATTTGCTACCAGGGGCCGATCGCCCATGTATCGGCGATGCATCGCCGATTCCAGGTCGATGTTTCCCCCCCTGAACTGGTCCCCTGGTGGTCTTCGGGACGTTACTCGGGCCTCTGGCGGGCGTTCGGGGCGATCCGGGCATCCCCGGAACGCCTCCGGCGAGGCGCAGCCGTTGGAAGGCACCCCGAGGCTGGAGAGCCGCCGAGAAGCACCGAGAACGCCCAAAAAACCCGAGCCTCGAAACTTCGGGGCGCCGAGGCTTCGAGGTTCGAGATCCCCCCTTCCCCTGACGTGATGCCCCTCAGGACGACGCGGCCCTGGCGCGCCTGGAGGAGGCCGTCCGGGAGCACCGCGAGGAGCTGCGCGGCCTGCGCGAGCAGCAGGCCGGCGCGACCCCCTCCGCCCAGGACCTCGCGGCGCTCGAGGGGCGCCTGCGCTCCGAGACCACCGCGGCGCTGGAGGCGGTGCTGGCGATCGGAGGGCACCAACACCTCGAGCAGGGATCGGCTGCAGAGTTTCGATTTACCCCAGGACTGATTTTCTCGAGCAAGGAAAGGCGCCATCAGATTTTCTCGAGGAAGGACTGATTTTCTCGAGGAAGTACTGATTTTCTCGAGGAAGGTTTGGCGCTCCGCGCGGATTTCTTGGGTCTGCGCTGGAACGCCTGGGCGGCGCCTCTTGCGCCGCCCCTGGCGCGCTCCGCGCGCCAGGGGGGAGACCCAGCGCCGCAGATCCAAGAAATCCGCGCGGAGCGCCAAAGGTTTATGCTCATACCGCTGTTTTTTCTAAGTGCGTAGAAGGTCCGTAGATCTACGAGCATTACACGCACTTGTTTTGTAGGCTCTGCGAGCCAATCAGTTCTGGGGATAAATTAATTCAGTAGTAGATCCTCCCCTCGAGCTATACACCTACACCTTGGAGCCGGCTGGGGGTCTGAGGTGGCCCAGCACCGGTTCCGGCCAGCAGAAAGGGCGGGCAGATTCGACGTTCTGGGTTCGGAAAGTTTGTTTGCCTTCTTCGGCCCGGGGGTGCATTTTCGGGCCCCCGGGACCGGCAAAAGCGGATCGGGGGTAAACAATTGCACCAGATGGACTTCAGTAGTGGTCTGGGAGCTGATTTTGAAATGATTTGGCCTTATTTCCCCCTTCTTGGGGACACCAAATGGTACCGATACCGCTACTCCCTGGACCTCTCCTGGAGCGCGTTCTGACCAGCATTTCGAGGCGAATCCAGCGGTGGCGACAAGGGCCTCCCAGGAGGCCCGAAAAAGAGAAAACGAGAGAAGGGTAGCAGTAGGGGTACCTTTCCCTCCTCTGACTTCTGACCGATTCTCTGGGGCCCCAACCAGTTCAGACCCCCCAGCCGCCTTCAACCCACACCGCTCCTGCCCAGGCCGAGCCCAGGCCCGCATCCCTCCAACCCCCCAGGGTTGTCAGCGTTCGGTGGCGCACGCGGCGCGGTCTGCCGATGCCGACGAACACTATAAAGTCAGTTGTCTCGGCACTCGAAGGAGAAAAAACTGCATCAACAAAATTGTTTGGCGCTCCACGTGGGTTTCTTGGATCCGCGCTGGGTCCCCTCTGGCGGCGCCTCCGGCACCGCCCCAGGCGCGCTCCGCGCGCCAGGGAGGGGTGTCCAGTGCGGATCCAAGGAATCCGTGCGGAGCGCCAAAAACTTATGTTCACGGCGTTTTTCTTCTTCTAGGCAGCAACATTGAAGAAGTGGGTGGTGGGTCTGGGGGGGCCGACGCTGCGCGGGCAAAACCTGCTTGAAGCTCCGCGGAGGGATGCAGGATCCGTGCGTGTGCCTTCCTGCCTGAACCAGGAGGGCGTATGCACCGATCTTGGGCCCAGGATGAGCCTGGCCAGGATCGGCGTGGGTGTACCGTTGGCGCCCTGCGAGGCGAGGCACGCGGACGACCTCGCCATGGCGCCGACGATGTCGAGGAAGCCGTCCGTGAATCCGGGCCTCGGCCTCCCCGCGGACGTGGCGGACCTCTCGGGGCGCGTCGCTGGCCTCGGGGAGAAGATGGAGGATCGGGGCTCACGTCGCGGTCGAGTGGGGGATCGAGTACAGAGCTGATGTACCCCACAACGGACTTGCTCGCCGAGCCTGCAAAACAAAGACGTAGATGTTCGTGGATCTGGGGAGCTTCTACGTACTTTCCCATAGACTCGACGAAAAACTCAATTGAGGGGTAAATCAATTCTGTAGTCGGTCCCCTACTCGAAACGGGGGTCAGCGCTAACAGGGGTCGACCAATTCCCTCTAGTCGACCCGGGTTTGGGAGCCACTTGGGGCCGATTCCCCTTCTCCGCCCTCTGCTGACCCCCGTTTGGGAGCGAGCTACTGAGCGGCCGGCTGGGCTTCGCTGCAGGACCCTGGCCGACCCGGGTCTGCAGCAACCTTGGTCAGTGCGCCCCCACGAGGAGAGGTGCGCGAAAGAGGAGAGGTTGGAGAAGCAGCTGCTGGAGCTCCGAAGGAGCGTCCAGGACCTGTCTGCGATCACGCCGACGACCGGCCACTCCGGCGGAGCGAGCACGGCCACGGTGGCCGAGCTGGGCGGGCGAGTGGAGGCGATGCGAGAGGCCTTCGCGGAGCGGCACCTGGCCGAGCGCGCGCTTGGGCAGCAGGTGTCGGAGATGCGCCGCCGCTCCGAGGAGCTGGAGGGCAAGGTCGCGGCACTCGCGCTCGAGCGAGAGGGCCACAGCAGCGGCCAGTCCGCGGTGGAGCGGCTGCAGCAGGACCTCGACGGCAGGTTCCTGACGCTCAAGTGCGAGAGGCAGGAGCTGGAGAGCCGCCTCTCCGCGATGCAGCGGGAGCAGCAGGACTGGGGCAGCCGGCTCTCGGCGCTGCAGCGGGAGCTGCAGAGCGAGCGGGCGGCCGCCAGCGAGCGGGAGCCGCAGCAGGCCCAGGCGCTGAAGGGGCTCCAGGAGCGCCTGGCCGCCCAGGTGGCCGCGCTCGACGAGCGCCTCGCCGCGGAGCTGCGGGGCCTGCAGGCACGGGACGGCTCCAGAGACGAGGAGGCCCGGGAGCGCGGAGCGGCGCTGGAGCGCCGGATCTCCTCCAGCGAGGAGTGCCCGCCGCCGTCGCCGCGGTCCTGGCCGTCGTCGGCGGCGGTGCCGTCGTCGCAGTCGTCGCTGGCGTCGCGGCCGTCGTCGCGGCCGTCGTCGCGGCCGTCGTCGTGGCCGCCGTCGACGTTGCCTGTCGCTTGGTCGTCGACGACGTCGGCATCGCCCCACGGCACGGCAGGGCCAGCGCAGCGATCAGGGCAGCAACATGCGGCACCGCCCCCTTGTGACAAATGTTGCCCTTGGAATTTCTTGCGGCCTCGGACCCTGCGGCCCTGGGAACCTCGGGCCCCGCTTCCATGCCAGGGCGAGCACAAAGTCTTGACGCTTCGCGTGTCGCCACCAGCCCGTCCAGAAACGATGCCCATAAGAATTGCTCGGATGACGAGGTCGAAGGAGGGGAGGTGGAGGAGGAGGAGGAGGAGGAGGAGGAAGAGGAGGAGGAGAACGACGAGGAGGAGGAGGAGGAGGAGGAGGAGAGGAGAACGATGAGGAGGAGGAGGAGGAGGAGGAGGAAGAGGAGAAGAGGAGGACGAAGACTTCGCGGATCTTTTGTTGTGGGAGCCTCGTGAAGGACTATTAGGGCTGTATTGCGGTACACTTGGCTCCCTTTTGGGGTCCTCTTGGGACTGTCTCAGAGCCCTCTTGGGGCTTCGTTGGGAGGGCGTTGGGGCGATCTTGGGCCCCATAGCTCGAAAAGGGCGGGGGAGGGGGGGGGGGGGGGGGGGGGGGGGGGGGGGGGGGGCAATGCGCTCCCCCCCCCCTTCGGAAGCCGACACATTGCTTCTTTGATGCCTACTGCAGCGCTATCGGGGGCCTCTTTTAGGGACCTCTTGGGCGGTCTTCGGGACATCTTGGACCAGGATTCTCGGTGGCCATCCTGGGGCCGCCATCTTGAGGCTGCTGAGGCCCACTGGAGGCGAAAAGGCGAGAATTGCAACATCATTGATTCCCATCTTCGGTTTGGGGACGGCATGGAGGCTTCAGACGGCATGGAGCGGTCGTACGGCCGTCTTGGAGCCCCTTCGACGCATGCTGCAGACGAACCGAAGCCAGATTACTTGATATTTCGCCACCCACCTTGGAAGCCATCTTGAGCTACGTGAGAGCATGGTGGAGCATTCGCCGGCCGAACAGGACCTTTTTCAGCAAGTACACCAGATGGGGCGCTCCAGAAAGGACCTCGTTTTCGAGGACCGAAGAAGTTGGCATTCGCTTCCTCGGCGGAAGGCGGCGCACGTAAATCGAGGCCGCCTCCGCGGGCCGAAGTTGGCGGAAGGGCGGCGAGAGGTGGCGGAAGTGACTGGGGATGCCGTGGTCGCTGCCGCTCTGGCGCCCTCCCTTCCACCTGCTGGGCCTCGCCCCGCACTGCAGCCGCTGGACCCACCCCCTGGGTGCGCTCGTGACGCCGCCCCGCGCCCGCTGCCAGGGGCTGCTATACCGGTTCGGCCGCCCCGCGCGCCCCGCTGCGGCCTCGCCGCGTGAGTGCGCGTTCCCCCCCTCCTCCTGCCTTCTGCGGCCAGCCCTCTTCTTGTCCCCTCCTCTTGCACGTGGGACAACTCGCAATGCCGTGGCCCGGGTTGCTTGGACGCGCGTGCGGACTGAGTTTGCCGCGCTGCGGCGTAAAAAAAAGTTTCCCAGATAGGTTTTGTGAGTCCGATCGCTTTCGGTGTTTCGAAATGGGGTTCCCGTTGCTGCGTGGGCCTCATTTCCGGATCGGCGCTTTGTTCCCGTCGCTCAGAGCGGCACTCTCGCCCCAGCGCGGGCCACTTTTCTGCATCCGAGAATCCGTTCTCATCGTGCTCGCCCCCCTCATTTCTTCCCCTCCTCAGCCTTCCCCTGGTCCTGCCGTTCATCCTCCCACTCCTTGAACCCATTGTTGCAGCTGTTCGTCCTCGTTTTTCTCCTTTTTCGTCCTTTTTCTCTTCCTGCTCATCCTCTCCCCCCCCCCTCCCCGAACCCCAGGAAGGGGGGAGGGCGAGGGTCCATCTACCCCTCCCGAAGGACGGCCCTCTCGATCACTCCCACCTGGAGGGTTTTCCGAAGGGCTTAGGCGACCCGTCTTCCTCCTCCTCCTCCTCCTCCCCCCTCCTCCTCCTCCTCCTCCTCCTCCTCCTCCTCCTCCTCTCCTCCTCCTCCTCCTCCTCCTCCATCTCCTCCTCCCCTCCACTCCTCCTCCTCTCCTCCTCCTCCTCCTCCTCTCCTCCTCTCTCTCCTCCTCCTCCTCCCTCCTCCTCCTCCTCCTCCTCCTCCCCCACCTCCTCCTCCTCCTCCTCCTCCTCCTCCTCCTCCTCCTCCTCCTCCTCCTCCTCCTCCTCCTCCTCCTCCTCGGGTCGCCTACGGCCCCAGGGGAAACCGTGCACGCCCACCCGCCCTCCCAACACATAAATAACACCCAAGGCTCAGCATGGGCAGGGACCGCTATCGACAGCCAGCGGGAACCAATGCAAACGCCAGACAGGTGCGCGACTCCCACGAGGTGCGCCGCGCGCGCCAGGGCAGCCCCGTCATCCCATGTCAGATAACAGGGCGAAGTGAGCGTGGGGCGCCCGAGCATGATCAAGAACTGGCGGCAAAGAGTATTTCGCATGCGTTTTTGACGGGTACCAGGCCTGCGCGCAGCAGGCAATATGCCGCCCCCCTTCTCATCTCTATCAAAAGCAATGCAACGTACCCACGGGGCGCCCGCGCATGATCCAGAGTTTGCCGCAGAGTGCGTCACGTATTGTCTTTTGGAAAGGGTTGTGGGGGGAGTTACGGTTCCGGGTTCTCCCCCGGTCGGGTGGGGGAGGGGGTGCATATGCATTAGGAACTGTGATCAAGCTACCCACAAGACGCAAGCGCCTCGTTCACTCCCACCCGCCCTCCCAACACATACGTAGCACCCGAGTCTCAGCATGGGCAGGGGCCGCTATCGACAGCCATCGGGAACCAATGCTGATGCTAGGCAGTTGCGCGACGCCCGCGAGGTGCGTGTCAGGGCACTCCCATCATCATTGCCCGATAACACTGCAAGATGATCGTGGAGCGCAAATGCGTGGTCCAAGATTTTGCCGCGACGTGCACTTCGTATGCGTTTTTTTCCACAGGGGTGGTGGGTCTGCACACGTGGGTCATTATGATAACACCCTCACCGTCCCTGTCAAACAGCAGGTAACGTGATCCTGGGGCGCCCGAACATGATCCGGATGGTTGCCGCATAATGCATGCTGTACTGCGTTCCTGACAGGATGGTGGGGGACATCATTGGCTCTGGTTGGGGGGCAGTAGATTAGGCGAGGGAGCGTATGTCAATTAGGATAAATGATCAGCCACGTCCTTGAATAGGGATAGAAAGAGTTCAAGAAGATGGAAGCAGGTCTCGTTATACCACTTCTGCCCAGACGGCTGGTGGGAATAAATGTGTTCATTGCATTGTGTGTTGCCTCTTTGATATTTGTGCCCGCCTTGTGACCATCGTGACCCTTGTGGCCATCTTATGACTACTGCGTCACTTACGAACCTTACGCGAAGCTCGTTCACATCCGTGAGTTGTGTGACCCCGAGTGAACCTTGCGACCTGACATGGCCCTCAATGCATTTTGTGGCTCGTAAGGCCCCCGTTGAGTTCGAGTCCCTCTGTTGCATCCGTGGGCCTGTACGGTCGGGAACCTCACTTCTGCATAGTCTGTCGCTCCGCCAGCTCCGGCCCGCCACGCCTTGGCGCAGCACGCTGTCCACTCCCCGACCCCCGGGCGTCAACGTCCGCAGCCTTTCCGCGCCTCCCGCCCCGCGGAGCGGAGCCCAGACCCCCGACGTCGTGATTTTGTCCTGACGTCGACCCCCAGAGGTCTGGACCCATTCTTCGGACTGGTCTTTCATCCTGAGCCGTCTCTGGACGGTCCCGAGGCCCGGCGAGGGCCCCCGGAGGCCGAACATACCGAAAGGCCTCCCGTTGCGATTTTTGTCGCAACGCGAGCGGGTCTGGGAGCGACACGCCATCCACTCCCAGGGCACAGCGTGTCGGCGGGGCCGCGTCGGCGGGGCCGCCGCGGCGGCGCGCGGTCCAAGAGCGGCCGCAGGCCCCGGGCGCCAACGGCCGCGCGAGCCGATGGCGCCCGCCCCCCTCCCAGTGGGCGAAGGGCCGCGTGCGCGGCCGTGGCCCACGCTGCACCCCGCGGGCTCCTCGGCATCACTGGCTGCGGGAGCCCCCTAGGTGCCCCGCGGCGGGGGGGAGCGGTGTGAGCGGTTCGCTGGCCCAACCCGCTGCTCGCGGGCCCCCCGGCACCGTGTTGGGGCGCAGCGGGGCGCGCTTCCCCCCCGCCCGCTGCAGGTGAGCGGAAGAGGGCCATACCCGCGGAACAGCCCCAGTATATGGCCACGGTGAAGCTGATTGGATCATGGTACGAAAACATACTTCAGAGCCTACCGTGTCGATGCATACCGCTGGTGTACGTAGACCTCAACGACGGCCAGGGGATCTCACGAATATCGGGCAAGTGGACGAGTATCGAGTCGACGGCGGTGGGCGAAGGAAGGTGCAGAGAACAACGCAGAGGAGGAGCTGGTGAAGTATTCAGGCTCATCAATCAACGACAGCACATGTTCGCGATGAATACGATGAAGAACAAGTTGGAGCACACATGGTACGGCGCGAAGGGTGTAAGCAGTTGTTTAGATTATCGTTTCCTCCCGACTGGAATGATTGATATGGTTTCAAGATGTTCCCCGTTATTTGGATTGGGTGCAGAATTACAGGCCTATCGAGGGCCACCACCACGGGACCACGTCCCCTTGTATGTCGAGTTGCAGGGTATGCAGCCGCTGGAACGGGAAGCAAACTCGACGGAGACAAGAACGCGCTGGAATCTCGATGATATGATGAGGTGCCTAAGAAAAGGACATCGGAGGGGTGAGTTTCTTTCGGCGGTAGAGGCTTCGTTGAATGAGAGCGAGGACACGTGGAGGGCTATGCTGTCCATGGGCCGACCTGACGAGATCTTCAAACACATGGAGGACACCCTCGTGAAGGTTGGACAGCAGCACTTCGGTCACCACGTGTCCAGCGATCTTTTGTATCGGCAGGAGGCATCAGAGCGGGCCGAACTTCTTCGGGAGCGAGCTCGCCTCCGCAGATCGAGAGTGGGTATGAACGAGGAGGAGGAAGCACTGGCAGAATGTGAATCGAGATTGGCGCAGCTAAGTCAGAAGCTACGACGTCGGCGGCAGCATTTTGCTCGAGTCCGACAGCAGGGCCTACTCGAGGAGATCGAGGAGGCCTGGGGACGACGTCACATGGCCGAAGCGATGCGGCTATCACGGGCAGCAGCTCATTGTCGTTATGGTCCAAAGCGTCGAGACGGCAGGCTGCTCCGTGGAGGTCATCTTACTTCAGAGGTGTTGATCAATCATTGGTCGCAGGCAGGCTGTGAAGGTGGAATGTCAGCATCTGTGATTCCAGACTATGAGGAATGGTTGGAGTCTTTTCCTCTTGGCCCCATACCTTATATTTCGGCAGAAGATTGTATATTGGCAGAGGAAGACAAGCAGCGGGTGACCAAGTATTTCCGCTCGGCCACGAAGCGTCGAGCAGTGCCGACGGGCACGACACCAGCTGAACTATGGCTCCTTTGCCTACGGCCGATGGCAAATATTAGCACAGAGGGGCAGGGTTTGGGCTTCCAGCAGGAGTTTCCAGAGATGAACTTGTTCGGGAAAATCTTGGAAGGGGGACTCCGCTTGATCAGGGCAACGAATAGGACACCGATGAGATGGCACTGTAGTTCGGGGGCACAATTACGAAAAAACGCGAAGCCAGGACCCTCGGGAAGGAGAACGGTTCACGTTTTGTCCACGTTCGGGAAGGCTTTCTACTCGGATCTGTTGTGTGTGCCCCCGATGTTGATCGAGCATGGGTTTTGCCGTGGCCGTAGAAGAGAGGATGCAATCCTAGTAGTGCAGCTTCTCAGTTGGCGGCTCCGTCGAGCGGGGCATAGTTTCGCATGCACGTATAAGGACATGACGAATGCGTTTGCGTGCGGGTCCTGGGAGGAGTTGACTAACACGGTAAACTTACACGCGGCCCCCGAGAACATAGACTTATGCATTCAGCGCTTTAAAAGTAGTGTGGTACGACTGGAGTCTCTGGAAGGGGGGGTCTACTTGAAGTCGGGCGAGGGTGGCACGATGGGGGACCCGTACGTAGTTACACTTTTCAGAGGCACGTTCTCTAGGCCAATCATGAAGTGGCTCTGGCGGCTCCGTCAGATCGACCCTCATGCGAAGGAGTTGATCGCGCATTGGAAAGAGCTCAGGGCGGATGTCGGTACGAGCGTGTACGCCGACGACCTTTTCAGAGCCCATGTTGCCGCCAATTTTTCCACGGTGGGAGAGTTTCTTTCGGTCCTCAGGGAGGCGGATGAGGCGCTTTCGGAGGAGTTGCAGGAGTACGGGTATGCCCAGAATGTTTCGAAACAGGAGCTGCAACTATGTTTCCAGGGACCAGGGGCGGTGAAATGTCGGCAGTGGGTGCGGGGGACGGGACGTTCGAGCATCTCGGGAGAAGTTCAGGAGGACGTTCGGTATTTGGGACCTAGAATTAATCTGCAGCAAACGGCATTTATAGAAGTTCGTCGTCGGATCCAGGCTACAGCGGAGGCCTACTATTCGCTCGGCCAGGTATGGAGTTTATCAGTACCGTTCCGCTGGAAGCGGACTCTATTTCTCAGTTTTGTTCAGAATGCTGCGCTGACGGGTCTGGAGCCAATGCTGTTGACCGCCAAACATTATCGAGAACTGGACGCACTTATAGCGAGATATGGGAGGAGGGCGACGCAGGGGAAGGCGGTGATCAGCAAGGAGGAGGGGAAGATGAGGACGCTCACAAACAAACAGGTCATGCAGCATTGGCGTCTAGCAAGTTCTGCCACAGAACTTCTTGTTCGCAGGTTGGGCTGGTATCGCAGCTGGGCCCTTCGCCCAGAGTCTCACACGCAGGAGTTGTGCTTGCTTTTCGGCGCGATGCCACTTGATCCAGGAGGTACAGCGCTCTCTGGTAATCAAGTTTTGTTGTCTCAGGCGCCCCCATGGCTCGTTCGGCTACAGGAAGACTTTCAACAGGCCGCCGAGCGGATGGACGAGGGACAGATCTGCGCGCACATTGCGCGATTCCCTGGAAAACTCATCAGTAAGGAAACGATGTCGGCTCTTGCTCGACTAGACTTCACGGAGATCAGATCCAGGGAGTTGTCGGTCACGTTTTCCCCGACCGATGGAGAGGCTCCGCTCGACAGGGGCCCCGAGGCTGAGGACCCCCTTGAAGTCCCTGAACATCCTTGGAAGTGCGACTGGGAGGAGGAGGAGGGGCACATATGCGAACGGGGCTTTCAAACTAAACGAGACCTGCTAAACCATATGCGTCGAGTTCATCAAGTACATAACTTATGTTCGTCAATTACACCAACAAACACCTGTATTGTATGCCGTCGAGTCTTCGGGTCGCAGGGCAATGCATACAAACATCTACAACGGGCTGTCTTGGCGGGGAGGTGTCCGGCTCGTGGTACTTCGACGTTTCGACAGGTCCAAGTCCCAGGAAGCTTCGATTGTAAGATATGTGTGTACAAGGCGGGTGGGCTCGATGATCTCTGTAGCCATTTGGCTGAGTGTCATCTTCCACGGACGGTTGAAGCTAACCTCCCTCCCGAGCAGAGAGTTGCTGACGATGCCAGTGGAGGGGGAGGAGAAGCTGGACGTTCCAGAGTGGATGCTGGCCCCATCATCAGAAGGGGGACCCGCCAAGCACCGTCGAACCGCAGGCAAAAAGGGAGACCTCGGCAAGCTCGCGGGTTCCACGCTGTCGCAGCTCGTCATGATTCTCGCCAAACTGGTATTATCGGACAGTCGGCAGCTGGCCGAGTTGACGGCCACAGTGTACAGAACGTTCGACCTCGACGCAGGCACGGGCTTGGCATCAGCAATGGAAGAAGCAGGACAGGGGTACAACGACGTATCAAAAAGCCTCAAAGAAAAGGCGGCAAAGGGCGATCAGGTCAACTGGAAAGCAAGGGGGCCACCATTCGTGCAGATATTTATGGCATCTATGCTATGGGCAGCGCAGCAGGCGGACAAGAAGGATGCCCCAGTGTGGGCGAAGGAGTTCAAGCTCTTGTGGACGGACAAAATCAGCAAGATGAAGATGGCCGACGTGGGGGAGGTGGTACTACATTGGCAGTGGAAGAGGAACAGGGGCAAGCAGTCCGAGGGCGAGAACAACATGGGGAGGATCTTTTTCGCGATCGACACATCCCGCCCGTTCGGCCTGGCCCTGGCAGAGTACGTAGAGAAGATGCTCGCGGGGCTCGGCGCGGAGAGGAAGATCGGACCAGCCCCCCGCGGGCCGCTCGAGAGGGATGCAAGCAAGTTGCTGGCAGAACTGAAGGAGTCGTAGTGAGAAGCAGGAGTGAGCAGAGCGTGAGTTTAGATAGGCCGTCTCAGCCGAGTAGCAGTGGCGATTCAGGGCGGCCTAGTCAGGCCGAGTGTTTTGAAACTCCTGGCAGCGTAGGGGCCATCCAAGGGGAAGCTCCTGGCCGTTCGAGGGTCGCCCGACCGAATTTTTTGAGCAGCTTGCAGCAACTGAGGGGTAGTGTTAGGCTAGTCGAACTAATTGCAAGAGGCAGCGTCAGTGCAGATATTTTGGACCCGAGCCCCACCCCTGTCCCATCAGCCTATAACCCCGAGATAGCGACCACCCCCACCATCCAGAGGGAAGGAGGCACGCGAAGAGGGAGAGGCAGGAAGGGGAAGGGCAAAGGAAAGGGCAAGGGTCGGTAGCAGTTCTCATTGGTCCCCACCAGTGGGCCCCTCGCCAGGCTGCGTGCCGAATTCGGGGGTGCCCACAGGGGCGGTGCGGCGTCCGTCGAGAGCCACGGGCCGCGCTGGATGGTTTGGCGGCATTAAGTTTCGCCCCCCAGAGTTCATCCTGCCCCACCCAGCTAGGCAGTCAGCTTGGCAGGCGATAAGCAGCAGCAGACGAACTCCCACGGGCCTGATCCTGATCCTGATCCTCCTCCCTACTCCTCCTCCTCCTCCTCATCCTCCTCCTCCTCCTCCTCCTCCTCCTCCTCCTCCTCCCTCCTCCTCCTCCTCCTCCTCCTCCTCCTCCTCCTCCTCCTCCTGTTGTTTGAGCTGATGATGTCATGATTCTCCTTCTAAAAGATTAATAGATTCTACCCCCCCCGGACTCGTCGGCTCCCCCTGGGATTGTATGATTTCACACACACACACACACACATATATATATATATATATATATATATATATATTATGCACACTCGTCCATCCTAAATATGAAATCATATTATCCCAGCCAAACCGGGTTCCCCCCCCTGAGGTTCCCTTGTAAAAAAAACATTATGCGGTGACATGTTTGCTCGAACATAGGACTTGTTCGCGAATCCATTGCAAAAAATGGGACGAAGTGCACACGCGCGCGTCGTCGCGCGCGCATGCCGAAATCCTTCAAAAACCTTCAGTTCCGGAGAGATTTCAAAATTGAATTTCCAAAAAACATACAAAAACACAGGGTTTCGCAACACTGGTTTGCTAAAAAAGCTTGCGCGCGAGCTCTTGCGAAATCTTAAGCAAACCATAGGTTTTTCAAGATTTTCACAAAATACTACCAAACGGGCTTCGCGCGCGCATGTCGAAATCTGTCGAACGCCCTTGCGCGTGTGCCGTCGCGAGAATCCTCTGCAAAAAAATGGGACGAAGTGCAGACGCGCGCGAAGTCCCGCGCGCATGCCGAAATCCTTCAAAAACCTTCGGTTTCGGAAGGATTCCGAAATCGTGTGTCCAAAAAACCTACAAAAACACAAGGTTTCGCAACACTGGTTTTCAACAAAAGCGTGCGCGCGCGCTCTTGCGTCGTCGTCGTCGTCGTCCTCCCTCCTCGCTCGTCGTCGTCGTCGTCGCCGTCGTCGTCTTCTGTCTTTCCTCGTCGTCGTCGTCGTCGTCTTGGCGTCGTCGTCGCTTCCGTCGTCGTTGTCGCCGTGGTCGTCCTTCCTCCCTCGTCGTCTTCGTCGGCGTCTCGTCGTTGTCCCTCCTATTTCGTCGCCGTCGTCGTCGTCGTCGTCGTCGTCGTCGTCGTGGTCTTCACTCCTCCCTCGTCGTTATCCTCCTTCCTCGTCATCGTCGTCCGTCGTCGGCGTCTCGTCGTCGTCCCTCTTATTTCGTCGCCGTCGTCGTCGTCTTCGTCGTCGTTGTCGTCGTCGTCTTCCCTCCTCCCTCGTCGTTGTCGTCGTCGGCGTCGCCGTCCTTCTTCCTTCTTCGTCGTTCGCGTCGTCGCCGTCTTCCCTCCTCCATCGTCGTTGTCGTCGTTGTCGCCGTCGTCGTTTTTTCTCCTCCCTCGTCGTCGTCTCTGTTGGCGACGTCGTCGTCGTCTTCGTCGTCGTCGGCGTCGGCGTCGTCGTCGTCTTCGTCGACGTCGACGTCGGCGGTGTCGTCGTAGTCGGTATCTGCGGCGCCGTCGTCGTCGTTGTCGCTGTCGTCGTCGGCGTCGGTGTCGTGGCCAAGTGCCATGTGGTACCTACCGTCACGGTCGTGTCTGAAGAAGTCTTGCGACCAAGTTACGGGTGGGAGGGTGGGATGTTTGCACGAGCAGTAGAGAGGACAGCTTCAAGACGGTCAAAGTGAACTTCACACATAGACCATACCAGAGCCCTGCTACGCTTCTGAGCACGGCAAGTAAATGGCACAGCGTGCCGCCGGGGCCGCCGCGGCGGCACGCCGAGCCAGAGTCCCCGACCGCAGCGCCCTCGCAGGATCGCCTCGACGAGGCCGAGGCCGGGCGGCGCTCGCAGGAGGCACGCCTGGCGCAGGCGGCCTACACGTAAGAGTGACCTTTCGCCAGAGTGACCTTTGCTGCAGGCTTATCGGGCTCCCCCCGATCGCCGAGCGCGATGCGATATAAGCGGCCCGCGCCTTTGGGTTTGGCTCCCTCGTGCCCCCAAGAGCTGCGCACCAAAGGTCACTCTTACCCGGGGTCTCTCTTACGCCCAGCCGAAGGCGGAGCGGCAGCTGGCCGAGCTCGACGCCAGAGCGGGCGAGCTCGGCCGCGCAGCGGAGGAGGAGGCGCGGGAGCGCGCCGCCGCGCTGGCGCGGCACCGGGAGGAGGCCGAGGAGCGGCGAGTGCAACGGGTGTGCCTTGAGATCTCGGCGTCGCAGTTCTGTGCACGACGGGCGTTTTCGCTCGGTTTCGGGTCCCGGGGCCCTCGCAGATCGGTCCGGGTCGAAAAATGACGCAGGAGTGTTGGGCCCGAGGCTCCGGTCGAGATGTGTTGCGATGCTGGATTTTTTGCGCAACGTCGGATCTCAGGCTGGTTGCGCCAGGGCGCGGCTTGCGATCTGCATCGGGGCATGGGGGGGACCACGCTACCCTCGTCGGGCCTCATCGGGGCGCGGCGGAGAACCCTGTCGGGGTCCTTGCCCGCCCCCCCCCCAGGCGCGAGTGGCACACCACACCCTGTCCAGAGGAGAAACATGGACCACCGCCACCGAGAACCCATCGATAGTGCGCCGACCTCTGGGCGGTGGCACGCCCGAGCGCCACCCAGCACAGGGCGACGCTCAAGCGTGCCACTTCCCAGGGGTCGGTCCTCGTCCGATGGATTCTCGGTGGCTGTGGTCCATAAGTTTCTCCTCTCGGCGGCGCGCCCCGGGGGGAAGAGAGGACGGGCGGGCCTTCTCGGAAGGCTCAGAAGTCCCTGGGCCTCCTGAGAAGTTTCTTGCGCCTTCCCCGAAGGTGCAGAAGACCTTTCAGAAGGCCGGGGGGCCTCTGAGAGGCCCCGCCGCCTTCTGAGAGGGTTTTCTCCCTTTCGCTTCCCTCCCTCGCTCGCCGCCAGTCCCCTGACCTTTGCAAGCCACGCCCTTTCGGAGTCGCCGAGAGGAGTGCGTGCTGGCAGCTACCGGGCGCCTGGAGCAGGGCCTGCGCGAGGATCAAGCGGGTGGCAATCCCAGACCCCCTCGCGCTGCGAAAAAAACACGAGGGGAGGTTTTTCGTTATTTTCGGTTTCGGGGGGCACTTACTGGGCCTTCGGACCGTCAAAAGACAAGTCAGGATGAAAAACTGGTCCAGGGAAGGGGTCCAGACCTCTCTGGAGGTCGACGCTGCGAAACAGAAACACGACGTCGGGGGTCTGAGGCGGAGGGGGACTTGAATGGGGCGAGAGGAAAAGGGCACCCTGTCGGGCCCTTGTCTTCATCTCCCCAAGCACGTTATACCCCTCGGCGGCGAGCCGGGGGGGGAAGTGAGAAGGAGAAGGCCTTCTCAGAAGATTCGGAAATCCTACGGCCTTCCGACAAGTGTTCTGAGCCTTCCCCGAAGACTAAAGAAGACTTCCCAGGAGGCGCGAGGGTCTCTGAGAAGTTCCGCCGCCTTCTGAGAAGGCCTTCTCCTGCTCACTTCCCCCCCGGGCGCGCCGCCGAATTTGGTTTGGGGGTCAGAACTCGGGTCGCCAGCGGCCGTTCGGGACCATCCGGGCACCCCCGGAACGCCCTCGGCGAGGCGCAGCTGCTGGAACGCCTCCCGAGGGCAGAAGACCGCCAAGAAACTACGGAAACGCCCGAAAACCTCGAAGTTCGAACCTCGAAGTTCCCCCCCTCGCTCGCCGCCGAAACCCCCCACCGACCACCCGCCCGAGAGGAGGGGCAGAGGCTCGCGGCCCTCGAGGCCGCGACGGCCGAGCTCCCGGGCCTGCGCGGCGCCGTCGCGGGCCTGGAGCGCGGGGCCGGGGACTGCGCCGAGAGCGTGGCGCGGGAGCAGGCCCAGCTCGGACGGGGCCAGGACGAGGATCGATCCGTTCCTCTGCGTCAGGCTCGTGTCGTGCCGACTTCGGCGTCGGTTTCTGACACCGCGGGGATCGTTCAACCTTGAACGATCGGCCGGTTCCGGAACGTCCAAATCGTTCCACATCGAACGATTCTGGCTTGCCCGCGGCGTTCAACGTTGAACGCCGCTGGCGGAGTCGCCGCCGGTCGACACGACACGAACTAAGGTTTTCCACTATTTTCGGCCTCCGTGGGCCTGGCCTCGGGACCGTCAAGAAGCGGCTCAGGACGAAGAGCCGGTCCCGAGGAATGGGTCAAGACCTCTGAACGAGCGCGTTCTGTGGTCGCTTGGAGGGGGGTGGGGGGTTTGAAACCGGACCCCCCCCCTTTCCTCCCGTGCTTCCCCTCTCCTCGAGCCGGCGCTTGCGGCGGCTGGCGGCGGCGGCGGGGACAACGATTTCTTTTTTGGGGCCGGCGCCGGCGCCTGCGGCGGCTGGCGGCGGCGGCGGCGGGGAGCGTCGACGAGGACGACGGTGGTGGTGGTGGTGGTGGTGGTGGTGGTGGTGGTGGTGGTGGTGGTGGTGGTGGTGGTGGTGGTGGTGGGTGGTGGTGTGTGGTGGTGGTGGTGGTGGTGGTGGTTTGGTGTGTGGCGCGGTGGTGGTGGTGGTGGGGTGTGGGGTAGTGTGCGTGGTGGGTGGTGGTGGTTGTGGTGGTGGTGGTGGTGTGTGGGTGGTGGTGGAATGTGGTGGTTTGCTGTGGTTGTGTGGTGGTGGTGGTGGGGTGGTGGTGGTGGTGGGTTAATGGTGGTGGTGGTGTTTGGTGTGGTGTGGTGGGGTGAGTGGTGGTGCTGGTGTGGTGGTGGTTTGTGGTGTGTGGTGGGTTGTGCTGTGGCGGTGGTTTGTGGAGGTGGTGCTGGTGGTGGTGGTGGCGGTGGTGGTGGTGGTGGTGGTGGTGGGTGGTGGTGGTGGTGGTGGTGTGGTGGTGGTGGTGTGGTGGTGGTGGTGGGTTGTGCTGCTGGTAGTGGTGGTGGTTGTGGCGGTGGTGGTGGTGGCGTGGTAGATTGTGGTGGTGGTAGTGGTGAGTTTTTATGGTGGTGATGGTGGGTTGTGGTGGTGGTGGTGGTGAAGGGCAGTTGCGGTGGTGGTGGTTGTGGTGGTGTGGTGGTGGTGTGGTGGTGGTTTGTGGTGGTGGTGATTGTGGTGGTGGGTGGTGGTGGCGGTGGTTTGTGGAGATGGTGCTGGTGGTGGTGCTGGTGGTGGCGGCGGTGGTGGTGGTGGTGGCGTGGTGGTTTGCGGCGGTGGCGGTGGGTTGTGCTGGTGATGGTGGTGGTGGTTGTGGCGGTGGTGGTGGTGTGGTAGATTGTGGTGGTGGTGGTTTGGTGGTGGTGGGTTTTGTGGTGGTGGTGGTGGTGATGGTGAGTTGTGGTGGTGGTGGCTGTAGCTGTGGTGGTGTGGTGGTGGTGAGGTGGTGGCGGTGGTTGTGTGGTGGGTGGTCGGGTGGTGGTGGAGGTTGAGCTTGGTGGTGGTGGTAGTGGTGGCGGTGGAGGTAGTGGTGTAAACGTCGCAGCGCCCCGCCGTCGCCGGCGCAGCGCCGGCGCAGGGGGGGGTTTGAACCCCCCCCCACCCCCTGCGCCCCGAAGGGGGGGGGTTGAAACGCCCCCCCTCCCCCCTTGGGCTGCCTCTGGTCATTGTCGCTGCGTCCCCGCCGTCGGCGCTGCTGGCGGCCGCCAGCGCTGGCGCCAGCGCCGGGGGGGGGGTTTGAGACCCCGCCCCCTTGGTGAGGGGGGGGGGGTTCGGGAGGGGGGGGTTGGGGGGGAGGGGAATCCCCCTGGTTTTGATCGACGGCGCCGAGTGTTGGGGGGGGCACCCCCCGCTTCGAAACGCGCCGCCGAATGTTCCCAAGGCAAGCGCCCGTGAAACGCGTTCTCTCAGACCTCTGGGGGTCGACGTTCTGGAAAAAATCATGCCGTCGGGGGTATGGTATCTAGGCCTCCTAGATGGGGTCCGAGTAGATGGGCTCGGCGCGCCGCATCGCCGACGTATCGACGATGCGGCCCGATGTGGAGCCCGATTTTCCGTCGCCGACGTCGCCGGCGCATCGCCGATACATCGGCGATACATTGGCGATACGGCGCGATCCTTCGACCCCACCCACTCGGACCCCACCAGCTACGAGGCCTTTTGTTCCATGGCGTTCCGGAACGCTCTGAGAAGGTCGCGACGCCCGAGTCACCCCGATCTGATCTTCGCTCTGGCTTCGCCTTACCGGCGGGCGAAAGAGTCGGCTGCGCGTAAGAGAGACCTTTCGCCGGAGTGACATTTCGTTCGGGTCCACAGCTGGGCCCGCCAGCAGCCGTCCGAGGGCGCCTCGCCCGCGCAACGAGGGCGCTTCGCCGCCCGCCCTCTCGCCCTCGGCATCTGTGCTACTCTTGGGCCTCGCGCCCAAGATCGCGCTTGGATGGCTTGCGTCTGGCCTCAACCGCGCCCCCCGACCGCCGCTCACCAGAGGTCACTCTTGCCCAGGGTCGCTCTTGCGCGCAGCCGAAGGAAGGACGTGCAGTCAAAATGGAGACTCCCGGGCATCTGATTAAGAGGCCTCCCCCCTAAAAGCTGGGCCAGCGTTTCTTGACCGGCTTGCCGGAAGGCTGGCCCAGTTTCTTGGGCATGTTCGCCCTTCCAGCGTTAGCAATAGAAGTTGGCCCCGGCTTGATCTGAAGACTTGTGGGGAGTTGGACCACACTTCTTAAATGATGGTTTTCTTGATTACATTCTTAGGCCGTCGTAAGGATGCGCGGTAAGGACGCAAGCCTTTTGTGCACCCACGTCGGGACTTTTCGAGCGGGGCTGGCCATCGAAAGAAGTGGTCAAGGCTGGACCGAAAACGCAAGGATCTAAGGGCACCCTCGAGAAGGCTTACGACCCATCCTTATCATCGGTTCCGACTGCACACGTGCATGAATTCACCTTGGTTTCGAAGGTACTCCAGATTTCGTAATAAAAGGGAGGGGGTCTGGACCCTCCAAGACAAGCCATTTCAGACCTCCCCCGTGGGAGAACCCTCCAAAACATCGTCCCCAGACCCCCCAGGCCCTCCAAGATAGCCTGGAACAGACCCCCCCCCGAAATGAGACCCCCCTCCCTTTATTACGAAATCTGGAGTACGCATTGCGCGAGCGTTCGTATCACGAGACTGGTCTCTCGGACTGGGGGGCCGTGTTCGGGCACGTGGCTGGGCGCGTACGTCCTTTGCGGGCTCCCTGCAGACCCAACGGGCGGCAGACACGCAAGAGCTGCGGCACCTGATCGAGGCCATCACCGCCGCCGAGCTGCGCGAGCGAGTAGAGAGGCTCGCAGAAGAAAAGCCGGCGTGAACATAAACTTTCGCAGCTCCGCGCGGATTTCTTGGGTCGGCGCGGGACCCCCCTTCCTGGAGTGCGGGGTGCGCCAGGAGCGGCGCCGGAGGCGCCGTCCACTGCGCAGATCCAAGAAGTCCGAGTGGAGCTCCAGAAGTGTACGCTTCAAAAAAGCATGTCCTTATACAGGAGAACATTCAATAATAGTAATATATATATATGGATAGATATAGATATATATAGACATACATACATACATACATACATACATACATACATACATACATACATACATACATACATACATACATACATACATGCATACATGCATACATGCATACATACATACACACATACATACATACATGCATACATACATACATACATACATACATATGTGCATACGTACATACATGCATACATACATACATACATACATACATACATACATACATACATATACATGCATCTATATATATAGTGTGGGACGATGTGTCTACTATTTGTGACTTTTGTGGTGTATTTTTTGATCATTTATAATTTTTCGTCCAGAGTCCCCCTGTAGGAGGACATGCCCGACCTAAGTGTGCGTATCTTCACGCAGTGTGTTCGTCTTCGGGAGGCTGGAAGCCGCCAGGCTGGAGACCGTCAAGGCATTCGAGGCCGCCGCCGTCGCCGCCACGGCGCCATCGAGCCCGGCTGCCCGCAGCTCATCGGGCGCGGCGGCGGCGGAGGAGGTCCGTTGTGTATTACAGTGGTACAGTGGGAGCGCGCATCAAGAAATTATGTGTTTTTCTTAGGGGAAAGAAAAATTACATAAGTACATGAACATAAAACTCGGAGGTCCGCGCGGATTTCTCGGATCACCGCTGGGGCCCCCCTGGTGGCGCCTCTTGCGCCGTCCTTGGCGCGCAGGGGGGTCCAGCGCGGATCCGAGAAATCCGCGCAGACCTCCGAGTTTTCACGTTTATGTCATTCCTCGTTCCCCTAAATATAGTCGGAGCGCGCATCAAGAAACCATGTGCTTTTCGTCGGGGGATCTTGCTTGGGTTTCTTCGCTCCGCGAACTGCAGGGTGACTTCCCGCAGCCGTCGAAGAGGCTGCTGCGTTCAGGGAGCTATGGGTGTCCCCTGAGGTGCACCTCGCCCGAGGGTTTTCAGGGTTAGGTTTCTTGCGAGGATTTCTTGCGGCCGCGCCCGCACTGTATCCGACCCCTAGCCAAGCCTCCAGGTCGGTTTTGGAGGTCGCGCGCCGATCGCGGCCGCCACAAATTGGGGCAAGGCTTCTGGCAAGGAGTGGCATGCTCCTTCCCAGCCCCCCCTCTCGCTTTGCGGTGTAGACGTGGCTCTTAAGTGAACATATAGCGAAAGAAAGTTGCGAATGTATGTCCAACATGGGCAGGCACGTTTTTCCCAACCATCCTGTGGTGTTGGGCCCTCGTTTTAAAGAGACAGCGCCCCGCGTCTCTCTCCTCTCCTCTCCTCTCCTCTCCTCCTCCTTCTCCTCCTCCTCCTCCTCCACCACCTCCTCTTCCTCCTCCTCATCATCAGATCATCAGCATCATCATCCCCCTCCCCTTCCTCCTCCCTCTCCTCCTCCCCCCCCTCCCCCTCCCCTTCCCCCTTCCCTCTTGCCCCTCCCCCTCCCCCTCCCCCATCCCGTTCCCCCTCCTCCTCCTCCTCCTCCCCTCCTCCTCCTCCTCCTCTCCTCCTCCTCCTCCTCCTCCTCCTCCTCCTCCTCCTCCTCCTCTTTCTCCTCCTCCTCCGCCTCGTCCTCCTCCTCCTCATCTCCTCCTCCTCCTCCATCCTCCTCCTCCTCTCTCCTCCTCCTCCTCCTCATCATCATCATCATCCTCATCCTCATCCTCATCCTCCTCCTCCCTCCTCCCATTCCTGCCTCTGCCCTCCGCGGCACACCCCTCGCACGCTTCGTGGCCCCATAGGGAGCTTCACCGAAGACCCCAGCGGCAGGGTCCGCCTGGCGCACCCGCACCCGATTCGGCGCGCCTCATCACACGTTCCGTGGCCCCATACGGTGCCCAACCGAAGGCCCCAGCAGTTGGGTCCGCATGGCGCACCCGCAGTTAGTTCAGCACACCCCTCACACGGTTCATGGCCCCACAGGTTCGCTTCACCGAAGGCCTCAGCGGCAGGGTCCGCATGGCGCACCCGCGCCCGATTCGGCACACCCCTGACACGTTCCGTGGCCCCATAGGTTCGCTACATGAGAGGCTTCGGCGCACCCGCACCAGGTTCGACACACCCCTCAAACCTTTCGTGGCCCCGAAGGGAGCTCCACCGAAGGCCCCAGCGGCAACGTCCGCATGGCGTACCCGCACCCGGTTTGGCACACTCCTCAAACGTTCCGTTGATTTTTAGGGAGCTCCACCGAAGGCCCCAGCGGCAAGGTCAGCATGGTATACCCGCAACCTAGTCAGCACACCCCCCACACGTTCCGTGGCCACATAGGGAGCTACATCGACGGTCCCAGCGACAGGGTCCGCAGGGCATACCCGCAACCGATTCAGCACACCCCTCACACCATTCGTGGCCCCGAAAAGAGCTCCAGCGGCAGGCGGCAGGGTCCGCATGGCGCACCCGCACCCGATTCGGCATACCCCATCACACGTTCCGTGGCCCCATTGAGCTCCACCGAAGGTCCCAGCCGCAAGGTCCGCATGGCATACCCGCAACCAATGTGGCACACCCCTCAAACCTTTCGTGGCCCCGAAGGGAGCTCTACCGAAGGCCCCAGCGGCAGGGTCCGCATGGCGCACCCGCACCCGATCCAGCACACCCCTCACACGTTTCGTGGCCACAAGGAGCTCCACCGAAGACCCCAGCGGCAGGGTCCGCATGGCGTACCCGCAACCGATTCGGCACACCTTTCACACGTTCCGTGGCCCCCTAGGGAGCTCCACCGAAGGTCCCAGCGGCAGGGTCCGCATGGCGTACCCGCACCTGGTTCAGCACATTTCTCACACGTTTCGTGGCCCAATAGGGAGTCCCACCGAAGGCCCCAGCGGCAGTGTCCGCAGGGCGCACCTGCATCCGATCGGGCTCACCCCTCACGTGTGCCGTGGCCCCATAGGGAGCTCCATCCAAAGCCCGAGTGGGGAGGTCCGCATGACACACACGCTCCATGACGGCACACCCCATCATTCCTCCCCCCTGCTCTTCAGTTGCCTCGCGGTACCAGCAGTTTCACGTGGTTGGGCTTTTCGCTTGTTAATTTGGTTTGAGGTCGATTATCACGCAGCCAGAGGTGGCGGAGCTCCGCCGCGCCGTGTGCGAGCTGCGGGAGGACTGGCAGCGGCAGGCCCAGGGCCTCAGGGAGGAGCAGAAGGTCGAACAACGAACAAAAATGATAAGCAGTGAACTGAACTTCCAGCGCCGTTGCGATCGGTAGCGCGGCCTGTCTTCTTCACGTCAAGTTTACGTGTTGACTCATGGAGTTCAGACGCGTGGTGGTTGTCATAAGTTGGTAAGCCTTCATCACCATTCTCGTGCAGACACACGAAACCAAAATGTTAGCCATTTGGGACCTCAAACAGTGTGTTTATAGCAATAGTTGTTGCACAATGTGGTGCAACCTATGTTGCGCAATATGTTGTGTGCAATCTGGGTTGTGAATCTATGGTGTGTAATATGTTGTGTGGATTTATGTTGTGCAACCTATGTTGTGCAGCGCGCCAATATGTAGTGTTGCAATATATCCGGGGCAATCTATCTGGGGCAATCTATCTGGTACAACCTGCGTTGTGCAATATATTACCGCATAGACCACCCTTCGGGTGATAAGGAGGCGAGGGGGGGGGACCACCGTCGCACTCGATCGATCTCACTATCGATCTCGCTATCGATCTCATTATCGGTCTCATTCGATCAATCTCACAATCGATCTGGCTATCGATCTCACACTCGATCTCACTAACGATCTCACTATCGATATCACAATCGATCTCACAATAGATCTCACAATCGATCTGGCTATCGATCTCACGATCGATCTCACATTCGGTCTCACGATCGATCTCACTACCGATATCACTATCGATCTCATTCGATCGATCTCACAATCGATCTCACAATCGATCTCACATTCGGTCTCACTATCGATCTCACTATCGATATCACAATCGATCTCACAATCGATCTCACAATCGATCTGACTATCGATCTCACTATCGAACTCACTATCGAAGTCATGATCGACCTCTCGTTCGATCTCACTATCGATCTCACTATCGATATCACAATCAATATCACAATCGATCTCACATTCGGTCTCACTATCGATCTCACTATCGAACTCACTATCGATCTCACTATCGATCTCACATTGGGTCTCACTATCGACCTCACTATCGATATCACAATCGATCTCACAATCGATCTCACATTCGGATCTCACTACCGAACTCACCATCATCACCACCATCATCATCACCATCATCATCATCGTTGTCAACATCATCATCATCATCATCATCATCATCATCATCATCATCATCATCATCATCATCATCATCATCATCATCATCGTCATCATCGTCATCATCGTCATCATCGTCATCATCATCATCATCACCGACGGGACACCGACGGGACACTGGCGGGACACCGCGGGGCCCCGGCCGCCCAGAAGGGAATCATTTGATCCGGCCGCGCCTCAGCCACACGGGACACCAGCGGGACACCGGCGGGACACCGCGGGGCCCCGGCCGCCCAGAAGGGAATCATTTGGTCCGGCCGCGCCTCAGCCACAGGAGACTTTCTCTCGCCCGCCCACGCAGCTTCGCCTCGCCCGCACGCACGGCACGCACGAACACGAAACCGAAATCGATTTCCCGGTAGGGGGGCTCTCCGTTCCACTTCGATCTCACCCCCTCACCTCCGATTCATATAGCGGGGAAGCGGGTCCAGGGGCCCCCAGACAAGTCCCCCGACCACAAGCGTGTGGACCGGGCTGCCCGGGGCCCTGCAGCGCGCCGGAGGCCCTCCAAGGTCGCCCGAAGACGGCCCCAGACTCCTGGAAAACGCGCTTCGGGTCCACCAAAACGGCCCATGACGGCCCCAGATTGGCGAGAATTGGCGCCGGACTGTCCAAGAGGCCTCCAAGACGGTCCCAAGAGGCTTCCGCGAGGCTTCCGAAGATCGTCCACGAGACCTCCCAAGAGGCAAAATTCATTCATGTATCGAGAGTGTTTGAGAGATTGTAGTTGTCTCGCCTCTTCGGCTTCCCAACGCTCCCAGGCGGCCCGAGACGCCTCCAAGTACGCCCCAATGCTGCCCAAGAGGCTCTCAAGACAGCTCCAAGACGCCCCGAGCGACGTGATAGCATGGCGACGTCTACAACTGCAGACACAATGATGATAGTAGCGATGTTGGTAAGTGACGAGCCCATGACGGCGCCGATGTTGATCACGCCGATGACGATGACGGTGTCCTCGCGTCGGTCATGAAGGTTTTGGAAGGATTTCGACATGCGCGCGCGGCCGACGCGAGCGAGTGATCCGCATGGCGTTCTTTGACAGGGATCGTCACCCCCCCCCCAAGCACGCGCGCAAGGGCGTTCGAATGATTTCGACATGCGCGCGCGAAAGGCCTGTTGGGGGTCGGATTTGATGAACATGTTGAAGGACAGATGGTGTTCTGTAAAAGCGCGTGCGTGCAGATTTTCAAAATTATCCTGGCGAAGGACCAAACCATATGCATTTGTGAATACCGTCGTTGCGGGTATCGCCTTCGGGGAATCTCCTCATGGCGCCATGAAGCATGCGAAGGGTGTGCCGTTGTGCGGCGGGGCCGCCATCTGGGGGCTGCCACTCGTGCTTTAGGCGGAACACACTACAGGGCCGCGAAAAGTGTGAGGGGAGCGCCGCCATGGGGCGGGGCCGCCTCTGGCGCCTTCGGTGGAGCTCCCGATGGGGCAACGAAGCGCTGTACTGGGTGGGGGATCGCATGCGATTACAGCCACTGGGGCCTGCCTCCGGTGGACATGCGAGTGCAGCCACTGAGGCCTTCGGTGGAGCTCCCTATGGGGCCACGTACCGCTGTGCTGGGTGGGGGTGACGCATGCTGGCGGTGCCACTCTGGGTCTTTCGGTGGAGCTCCCTATGGGACCACGAAACGCTGTATTGTGCGGGGGTGACGCATGCGGGCGGTGCTACTGGGGTCTTCGGTGGAGCCCCCCATGGGGCCGCAAAACGCTGTACTGGGTGGGGGTGACGCATGCGGGCGGTGCCACTGGGGCCTTCAGTGGAGCTCCCTATGGGGCCACGAAACGCTGTACTGGGAGGAGGAGGAGGAGGAGGAGGAGGAGGAGGAGGAGGAGGAGGAGGAGAGGAGGAGGAAGGAGAGGAGAGGAGAGGAGAGGAGAGGAGAGGAGAGGAGAGGAGAGGAGAGGAGAGGAGAGGAGAGGAGAGGAGAGGAGACGCGGGGCCCTGTCTCTACAAAACGAGGACACCACAGGATGGTTGGGAAACAACTCATGTTACAAAACCCGTGGTTGTTATATGTTTTCGGGGCCGTCGATTTTGAAATCCATGCCACACCCAAGCTTGATGGATTTCGGCATGCGCGCGCGAAGACGCGCGCGTGTGGAGTCCGCCCCATTTTCTGCAAGGAATCACTGCAAGATGCCGATGTTTGAGAAACGAGTGCGTGCGCATTGTTTTGTTGCAGGGGAAGATACAGGCCTAGTTGGAATGGTGTGGCTTCGTATGTAAACTCGACGATGAGGCAGAATCATGTGTACATTGCAGTACGCGAGGCCAGACGGAAAATCCCGACGGGGGTAGATCCGAATTCTCTTCTAGAAGGGAAAATATATGTAGTGCAATCCCTGCTGTGCAATCTAGGCGGCGACGGGATGGGCGGCGACGGGGCGGCGACGGCGGCCACATAGCCGCCACACTGACGACACGGCCCAGACAACGGGCGGCGATGGGGCGGCCACATAGCCGCCAGACCAAAGACACGGCCCAGTTCATGAAAACAGAAACGAGAACCCCTTAGTGCAAGCATTGTTTGGGAAAATAATCCGACATGCTGGGCTCTCTGCGTGGATTTCTTGGGTCTGCGCCTGGGTCCCCCTGGCGGCGCCTCCAACGCCGCCCCTGGCGCGCTCCGCGCACAGGGAGGCGGGTCCAGGGCCGATCCACGAAGCCCGCGATGACCTCCGAGAATTTCTGTTTGTGCCCTTGTCTTGATCCTCTGGAAGGAGCGGTTCCTGCAGGTGGCGGGCATCTGCGGCGTGGTCGAGGGCGTGGGCGCGGCGGCGGCGGCCACGCTGGCGCGCGCGGAGCGGAAGATGGCAAGCGCGGCGCCACAGGCCGACAGTCCCGCGAAGCTTTGCGAGGAGCTGCCCTCGCAGGCGAACAGCAGGCCGTGGCTGCCCCTGATACGCCCGCTTTGAAACGCAACACGTACCGTGTTCAAAACGTCTGTGTGAACACGTTGCGTGTTGGCTCGGCTACGTGTTGGGTCGAGTTTGGGCGAACGTATCGCGCCAGACCTGCGTTTACAGTCTACGTGTTGAGTTCCGTGTCAACACGCCGCGGGTTGCGTGTTGCGTATCGAGGCAGTTAAGACAGGCTAATCTCGGAGCTCAAGGAGCAGTTGCAGTCTGACGCGAGCCTGGCAATCGCCACTCTGAAGAAGGAGATAAAGCAAGCCAAGGCCGACCTGTCGGAGCGCGTGTGGAAGCTCGAGCGGGTCCGCGACCGGCCTGCCGCAATCGAGCCAGACGATGGCAGCAGCGCAGACGGAGAGCTCCAGTCCCGCTTCGAGTGCCTTGAGTCGGAGACGAAGCGCACCAATGACCTGCTGATGGCGTTCCTCCGATCCACAGACCAGCAGCAGAGCGAGGCCATGGCCACAACGATCCCTGGCACGCACGCGATCACTCCAGCCCGATTGCAGGCCGCGCCCACACAACGAGCCGCCGCCCCCGAGCCCATCGTCGGTGAGGCCAGCGGTCTCGCCAAAGGCGCTTTTTCTGGCGCGGCCCGCGCCACCGCCGCCTCTACCACCGCCGCCGCCGCCGCGGTGGCCCCCCAGGCCACGACGGTGACGTCACTGCGGTCGGCGAACGCCGTGCCCGCGCCAGCGTGTCAAGTCACCTCAACCAGAATAGCCAACACGGCGCCGCCTGTCCGTGCCCAGGGGGGTGTCGCGCCAGCGCCAGCTGCCGTCTCTCAGGCAGGGTCAGCGCTGGCGCCAGTGACCAGTGCGGCACGGCTTGTCCGCGCTTCCAGCGCCTCTCAGGTCACAGCCCGAAGCATTCAAGGAGCGCCCGAGCCGACAGCCGCTGCGTTGCGGGCCACGGCCAGGCCGACGGCCGCTGCACCTCGGGCCATCGGACCCTCGGCAAAGGCACACGCAGGAGCTCCGGCAGAAGCCCCCCTGGACCCGGCGCAGACAAGCACGCCCCAGCGGGGCTTGCCGTGGCCCGCGGCGGCGACGGCGCCAGGCCAGGACGGGCAGGCGAGAGGCGCTCCCCCAGCGGCCAAGCCCGCCGGCTGCGCCCCGATCACCGACCGGCGGCCCTCGCTGCAGCAGCAGCCGCGCTCGCACGTCGCACGGAGCGCGGCGGCCGCGCAGCCGCCTATGGCCACGGCCACCGCGGCGACCTGCGCGGGCGCGGTGCCGCTGCAGCAGGTGGGGCCGCACCCTGCCCAGCGGAGCGCGGCGGCCGCGGAGCTGCCCGCGGCCACCGCCGCAGCAGCCTTCGCGGGCGCGGCACCGCTGCAGCAGCGCGCTGCCCGCTAGTCGGGGAGCTCTGTCGTCCACCGAGCCCTTCAGGGGCAACGCCAGGGGGGGTAAGCTCAGAGGGGGGCGCTTCGACCCCCCATCGCCCACACATCGCAGGCAGGGGCCCGCCAGCCCGCCCCGCCCAGCAGCGTGTGGCTTCGCTATCGGGGGCCCATCGCCGATCCATCGGCGACGTGTCGCCGGTTCCAGCTCGATATTTCTCCCCTGAGTCGGTCCCCCCCTAAGGTTGCCCCTCGGCCCTCTGGAGTCTCGGGACGCCCCAGCCTGGAGCGACTCGCCGCCCGTCCGCTCCTGCTCCGCATGCACAACCACCCTCCTCCTTCCCGATCATCATCCTAGCCTTCATCCATTTCATCCACTCATCCTCCTCCTCGCGCACCCCTCCTCATTTCAAAGATGGTCAGGGTCGATGAAATCTCGGCATGCTGAATTTCGACGGCGACAACTAGAAGAGAGACGTTCCTCACCTCACCCGCCTCAGCATTGTCGCCATCAGCTGCTGGCGCTTGAACGCAAAGCGGCTCTCGGGCCTCCCCTCGCCAAGCGCATGGTTCTCAGTGGCAGTAAGGCTACCGGTGACGAGTTCGACGTTGTTTCTGATCAGTGAAGCTTGCACGAGAGGCTCCTGGAGCACTGGGCACCGATCTTCCATGCCAATCCGATTGACAGAGAACTCGCTTCTGCCGACATCGCGGACAACGTCAGTGCGAAGGACTTTTCGCAGATCGTCCTGCCTTCTCCTGGCCTACTCAAGAAGATCACGCGCAAGTCTCCCCACTCGGAACCGGGCCTGGATGGGATACCTTACTCGACATGGTGTGTGTTCGGAGGTTTGTTTCGACGTCCTGTCCGATGCTCTCATGTGAGCGACGCAGAAAGACAAGGTCGTCTTCGCCGACATTGGCGCATACGTTGCCCGCGCAATGTCGCGCGTAAGTTCCCTCGTCTTCATTGTGCCGTGGCGCTCTGGTGACCCGCGTAAGCCAGCGCACAAGGTCGCCACGCCGTCTCGCGGAGGACCCGTTTTTGATCGTCGCCCATGTGGTTCTATTTGGCCAATCCCTGCTCACGATCGGCGGCGCGCCCTGGGGGGAAGCGAGGAGGAGAAGGCCTTCTCAGAGTGCTCGGAAGTCCCCCCCTGCCTTCTGAGAAGTGTTTCGGGCCTTCCCGGAAGACACCTCAGACCATTTAAATCTACCAGATCTTCCCGATGCGCACTTCGTCCAGGAATGACGTACTCTACACCGACGACACGTTGCTCCTTGATGCTGATCCCGTCGTTGTGGGCGAGCTTATGGCGCGCGCCGAGAGCTGCGGCAAGCATTACGGTTTGAGTTTGACCGGAAGAAAGTGGAGTTGATGAAGGTCCGCTCTAACGCGCGCCTGCAGAACAGCGCCAGAGATCAAGTGCAAGAACAGGAAGCGCTGACTTGCTTCGGCACCCAGCTCGCGTCGGACGGACGATGCGGATCTGAGCTGAAGAGGAGAATCGGCATGGCCAAACAAGATTTCAAAGCATTGAAATCGGTGCGGTCGCATTCCTCGTTGAGCAGAACGAGGAAAGTAGCAATCTTCAACGCGCGCATTGTCTCCAAGCTAGTGTATTGTCTATTTGCAGCTCGTCTCAATCAGGCAGAACATACAAGAATTGACGGCTTCCAGGCACGCTGCTTGAGATCTAGATTTCGGGTCCCAGCTGGTTAGATCAGTCGCGTGTCGAACAGCGGTGTGCTAAAAGTGGCCGGCGAAAGGCCGCTCAGCGAGCTCATCGTCAAATGATTGATGGTTTTCTTTGGGTAGTTCGCTAGACGCACGGGCAACGATCCAGTGAGACAGCTGGTATTTGAACCAGGCAGTCTAGCTGTCAAGCAGCCGACAGGTCCCCGGAAGAGAGGGCGTCCCCGGCAAATATGGGGAAGAATTGTCAAGAACAGTTGCTTGGACGTTGCTAGCACCCTTGCCCAGCTTGCTGACTACTTCCGCCCAGAGGGCGGTGCAGCGCCTGCATGGGAGTCAGCTGTCCGCGCATGGCACCTGTGATTTTTGCCCCCCCCTCGCTCGCCACCGACACGAAGTCGAGTGACACCCTCCAGGCCTGGCTTCCCCAGGGAGACGAGGCTGCTGACCCTACCACTGCGGGGTGGGTCGGCGCTCACCTTCTGCCTTTCCGCGTGCTTGCGGCTTCCACACTATTCGACCCCAAGGTCATCAGCGCCACAGCGAATACCAGATGCAGCTCGCAACGCTCAAACAAATCGGATTCAGCCAGAAATTGTCAAAGAACATGTTGCACCAACCACGGAAGGTTTTTTAAAACATTCTACAAGCCAGCCAGGACGCTTCGCCATTGTTTGGCCCACTTCCCCTTGGGCGCACCGCCGACAGGAGATGGCGGGCACATCTCGCCCGAGCTTCGCGACCGCAGCTGGGCTCCGAGGCCATGACTTGAATTCATTCCTCGGAGGAACTCTGGCGTCAGCGTGCTCGAACTGGACGCAGCAAGAAGGGTCTACTACAATGCGACCGCATCCTGCACATCGTACCATGTGTTGGCTGTTGCTCTTGACTTTGGTGCTGGCTTCCCCAGCCTCTTGCTGGAGTTCATGCGAATGGTCTTCCACGCCATGGACGTGCCTCGCGCCTTGTCTTCCGCCATCGACTAGTTCCACGCATCGCTAGAAGCCGCGGCGATGATCAACAGTGTCCCCACACACGCACTCGCATAGTTCGGCGGCGAGCGCCGGGGGGAAGTGGCAAAGGGCGGGCCTTTTCAGAAGGCTCGGAAGTCCCTCCCCCGGCCTCCTGAGAAGTTGTCCTAGCCGTCCCCGAAGGCACAGGAGGTTGTTCCGAAGGCGCGAGGTCTTCTGAGAAGACCCGCCGCCTTCTGAGAAGGCCTTCTCCTCCTGACTTCACCCCCTCGCTCGCCGCAGGGCTGCGCCCTCCGTAGATCGATCTATGCTGCCCTCGCGGCGCCCCTCTTCGCGCCCCTCCAAGAGTCGCGGCTCGAAGCCTCTCGCGCGGGCCTGCGCCGACGGCACTGGGCGCAGTCGTTCGGGACGCGTGCTCTCTCGACACCCTCGCCGACGCCATGCTTAACTCCATGCCCCCGATGATAAAGCCTACTCCCCCCCCCTGTGTCACGATCCTCCTGGGCGCGAGCACTGCTGTTCTTCAGCGGCGGGCGGCGAGGCCGAGTTTCATCATCGCCGCGGCAAGTACCCCCAGGACCCCGAACTGTATAATCCCGTGGGGGTGAATATCGGGGGGGGCGCTCCGCTACTGCGGGGAAGGTGGCCACGCTTTCGCTCCAAGCTTCCCAAGTGCAATTTCGCCCCCCTCCACGCGCCTTGCTCCGACGAGGTGTGCGTCCACATCCGCTCGACCCTTGCTATTCATGTCCCGTTCTTCGAGAAGATACAGACCGTCGAATTGCTGGTCGATGTTTGTGTTGTCATTGGTCCCGCGGCGGATAGCTCGTCGTGCGCGGCAGCGCCTGCCCTTAAGATACAAGCTCGTGTCAAGTCAGTCGGCAGCTGACCCAGCACCACATCCATGATCGCCAACAATTTCAGCATGAGGGTTACCACTGTTTTGCCCTACGAGGCGCAATTCCGAATGATGCCAACGTGGTTCCTCAAGGATGAGCGCCTTGCTTTTTTCTCGCTGTTTGCGTCTCCCACTTGGGGTGTTCAGCAGGCGGGCTTGGCTCCAGCTCACGATGGCGTCAGGCGCGTCTGTGCCGTCATGGCACCCTGCACGGGTTCTCTCTTTCGCACTGCTCATCAAACCTTATTTGAAAATGCCCGCCTCTACGAGTGGACGTTCAAACCTGGCGCCCTCCCTGGGGATCACCAACCTCTGGACCAGGTCGCCAGCGGCAAGCCCCACCCATCTCTCCGGCGCAGCGAGGCTTTCATCGAGACCCTCACCGCGCGGCATTTGGCACCACTACTCCGTTTATCCCTGCTTATTCGGCGTCGCTGCTGGCCACGGCCAATGAGTCCGCCAGCGAGCGGTCGCAGGCCCCAAGGCTTGCATGGGCCTTCGGCGCTCTGGCACTCGCAGTGCCAGGTCAGCACTAACGCCACTTCCATTGTGGAACTGTTTCGTTGCGCAAATGGTCGCAGCTTTCCCCGACATGCACGAATGTGCGTTTTCCCGTGTTCCTGCAAAGCGGTGAAGGCACATATGCAAGTACACATGCGGTTGTTTTGTCTTCAAGGCATTTGCTTACATCGAGACCTAGGGAACGGCTGGATTATTTTTGTCTGCATTACTGGTGGACGTGGCCGGCTTCCACGCAGATCCGGATGGGTCCAGCAACACGACGAGTTCCCCCACTACCTCGCTTGTCCCATCTTCAAGTTCCACATTGAGGAGGTCCTCGGCTTCTCCGCGACCCACTCACCCACTCGGCAGACTTGGCCTGCTCGGCAACGTGGTTAAGCTGGACATGATTATTCTCGGCATCGCGGTGATGCACTACGCCTACGCCTACATCGGCGCGACCAACGCCATCCATATAGGCATCTGGTGCGCCGAGTTCGTCGCGCCCCGCGTCAAGGCCGGTCTTCGGCCTGCAGTTTTGGGCGCTGCCTCTCAGGCCCGCGCACCGCCGCTTTCTCGCGCGCGGGCACCCCCAGTTGCCTATTGCGCCTGTTCAAGCTCAACTTCCCCATCTTCTTCCCCTCTGGCGGCAGCTAACACAGCTTGCAGAGCAGCTTACCGTGCTGTAGCGACTTGGGGCGATCGCCCTCGTCATCCCCGTGCTCGCTCTCTCCGTCGCCCTGCTCGAGCCCTCCTCCGCTCTTCAGATCCGCCGGCCGTTCGCGCCCCCCACGCTCGCAGGGGGGCGGGCAAGCACCCCTCCCCCCCTCAGCGACCGCAGGGCCATCAAGATCGGGAAGCCTGGCAGGCACCCAATCACTTGCAAGGATATGCTGAGCACTGGTTTTTCCTGACAGAAGGCGAGGCGTGGACTGATCTCGACGACTGGATCGACTGGCGCGTTCCGCACTTGGACGTGCTCCTCGACAGGCCGACTTTGACCACTCCCCATTCGAGGGCCTGGCCCCCCCCCAACCCGCGCGCCCAGCAACCTGCGGCTCAGGGCATGGCACACTCGCGAGGCGGTCTGGTCGCGCGCGCCCATCGCCAGGAGGCGGCCCATGTCTGCGACGTTTCTCGACTGGCGCCGGCCCGTTGGCAGATCGCCGCAGACCTGCACTCAGCAGCACTCAGCTCCCGTCGGCAGCACAAGCAGATCAGAGGCCCAACCAACCCGACGCGACGCCACCTCTCAGCATCGGGATTCACGCATCGATTGCCACTGGTTGATCAAGTTCGGCCCAATCATTTCGACGGCAGCCCGCCCGACCCCCTCCCCGCCCCCCTTGATCCCGACGACAGCGGCGCGGATGACGACGATCTCGCCAAGGTATCCGCAGCTCGCGGTTTGGTGGCGCCTCCCACGCAACCACCGTCGCAGAAGTTTTGCCACGTCATCTGCAGCAGCCCCGCCAGCCACCTCGAGCGCGAAATCTGCAGATGCTCTTGCTCTGTTGGCGGCTCCTCTGCATCAGTGGCCCTGCGGCGCCACTTACGACGGCCGTCGACGGCATGCTCTCTCGCGCTGCTTGCTCTGGCCAGGAGGGCGAGCGCGACAGCTGTGCCCTGCTCAAGGGAGCACTTCGCCGCATAGCTGAACAGCGGACCCCCGCACCACATCGACCAGGGTGGACACATCTCCCCAGCTCAACACTGGCTTGCACTGTGCGCCCCGCTCGCGAGGAACCAGCTTCAGCTCGCAGCATATGCCCACATCTTCCCGAGTGACGCGAACGAAGAGCACCCTTCGCCATGCGATGCCTCGGCGCTGGAGCTTGGCGAGGATGCCTGGCAGTCCTGCGAGGCTGAGAGGGCAGCGCCCATAGTTTCCCAGGATATATTGCCCCAGACCAACGCCCAGCTGAAAGTGACAGGCGCCGCGCCAGGCACGAGTGCTTCCGCGTTTGGCACCCTCTGGGGTTGGTGCCCAGGCCCATTTTAGTTTTTAGTATTTCTTATTTCTCTTACGGTGCGAGCTCGCCTAGGATTTTTGTCTTCGACCGCGCTGAGGGCGAGATCGACTTTGGCGGCCTGGGCCAACGCGCTGAGAGGGCGCGCTGCTCACGCACGGATCGGGCAGCTACTCGGGCGACCGATTGGCTTCCCTCCATTTATTTCGTCACGGACGGCCCCAGGGACTTCCAGCCATGGCTCGAGTGGTGCACCGATTACGTCCACTGGGGTCCCAGCTGGGCTCAACACATCGCACGCGCGAGGCCGCACCAGGTTTTCAGCTGGGCTCGGCGGGAAGCCTCGTGCCGCTCTTTGTCTTCACCGCCCGGCCACAGCCCGAGCTCCCCCGGGGGGTCTCGCAAGCGCCCCTCGATTGCCACCGGCGAAGGCCTTGAGTACCCCGCGCCTACAGCGGCGGACATCGCGGCTGTGGACCAACCGATTTTGCCAGCGGCGGCGGTGAGACAGTCTCGCCTGTTCGAGGGGAAGTATTCTTGTTCTTGCCTACCATCATCAGCAGCATCGTCATCATCATCGCCAGCTTATCGCCATCAGCATCAGCATGAACAACATCACCAACAGCATCAGAATCACACCATCATCAGCGTCATCATGATCACCATCACTGTCATCACAATATTGGTTCCAGGCCGATCGGGCGCCGCGCGTCGGCCGCTCTTCTACGTATGCGCTGTTGCGCTGCTCGGCTTCTGGCCAGGCAGCTTCCCTATCAAAGCTGACCACGGCATGCCATTCCAATAACTACCACGACATCAACAAGGTCGTTCTCACTGTGCGCTCTGGTTCGCACCATCGGGTGAGCAAGGCCGCGACGGATCAGGGTCAAGAAACCTTATGCGTGCGATTGACGGCCCCGAAGCTTGCGATGGTGTGCCGCCGCTCCCCGCTGTCCTGGCAGCCTCCGCCGACGTCGTTCGCCAGCTCCTCGAAGAGCACGACGAGAGAGCCACAGCGACCATCGCCAGCGATCTCAACGGCCACAACACGAAAACAAGCTCTCTTTTTTTTCCTAGAGCGTCCCAACCTGCGCGGCGGGAAGTGGCAATCAACCTACCCCAGTCCGGAACCAGAAAGTGAAACCAGAAGGCTGCAGCTGGGACTCAGGAGTCAACAACACGAAAACAAGCAACCCATCGGCCACATGCTCAAAGATTGCGGCGTCATGCTCCAGACCCGCATTCAAAAGCTGAACCTTCGCCAGCGCCCCCAGACCAAACACTTCCTCGTATACACCCAACGTGTGAACAAAGTTCAGGAACAGATGGCTCACGTCATCGCCGACCTTTAAGAGCCCCACCAACGCTGCCAAAAAGCAAGAATGGGCCACCCCAGAAAACATCGCCGCCAGCAACGACGATGCCGTCCTTGACCAGTCCGTCCTCAAGGTCCGCGCCAACGGGTTTTGTTACAAGACCGCCGTGTGGCACGCCTTCCTCCACTTCTTCGAAGTCGCCACGGCCACCGGCACTGCATGGCCGCAGGCAGGCCGCAGTCTGAAGGCCTGCTTCCGTGGGGTCAGCGCCGCCACGCCCGCCACCAGGGCATACACGACACCCGACGGAAGGACGGGGAGTGGTGCGAACTCAACCGTGCGTCTGCTGGTGGACACGGAGCCGCTGGCATCCACGTCTGTCCAACGAAGAGCGCCAGAACCGAAATGTAGGCAAAGACTCTTGCGCCATCGCCGCAAAGCCATCGCAGCTGCGCGTCCCGGGGATGCAAACCAGCTTCGCCTCGACGGGGCGGATTCCCCGCCAAGGTTGGGTGGAAACGCTACGCTGACTACCTCAAGCTGGGGGAGTGCTGCCCACAGCACTGTGTCGACTCCCCCCGCAGATGCGTTTCCACTCGTTGTCCTCCTCCGTTCCCCCTCCCCCTCTGCATCCTCCATGTTACGTTTCCCATCCTTCCCCCTTCTATTTTTCTTCATCCTCCGTACTCATCCTCATCCGCATCGGCTCGAACCTAGTCTGCGTGTCCTGTTGCCCGAAGGGGGCTGATAAACTCTACGTCCAGCCCCAGCTGGCACCAGATCTCTCTATCCGGATCCTGCAGGTACCCCCACGGTGCACCTCGATAGATGGGCCGAGTGGCACGAAACAGGGGGGCCATTGCCTCTGGCAAGTCTCGCTGGCTCTCCCACCCCAATCAATTCGCATGGCCACACCTAGCCTTTGGGAGGACATCCTCAAAGAGGCTGGAGGTAAGGACATGACATAATACAGTGGTATACATCTTGGCGCGGCCAGTGCAACACAGACTGTCCGCGTCCACTCCCTGCGACATTTCGTGCTGATGCTATGAACCGCAAAGGCGGGACAACTTACGATGCGAAATACGACAGTGAACAGAAAGCAGGGTTGTCCTCGTCTTATAGTCAGCTCCGTACACGCCCTGACGCATGTCGGCTTTGTAATAGTGGGGCTTGCCAGCTTCCAGCACGAAGCGCATAGCGCAAAGACATGATAGTGATGCGAAGCCGAGTATTCTCAGTCGCACCTCGTACATATCCCGAGGCTTCAGTATCAATCTCCCAAGGACTCATCTTCGTCATCCTCATAACCCTCCTCCGTCCTCCCTCGGCCCGCCACGCCATCATGTTCCCATTCGTCCTGTCCTTGTTTTCCCTCTCTGTCCTCCCCACCCAATCCTCCTGCTCGTCATCCTGCTCATTACTCCCTTCCCCCCTTCCCCCTCCCACCCACCCACCCACCCCTGCTTCCTCGGTCCTCGTCCCCTCTCCCCATGCCCCCCCTTGCCCCCTCTCGGCGAGTATTGGAACGAGTACTGGATCTCGCACAGCGGCCACAGCCGCCCATACGCCGCCTCCCCAGCCGCCCCCCGACCGCGGCGATTGCGACCGCGTGTGGTTGCAGAGGTCGGCCGACGCCGTTCCGGAAGAGGAGGAGCCGGAGGAGGAGAAAGAAGGAGGAGCAGCAGCAGGATGGAGAGAAGCAGTAAGAGAAGAAGGCAGGAGAGGTAGAGGAGTAGGTGGAGGAGCGGAGAGGACGAGAGAGGAAAGGGAGGGGGGAGATGGGAAGAGGGCGGGTGGAGAAGGAGGAGGGGCCGAGGGCGAGGGACCCTCTGGGAGGGAGGACAGAGGAAAGGGGGAGAGGAGGAGGAACGTGGAGGACTGAAACTGCAGACATGGCTCTCGAGCTAGCAGGAGCGCGCTCGGACTCGTCGTGCCCGACCGCAGGTCGTGATCAAGTTTCTGGCGCGACGAGCTTCAGAGGCACTGCAGGCCCACGCAACCACCATCCTCGACGCAGCCATTCGTGAGGCTACGGCGGACCAAGTCCAAAGATGGCTTGCGTTGTTCGTTCCGCTGTGGGGTATGATGTTGCAGTGAGCTGATGTCCCTCCCTTGCCGTTCTTTTGATGGCCCGTTGCCATCACGGCCCGGGTGAGCCTGGCCCCCAGCAGGGCGAAGCGTGGGCCAACGCAGCATGTGATCAAAGCACGGAGCGCTCCATCGTGGGCCAGGATAGCACTGAGAAGTGAGCACCACATGAGACCCCATGTCATTCTGATAGTTGCACCCGCCACAGCATCTCTCATGCTCAGTGGGGGATGGAGAACGGAGGGAGGAGAAGGAGCAGGAGGAGGTGGAGGGATGGATGGATCGATGGTGGTCCTCCCAGCGAGGTGGCATGTTGAGGCTGCGGGCACAGCCCCCTTAGCAGGGAGCTGCAGGGCCCAGTGGGCGTCTGGCAGCAGACGAACAACTTCGACCCAGGGAGAGGCGTGTCCTGTCAAAAGGGGGGCGCGGAGAGGGAGGGAGAGGGCGGGAGGTCCACAGTACCGACATGTCCCACCCCGACTCGAACGCCCCAGTTTTCTTGTGGAGATTGGCACGCGACATCCCAGAATGCAAACGCAGAGAGAGAGAGAGAGGGAGGGAGATCGCAACAGTTCGACGAGCCGAAGTCCGCCTGGCGCGAGGGCTGCGAGCGCCCTCCGCGCCAACCTCCTGTGGCGGGAGGTGCTGCTGTGCGAGCCGTGGTGTGGAGACCACCCTCCCCCCTGGCGCGGTCTGTGTGGACCCGACAGCGAAACAGAGGCGGGACGCGGCGACCAGAGCGTGGAACATTCCGTCTGCACGCCCGCACGCAGAGAGACGCCGGCGGTACGCAGGCTCCGGCATGCGTGGTACGGAGCCCTGGCAGCAGCGGCGCTGATTTGGGCAGCCCCCGCAGCGGCCCAACAAGGGGGCAGCGGAATCGGGGCCAACAGTCCACGAAGCCCACAAGAAGCTTGGCTGGGAGGTCGCGCAGGAGAACGAAGTCTGTGACAAGCTGTTTGGCTTTTGCGGTGGCGAGCACGTAGTCGATGCGAGTTCTTCCCGTGCCAGCGGTGCGTCGGTCCAAGTCGACGTCTTGGCTGCAGGTGCACTCTCGCTCGTCGGGGTACGGCAGGTTCGCGTCGTGTCGACCGGCGGCGACCCCAGCGCGTGCGTTAAGGTTGAACGCCGCCCGTGGCCCAGAATCGGCCCTTCGTTGAACGATCCGGCGTTAGTGGAACGGCCGATCGTGCAAGTTGGAACGATCCCCGCGGTGTCAGGAACCTCCGCCGGGGTCGACACGACGCGAACCTGCCGTAGCTTGCCGCGGCGCTGGCCCGCCCGAGGCTGAGGGCGTGACTGAGGAAATCCGAATGTTTCAGGGCGCAGTGGGCGTTCATGCATCTGAAGTACGGCACGCCCCCATACCTTGTTCGCAGCGTCCCAGACATGTTGGATCAGGGCAGCGTTTGCGGCCCCCGACTTGGCGCAGACCGACGCAACGAAGACACATTCGGTGAGGGTTTGGCAGCGGCCTATCCTTCTAGCTTTCCGCTTGGTGTCGGCGGCGAGAACAGGGATCGGATAAAAGGCGTCCGTCCATCGCGTGGTCGCGAGGAGGCTTGCGACGGGTGGGTCGCTGTTGGACGCGTCGACCAGCGCTCTTTGCGCAGCGATGCACACCCCTCCGCGTTTGGCGGTCGTGGAGCGCACCCCGTGGTCAGTACCCCCTCCGCGCCCTTTGCGCTGGACGTAGTCGCCCGCGGGGCTACGACCTCATACAGGTCGCCAGGCGCCGTTGTCTGGTGAGCGGATGCTTCTGTCGATGGCATGAATGCAGTCGGTGGGATGGTGGGTGTCTTGAAGGTCCGAGATTGTGGCTCCGCAATGCTCCCGAAGCTTGGTGAGAACGTCCCAACAGGCGTCGAGGTTGGCGACGTTGGCGATGACGAGATGGGCCAGCTGTGGACCGTCTCCGTCAGTAAAGCTGGCGTCGCCTCTGGCTTTTCGGCGCTGCCACAGCGCAGCGTTCTGCAGGGCGTGGCCTCTGGACAGTTCCCCAGGAAGCAAAAAACAAGGGGTTCCAAAAATTGCGCCAGGGAGGGGGTAATAAAGAATCCCACCAAAAGAACATTGACACACCTGGAAGCCGCCAGGGGAAGGATCGAGGGAGGGACAAAAGCGGCCGCGCTTGTAGCTGCGCTCGGGCGCGCCCACTCCCGCGCACGGCGCCGCGCCTACGCAGGCTTGCTCCGCCGCCTCGAGGTCCCTGCCGATGTCGATGTCCTTGCTGTCGTCCTCGAAGTTCACCTCCGAGTCGTCGAGACTGACCTCCTGAGGGCCATGTTTGGTGCCTTGGCTGTCCAGTTCCTGTTTCGGTGGCTGGAATCATGGTGGACCACCGAACTGGCTGGGCGGCCTGAGCGGCCCGTGCGCTGGCGCCACAGCCTCGCTGATTTCAGGTACCGGCGAGAGGTTCGATGGCGCCGCGCCCGTGGCCCTAGGACCCGCCGCGGCAAATGGTCTTGCTGGCGTGCCAGGTACACTGATCCCCGAGAAATGCGCTCTTGCTGACGCCGCGGAGCTGGCGCTCGGGCTGCCATCCCCTTGCGCGGCGAACCTGGCGCTGCCTGTTTGCGCAGCGAAGCTCGGATCCTCGCCAGGCGGGATGATGGGCTTGTCTTCGGGCGCTCTGGTCCGGCACGCCACGTTCCCGAGGCTTGCCTACCCCGGCCCGCTGGGAGAGCCGAGCAGTGGAAGGTCACGCGTAGGGGCGCCTCTCCGCATGTCGGGCCCGCGAGGCTCGAGCTTCGAAGCCACACTCTGCCGCGGCGCTCCAGGCGGGGCCTTGGGCCCATGAATCTCCATGTGTTCGGCAGCGTATTTGGGGTTCAATGTATCCATCGGGGCCCTGTCTCTGGTTCCCGTCGGCGCTGGTTTGGGTCTCGCGCTGGCTGGTGCCACTGTTCGGGCACGGTTTGGTTCGTCGCCCTCTCGGGCTCCCTTTTGGCGACCGCGCTGGGCCATGATGGCTTTGGCGGAGTGGCCCTTCTCGGCGACCTCGACGGCGAGTCGGAGGACGTTCCCCCGCCCTGGCCCTCGTTTCGTTTGGGCGCAGGTGGCTCTTGCGGCGTCGATAACTCGCGGTCGAGCTCGTCGAGCTCGCCCTTGTTTTCTTTGGCTGGGGCCACTTGGGGTCGTGACTGCTGTTCACCGTGAGCTTTGGCGCTGACTGATCCGCTCGCGGCGCCGGCCACGCCTGGCGGCGGGTGGCTTCGTTGCCCGGGGGCGAGTTGAGCCCGTTCCTTTGCCGCGCTCACCTCGTCTGGTGACGAGCGTTCAGGGCGCGAGAGCTCGAGCACGGGAGGCCCTGGCGCAGCCTTGTCTTGGCTCATCGCGGGCCCTGTAGGTCAGCTTCTGGATCGCGACTTCGCCCTGAGTCTGCGGTGCGGCGAAGTTGGGCCACAGGGGCCTATATTGTCTGAAGTAGACAACTTTGGCCCTCACCAGCGGGCGGCAAACTGCCCTAGCCGCTTGGCCGCAGGGTCGGAAAGCATGGCTGCCGCAGTGGGATTCTGACAGGACGCCAAAGACGAGAGACTGTAGATGCAACGGGATTCCACGCTAGAAGAGTTGGGTGGCTCCGTTGGGAGAATCGGTCGTTTGCTTGCGCTGTTGTCGGAAGCCCCTGGCCTGAATCCATGGTAGGATATTTGCTGCGCGGGGTTGCTCGGGTCAGGCTCGTCAAGGGCGGTTTCGATGTTGCGACTGTTGGAAGCCGCGAGCGTTGGCCCCATTGCCAGAGGCGAAGGAGTAAAGCCAGTTGTCTGCGGCGCGCCCTCTTTTTCTCTCTGTGGGCCTCTTCGTGCCGCGCCCCCGTCTGCACCATGGGCAGAGAAGGCCACGCTGGTGCCGAGCCTGGCTGCAGTAGAGGTGATGGGCACTGAACAGGCAGGAGTCGCAGGCGCAGCGGGCGTCGGCGCAGGCCCATCGTCCTGGCAGGACGCCTTGGGGAGTGAGCTTTCTTCGCCACGGAGCTCGGTCCCCCGGCCATCCTCAGTGGCCTCGACGGCCAGTGAGCGACAGAGCATGTGGCCCTTGAGGTGATTTAGCCACAGGTTCGGATGACCGTCGTCGACATCGACCAGCGCCTCGCGGCCGCCGTCGGGGCGTTTGTCGAAAGCCTCCCGGATCTGACCGCTGACGTTGAAAAAGACCCACCCCTCTCATCTGGGAGTCTGGTTTGGCCTGGCAACCCTGGGGTGCGACTCCCCACGGCAGGCAAGAGCCGTCGTGCATCTGATGCTCGTCTGGCGTGCCCGAGATGGGCCATCCTGGGACGCACGCCGTGCCTGGTATGTCTCTAGCGTCCCAGTGCGCTATGGGATCGAGCTGGTTCTCGCCCGGCAGCGCGTCCATGCCCATGTCATCGTTGCTGCCAGCTTTGGATGGGCTGTGGACGTCAGTGGCCAGTTCGGGAGCTTCGCTGTCGGGAGAGAGCCTGCACTCCGTCGCGTCTCCAGGGCACCCGCAGCTGCCGTCCTGGCGATTTCTGCGCAGGTTCCCTGGTGAGTGGCCGTGCATTGTCGCGGCAAACTCGAGGCTCCCTGTTGCGGCCACCGCGGGCGGCACGCTTGTCGCTGGCGTCTTTGGTGTCCGCTAGCCGCGCGTGTACCGTGGCCGGTTTTCGGTGGGTCAGTTTTCCCTTGGCGACTGGCTTTGCCGTGGCTCCGTGGCTTGGTGGTGATCCATCGGCAGACCAGGGCTATGGCTTGGAGGACAGCCTCGCTGCTGGCCGGGCTACCCTGCCTCGTCGGCGTTGCTTCACGCGCTGGAGCCCGGGGAGCTTGACTGGCTGGGGTACCGCAGAGTGGGCGGGTTTGCGCGTCGTCCAGTTGGATAAGCCTGGTGGAGATACCCTGTTTGGCCAAGCCAGGTAGCGGCTTGTCTGGGAGGATGTCTCCTTCCGCCACGGGACAGCGGTTGCGTTTGGTAGGACAGGGCCTGGCCGCTTGCGGACACCTTAAGGCCATGTGTTTGAGTCCGTGGACGGTGCTCATTGGTCTGGCCCTGCCAGTGCCGCCGTGGTTGAGCTCGGCCGCGGCGATGGCTCGCTGGTCGGTGACCCCAGCCGCGATCAGGGCTTGGGCGTGGTCATGGATACCTCAGCAGTCCCTGAGCCTGCACACTCGGGAGGGGGGCCTCGTCCATGCAGGCTTCGCCCCATTGGATAAGGAGTTGAAGGGCACGGGAACATATGAGCGGGGTGGTGTTTGGCGCGGAAGCTAAGCACAATCGCCCCGTGGTCCCGTGAGCTTGATGGTATCTCCCGTAGCTCACGGACCACCAGAGCAACAGGGCCCGCCGCTTTAGGGTGGTTTTCTGGAACAGCCCTGGCAAGGACCATGCTGCAGTAGTTGACAGCGTGGACGGGTGAGCGCTGGTGTGGACTCGGCTGGTGGTCGCACACAAGCTGTTTCCCTGCTCGAGCCAGGTCGGAGGGTCCAGTCGTTTCAGTGGACGTGCACGAGGTTTCCAACTCGCGTGGCTTGACGGAGGCCACAGTGATGATATGCCAGGTCAGTTGGCTCGGCGATGCCCCAGGGTGCCCACGGGAAGATGAAGTGCCCCGAGGTGGCGGCATCCTCCCTTGCCCATGTGATCCCGTCGACCTTCTGTTGAATCAGTGCTTCTTACAGCTCGATAGCGTGGGTCATGGGGTCCGGGTCAGCGGGCGCAGTCGGGCCTCGCGCGAGCGCTTGGTAGACGGCCTCTTTGCTTGTAACCGCGGTGTCTCTGGTCCAACCTCTCTCGGAGATCACGTCGGCCAGGCAGCATGGTGGTTGCGCGGCGCCCACCATCGTCAGCGCGTCACGACGATTAGGAGGAGGAGGAGGAGGAGGAGGAGGAGGAGGAGGAGAAGGAGGAGGAGGAGGAGGACTAGGAGGAAGAGGCGGAGGCGGAGGAGGAGGAGGAGGAGTCTGAGGCCACAAACTACCTCGGCCATTTTCTCCTGACGCTGCTGCTCGTGCCGTACATGCAGCCTGGCGGGAGCGTAGTGGTCGTGAGCAGCATCACTGCCTGGTGGGCCGACCCCAAGTGGTTGACGATAGGCTTCGGCGTGCCGGTTCCCAACATAACAGATGCGCGGCCCTCAGCGGAACCCTCCTCCTCAGTTCCTGGGCTCCTGGCGACGCCAAACAGAAAGCGCGCCCGAGGTTCTTCGCCACTGTCTGCGTCGGCAGGCTGTTTCCAGACTTTGGGACCCCCGAAACACATGCGCAGAATGAAAGACCGGGTCTGGGGAAGAAGTCGAAAACTCCATGGGCCCACGACTCGAGAAGAGTCGCGTCGCAGGCCACGGGTTTTGCACCTCTTTTTGGTCGGCGGGTTTCCAATGTCCTATCCAGCAGCCGCCCAGGTTGCCGGAGTGGCCACGTCCGAATTTCCACAACTTGCGCAATGCACTCGCCCACCAGGGCTCACAAACTTCACACGCGTGGCCTCAGACGTGGATGCGTAGGACGAGAATTACAGCAAGAGCGTGAGATGCGTGTAACATGATGTTAGCAATAGTTGCAGAACACGCAGCAAGTGTGGGGGGAATCTGATACTCGAATGAAACACGTGTGAGACACATGCAGCGCAAATGCGCCACAGACACATGCCTGTTCAACGAGACTTAGCAGAATCAAGTATGTGCTGTAGCCCAGGCAACCGGCGAAGCCACATGTGGTATGTTATGCGAAAAAAGTTGTGGTTCAGCTTGCAGGGCAACATGCGGAGCGTGAGTTACACAAGTAGTGACACATGTTGATACAATGTTAAGCCGATGTGCAAAACAGCATGCGAACTGTACAGGAAGTGCGCTGTGATGTAAGATGTATGCAAATGCATGGATTATGTACCATGTCAAACAGGATAAAATTCGAGTAACGTTATGCGAAGCGAGCTGCTATAAGACATGCGATCACTTTGTGAGCAGGGCGTGAGGAGAGTCCAGAGCGAGGCACGAAGCAAAGTGCGAAAGTAATGAAGGCACGTATCCACCAGCGCGGAGTCCGAAATGGGCACGGATGAAACATCGAAGCGAAAATGCCAGCTACATATTGCCAAGACTATGTGCTCCTCCTCCTCTTCACCTCCTCACCTCTTCATCCTCCCGCGTTTCTTTCAGTTGCTCTTCAAAGTGCTTCATCTCCGTTGGTCTCCTCTATTCTTCTCCCGCGTGCTCTCTTTCTCTGCACTCCGATGCTTTCACCTTCCCTCCCATCTAATGAGAAGATCATGTTCTCTGCACTCCACTCCACTTGCATTGCACTTCTGTGGTCTAACACAACCTTTTCCATGTCCGCTCTCTCTGCCTCTCTGTCTCTCTCTCTCTCTCTTTCTCTTATATCCCCTGTTGAGGTGCACGAGGATCTACAGCGCCACTACTTGGCAGACGGCATGTACGCCGCCAGCAAATATGCGGCCGTGTGCTTTGGGAACACCCTCAGGCCGTCACGGGGGGAACATGGAGCGCGCGAGAAGGAAGCGGGACGGAGGATCACCAAGACAGAGGAGAAGGAGGAGGCGGAGGAAGAAGTGGTGGAACACGATGTAGACACTTGTGTGTGAATGTTTACACAAACAGTTAGACACCATGTATAATGTATGTTGTCACCTGTCGGCCTTGGAGACCCAGTGGTTTTCTCGAAGCCATCCCAGGGCCGGTGTAAAGCCCTCTCGGGCTCGCTGTGGGGCGTCTTTGGGTTGTGCTGGGATAATCCAGGGACGCGCGAAGGTGAGGCTTGCTCTGTGCTCTTGTGAGCCCCAGAGTGCCTCTCAGAAGCCATAGGGACCATGAGTCCTGAAACAGCTGAATGTTGTGAGAAGCGTTGGGATACCATGTTTGTCTTCCCCGTGTTGCCCTTCATCCGAGACATCCCCCCTCTGGAGCTTCTGTTGGCTCCCCAGCGGTGTGAGGTAGCTCATGTCGAGACGGATGGGGCTGTCGTAGAACAGCGAGCACACGTCGGGCCCGTGAGGGTGAAATTTGTTGGGCACGTATTGCATGATTTGGGTTGCATCAGAAGGAGTGTGGAGGGCATCTCGGGCGCGAAAGGCTGTCCCTGGAGGGGGCTATGGAAGCCCACGTCAATTCATACCTCGTGTGTTTCTGACACCTGTCCAATGACTTAGAGCTGCCTTTAAGCCCTCGCAGGGGCTCCCCTCGCAGGGGCTCCGCAGCAGTCTCGAGATCGATGCTGGGAGCCTCCTGACGGTCTTCTGAGTACTCTGTCGGGAACAGTACAGCGAAACATGAGTGGGCTGTCGGGAGAAGGGGGAGGAAAGGAGGATGAGAAGAACCAGTTGAGAATGCGGAGAAAGGATGAAGAGGATTTGCGGGGATGATGGGGGAGTGTGGTCATGTGTATTTAATTTGTTTTTGTTCCTTCTCGCTACCCTTCCGCAAGATGATCATTTTCGTCGTCTTTATTCCTTCCACTCCATCTCATCATTACGTATCCTAATCATCAAAAACCTCTGTCTCATGCTCCTACTTCTCCTCTTCCCCCTCCTCTCTCTCTCACCTACCCCTCATCATCCTCATGTTCCTCCCTCTTCGCCTCCTCCCTCATCATCCTCATATTCCTCACCCTCCGCATCCTCATTTTCCTTCTCCCCCTCATCCTCTCCCATCCACCACCTCCTCTACCGCGCAGGTCCGTAGCAATTTGGCTCAAGACGGCTAGCTGTCCTTTGTTTGTTTGCTTGGTGTTGGCTCGAGCCATCGCTCGTTTGTCCAGATGGATGACGTTTACGCTTCTGTAGCATGTCTTACTGGCCGCACGCTGCGGCTCCTCGCTAAATTCTGTGATGCTCGCGACTCTGGCCTTCAGATGGCTGCTCATGGGCAACGGCGGGCGCTGACCACTGCTACTCGGAGACTCGTGCGGCACCTTGGGACTGCTGCGCAGGTCCCGCGGCGCTACGCTGACCCCTGGGCGGAAGAGTTGCTGGCCGCACTTGACCGTGAACTTCGGACCGCTCATCCTCACATGCCTGGTCCAGTCCCCAGTCGTGCCCGACGTTGTCTCGTGTCTCGCGATGCTCGGTCGCTCAACGGCGAGGCGCCGATCTTCGTTCCCGCTGCGCCGGCGGCAACCAGTACGTCATTCAGTGCGGCTCCGCTGGAAGTCACCGTGGTGTCTGTCTCTTGTCTTCTTACGGATGCTCAGCGTTCTCGAGACTCCCAGTTCGGGGTTTATCAGGGGCTGGTGGAAGCACAAGACCAAACCATCAGCAGTCTGCGGGGTTCTTGAGAGAGCAGAGGCGCTGCAGCTGGTGTCATGGACCCCTGGGGATTCGGCCTCGGCTGCGGATGCCGACGCTGTCGAGTCTAATGAGTACGAGTCGCCGTCGAGGTCGCCGGAGTACGTCGCCCTTAAGGAGTTGCGGAGGCCAGCCGAGGAGATCAAATGCGCGATCCCATCGCCAGCCACAGCTCTCCCTGCGGTCTAAGACATCATGCTTGAAGCGGTGCCTGCGGCTGTCGGGCAGGCTATCCCATCCACAGTCAGCCAAGGATGGGCAGCCTCAAGGGTACTCTTGCATCATTGCCTCGTCGGCCCATCCTTGGCCACTTCCGTTGGCCGGGCCCCGCTCGCAAAGTGCCGACATGGCCTTCCAGGGCCACTGCACCCTCGTACGTTCTTATTATACGGGTCGACTGCATCGTCACGGACTTGGTCGTGGAGGCTACCTACCAGCCCGTTGCTCGACAAAGGCTCGCTCGAGCTCGCAGGAGCCTGGGGCTCCCTGGACGACGGGCTGTCAAACTTAGAGCCGCTGCGCAGGGTGGGTGGAAGGGGTCGCGGGCGCTCCCAGCTGGTGGAGCTAATGGTAAGTCGGGCCTGTCCCTCTACAGGAGGAATCTTCGAGAATAGTCAAATAGAAGTCTGGGGACGACGTTTCGACTATGTTTGAATAATGTGTTTTGACTATTTTCTGACTTTCTTCCGAAATTCGCCTGTAGGAGGACATGCCCGACCTAATCTCAGATCTGGTCCGCAAGGTATCGAACTTGGATGGGTTTGTTCGCGCCCTGCAGGCTGAGGGGCCGCGTACGTCATCTCGTGGACGGTCGCGACCGAGGCCTTTTTCGTCGCGTCTGGCCTCGTGCGCTGCGGTGTGTCGCTCGGGCATGCTACGTCGGAAAGCCGATTGGTTGTTCCAGCATCCTGATGGTCGCGTGGTGGAGGCAGTGGCGGCATCGCGTGATCATCAGCCCGTCAACTTCCGAGGCACCTACTGGACCACAGAGAGTGGTGCCTCAAGCTTCCCCTGTGGATTATTCTAAGTTTCAGCACACTGTCGATGTGGAGAAAGACGAGTAACTCATTCGCCACTTCGCGGGAGCACTGGGGCTCCCTCCTGATCTGGGCGAGGATGATTTTGCTACCAATGACTTGTTTGTCGGCCCTCGGGTGGCCCACGGGGTCCCGCTTGAATCCGACGTCGACTGACAGTGCAGCAACCTCTTCTCCTTCGCGACCTGCGGAATCACAGAGCCGGTGTTGTCGTCGTAGTTTCGCTCCTCGTGTTCTTCTTCATGTTGATGTTGCTTCCACGTTTAGATTATTACTGAAGGGCCTTCGCCTGCGCTCAATCCCAATTTCGTGGGGGGGCGGGCCTTCAGAGTTGAAGCAGACTTCGCCTTTCGGCCACGCTCCACCCCCTCTACCGCGCAGGGAGCACTCCCGCCCACTCGCCTACGCCTACGAAGAGAAAAAGATCAGCCAACGTGAGATCGAAGGCATTCAGCACCCAGCTACGACGCATGCACCGACGCAGTGGCCGTACGATGATCAGGGAGGGACTGATGGCGGCAACGCCTACGGCTGAAAGAAGTATGGCGAATAGCATCGGCAGTTGCACAGTCGCGACGACAATGTGCAAGAGCCATGGCACGCAGTAGCCTGGGCGATGTCGTATTCGAACAAGCAGACCCGGAAACATCCATCGTGCACAGGCTCTTCGATAATGACGAATGTTTGGGGGCCACCGACCCGACATGCGCAAAGGCGTAGACCAAGCGTGCGTCATGATAAACAAAAGGTGTTTGGACGCCCCACCAGAGTCTCGATGGAAACAGACAATGTCTCATTGAATCTCCCATGCTCTCTCTTTGGAGGGTGGTGCGGAATCCTCGCCCTCCTGATTTGTCGTTGTATTCCGACGGCAGCGAGTGGCAGATGAGGGAGGCGGTGGACGGCCACGAACGCGACCCATCGAATGCTGTTCGTGCAATACAGGAGGCCCAACAGCAGAGGCTGCGACAGGCGACATTCGACGATTGGTCCGACAAAGGAATGGCGCACGGCAGTGATTCGCACGATCTCCGACGAAGAAGCCGACTTTTGAGAAAGAGAGCAGTTAGTGACGAGAAGTTGGAACAGTGCAGGCGGTCAGCGGCACCGCCACCTGCGGACGCCAGACCGCAAGCACAAGATTTTCGACGATGCAAACAACAAATGCGCGTGTTGGCAGAGCTGCAATGACTTCCACTGGGAGTGGGGAGAACGCAGTCTACGCGAGAGCAACAAGCACTACGACCTCACCGGCGTCTTCAAACAGCGAGCAGGTGAAGAAGAGGAACGGAGTTCTTGCTGCGTCACTCGCTCCACCAACTTGGACGCTTAGCTGCCTTCATACGCTCGCGCTGAAACGCAACTCGTACCGTGTTCAAAACGTTGCGCGTTGGCTCGGCACGTGTTGGCCCACGTTTTGGCGAGCGCATCGTGCCAGACCTACGTTGATGGTCTGTCTGTTGAGCCCCGTGTCAATACGCTACGTGTTGCGTTTTGCGTATCGGGTCGGCTAAGCTTGGACGGTACTTTCCGATTGCGACATTGAACGACCCCAAGATGATTGGCGATATATAGTTTAGTATATGGTGCACGACCAGCGGGTCCACTATCATCAGCACCCACGGCAGTGGTGGCAGCCAGACAAGTGACCCACAGAAATTGCACGATGACGATGGACCACATCCTGCACTCGTGCAGGTTCAGAGCCGCTGCGATACCGACAGGGACGGTTCGAGGTCAGGACATGGTCAGGACCCAATTACTGCGAAAATGTCGTCACCCCGGCAGGCTCAAAGTCGTCGAAGATGTAACGAAACGGATGGCTCGAGGTCGGAAACAGAGTCTCGGTTGGTTTGGATTGCTCCCCAGAAAACGACTGGCCAACAATAGAATTAAGCGATGGCCCATTCGACGATCGATAAGATCGATTAGAGGCGAGCTCACCACTTGAGCAGACTTAGATGTTGCTTTCATAGACTGGCAGCGCGAAGACCGCCTCCGATTTGGACACCGACGTGCCAACGCGGACATTTCGGACGGTATATGCCACGCGAAGATGTTTAGAGCACCGCCACACCCGAAACCAGCCGCGTTTGTTCAACTACGCCGTATCGCCGGTCGCCAGGATGCAGGGCCAAAGAAGAATCCCCACTTGGAGGAACAGGCGTGATTGTGAAACGTCTTCGCGGACGACATGGCCTCTAGAGTGGTTACAGATCACAATAGCACACCAGTAAAGATGTAGAAATATGATTGTATCAGGGCGCCAGCGACGATGGGGCGGAGGCGTCGTGTGCGAACACACATGGGCGCGTGCGACCGCGACCCGTCCGCCCAGGTCTCGGAGAGAGCTGCAGTGAGCGAACGGCATGCGGTGATGCAGTGAGTTTAGTTTGACAGTCATCCTTCTCCTCCTGCTCCTTCTCCTCCAGATCGTCATCAGCACCATTAGTTGCATCCTTAACACCAGATAATCCTATCAATATATCATCGCCATCATCACCACCCCATCATCACAATCACCATCCTAACATCGTAATCTTCATAATCATCGTCATCATCATCGTTACCATCACCAACACCATCAGCATCACCATCATCAGCATCATCATCAGAGTAAGCATCAGCATCATCCTCATCATCCTCATCATCATCCTCATCCTCATCCTCATCCTCATCCTCATCCTCATCCCTCCCTCCCGTCCTCCCCCTTCCTCCCTCCCTCCCTCCCTCCCTCCTCCCCCGCGCCGCGGCGCTTCTGGCCTCGGTCAGCCGATCCCCCCCCGCCCCACAGGCGGAAGGTCGCCAGCCAGGCCGCCCTCCCCGCCCCGCCGCCCGCCCGGCGACCCGCGCCCTTGTAGAGAGCCCTCGAGGCGCGGACGCTCGCTGGAGCCGCCCGGGGGGGTCGGAGCTGGCCCGCGGAGGTCCCGTGGGGTGGGCACTCCTCCTCCTCCTCCTCCCCCTCCTCCCCTCCTCCTTCTCCTCCTCCACACTCCTCCTCCCCTCCTCCTCTCCCTCCTCCTCCTCTCCTCCTCCTCCTCCCCCCCTCCTGTCTCCCTCCTCCCCCTCCTCCCCCTTCCTCCTCTCCTTCTCCTCCTCGTCCTCCTCCTCCCCTCCTCCTCCTCCTCCTCCTCATCCTCCTCCCTCCACCTCCACCTCCTCCTCCTCCATCCTCCTCCTCCACCTCCTCCTCCTCCCCTCTCCTGGTCCTCCGCTCCTCCCCCTCCTCCCCTCCTCCTCCTGCTCCTCCTCCTCCTCCTCCTCTCCTCCTCCTCCCTCCTCCTCCTCCTCCTCCTCCTCCTCCTCCTCCTCCCCTCCTCCCCCACCTCGTCCTCTCCTCCTCCTCCCCCCTCCCCCTCCTCGTCATCCCCTCCCCTCCTCCTCCTCCTCCTCCTCCACCTCCTCCTCCTTCCTCCTCCTCCTCCTCCTCCTCCTCCTCCTCACTCCTTCTCCTCCTCTTCCTCCTCCTCCTCCTCCTCCTCCTCCTCCTCCTCCTCATCCTCCTCCCCCTCCTCCTCCTCCTCCTCCTCCTCCTCCTCCTCCTCCTCCTCCTCCTCCTCCTCCTCCTTCCTCCTCCCCCTCCTCCTCCTTCCTCCTCCCCCTCATCCCCCTCCTGGTCCCCCTCCTCCTTGGAACCTGCATCCGTTGATTCGTGCGTGGGCCCGTGGGCGGGGACGGGCGGACGGCAACGACGACGGCGGCAAGGGCGAGGAGCGGAGGACCAGGAGGAGCAGGAGGGGGAGGAGCAGGAGGGGGAGGAGAGGAGGGGAGGGAGGAGGAGGAGGAGGAGGAGGAGAGAGGAGGAGGAAGGAGGAGGAGGAGGAGAGGAGAGGAGAGTAGGAGGAGGAGGAGAAGGAGGAGGAGAGGAGGATAGGAGGAGCAGGAGGAGGAGGAGGAGGAGGAGGGGGGGAGGAGGAGGAGGAGGAGGAGAGGAGGAAGGAGGAGGAGGAGGGGAGGAGAGAAGGAGGATGATGAGGAGGAGGAGGAGGAGGAGGAGGGAGGAGGAGGGGGAGGAGGAGGAGGAGGAGGAGGGGGAGGAGGAGGATGAGGAGAGGAGGAGGAGGAGAGGAGGAGAAGGAGGAGGAGGAGATGAGGAGGAGGAGGAGAGGAGGGGGAGTGGGGATGACGAGGAGGGGAAGGAGGGGGAGGAGGAGAGGAGGAAGAGAGGGGAGGAGGAGGATGAGAGGAGGATGAGGAGGAGGAAGAGGAGGGGAGGAGGAGGGGGGAGGGGGGGCACCAGGTTGCTCTCGCCGGGCCTCCTCAGGGCGCGGCGGAGAGCTCTGTCGAGGTCCTCGCCCGCCTGCGCCCCCAGGGTGCGCGTTGTAGACCGCATGTTTTGCAAACCACACCCTTCGGAGTCGCCGACCCCCGTGGTCTAGGCCTCCCAGATGGGGCCCGAGCACAGTCAACCCGCATAGTAACAACGAACGGTTGCCCGGGTTACCCGTGCATGCTCTCGGCCCATCCTTGGCCGTTTTCGTTGGCCGCGCCCCGCTCGCAAAGTGTCGGCATGGCCTTCCTTCCAAAGCCCTTGCATCCTTATCGCGCGTCCTGATTATACGGGTTGATTGTAGATGGTGTCGAAGGATCGCTCCGCATCGCCGATGCAGCGGCGACGCGGCTCAATGTGGAGTCTGGTTTTCCCCGCGCCCATGGCGCCGATGTATCACCAGCGTCGCCGATGCATTGCCGATGCATCATCGGCGATGTGGTGCAGTCGTCCAGGATGTCGGCGGCCATTTCGGCTACACCACCCGGCTCCTGAGCAGGCTCTTCGCCAGGCTATTATTCCTTGTATTGTTTCCACGATTTTACGGTCAACCCGCGTAGTAAGGATTGGCAACCTTCCCAAGGGTACCTTTGCATCCTTGCCTCCTCGGTCCATCCTTGGCCTTTTTCATTGGCCGCGCCCCGCTCGAAAAGCTTCGAAATGGCCTTCCAAGGCCCTTGCATCCTTATCGTGCGTCCTTCTGGTACGGGTTGACTGCACTCAGTGTGAAAATTCGTCTGCCCTCCTCACTCCCCCGGTACTATTTGGTGCAGGGAGGCCTCCGAGCATGGTGAGCGGGAGGCCCTCCGCCCACGGAGGCCCGGCCCCATAGGTCGAGGCCTCCTTGATGGGGTCGGAGTAGATGGGGTCGGAGGATCGTGCCGCATCCCCGATGCATCTGGCGGCTCGATGTGGGGCTCAACGTTCTCCACGCGCTCAACTTTCTCCACGCCAACGTCGCCGATGCATCGCCGACGTCGCCCATGCATCGCCGATGCATTGGCGAAGCGGCGCGATCCTTCGACCCCATCTACTCGGACCCCATCCAGGAGGCCTCAAACAGGATGAGCGCCCCGGAGCCGCCCGATTTTTCTGTGGGCCCGACGCGTCGGTCGCCCAGAGAGGTCGGGCGGCTCCAGGCGTGGGTGGAGCGCCCGTGGGCGCTTGTCGCATCGCCCACCGATGGCCCGTTGATTGCCGATCTCGGCCCGATAAGCCCGCCCCGCCCTGGAGCGTGTGGACTTGCCATCGCGGGCCTGACTCCGATCTATCCGCGGTGCATCGCCGATGTTAGGGCGATGCCCCCCCTCCCCCGAGCCACTGCCCCCCAAACATTCCGCCTCATGCTCCATTCCCGCCATATCGTGGACACCACTGGAAGA
>CAUYUJ010001839.1:27500-30000 GCA_963575745.1 Prorocentrum cordatum | reverse complement strand
GTTGCCATGGGGCCCAGGACAATGCTGGATTGATGCGAATCTGACGACATCCCACGCAATACTTCACCCCCTTTCCTGTTTTTTTTTAAATTTAATATTGATATTATATTTATATTTACTTTTTTATTTGTTATTTATTTATACATTTCTTATTAATTTAATTTTATTTTTAAATATTATAAATAGAAAGGCCAAATGGGGCCGGCGTCTGAAAGTGGCATTCCGCCTAGGACATCCCCCAAAAAAGTTTCAGATCGCCTTCCAGGACGATCTGACATTTTCCCATGCCGTCTGAAAGTGGCGATGTCGCTTAGAATTTCCTCACAAAAAGTTTCAGATCGATGTTCATGCCGCCTGAGAGTGGTCGTTTCGCTTAAGACGTCCTCAAACAGCAATTTCAGGTTGCCTTCCATGTCGCCAGAAGACAAAGATTTCGTGTGCGATGATTTCCATAACTTTGTGCTGCAGACCTCCACGCCCTGCGGAGCCGTTCCGTCATTCGGTTCACGTGCCTTCCTTGGAGTCATTTCGGGGTTCATCGATGGTGTAGGCTCGAGGGCCAGTCGACCGGCGAAACCCGCGGGGATCGCTCTCTCGCATAGTGCCGGTCACAATTTTTTAATCCAGAGGGTGGTAGTTCTTTTACTACTACTACTACTACTACTACTACTACTACTACTACTACTACTACTACTACTACTACTACGACTACCAACTACTGCTACTACTACTACTACTACTACTACTACTACTACTACTACTACTACTACTACGACGACTATTACGCCTACAACTAGTGTGACGACGACGACTTCGACTACCACTACTACTACGAATGTCATTGTTATTACACTTCTGAAGGTGTGACTTCCTCTTTTTCTTCTACTGCTACGATCATTACTTCGTCCACTACTACGGCTACGACTACTACAAGGACTACATCGACTTCTTCTCCCGCTACGATTACTACTACGACTACTACTACTACTACTACTACTACTACTACTACTACTATTACTACGACTACTACTGCTACCACTATCACCACTACTACTACTACTACTACTACTACTACTACTACTACTACTACTACTACTACTACTACACTACTACGACTACTACTAATACGAATATTATTATTACGACGACTACTGCCATAACGACTTTTACGACTACCCCGGCTACGACTACTACTACTACTACTACTACTACTATTATTACTACTACTACTACTACTACTACTACTTTTTATATTATTATTATGATTACTACTACTACTACTACTACTACTACTACTACTACTACTACTAGTACTACTACTACTGCTGCTGCTATTACTAAAACTACGACTACTACCACTGTGACGGCTACGACTACTACTACCATGGATACGAGTACTATGACTACTACTACGACTTCTAGTATGACGACCATGACCATTACTATTGCTATTGCTACGATGTTCTCTCTTAACTATTACTACTACTACTACTACTACTACTACTACTACTACTACTACTACTACTACTACTACCACTACCACTACTATTACAACTACTACTACTACTACTACTACTACTACTACTACTATCACTACTACTACGACTATTTCTACTACCACTACTACTACTACTACTACTACTACTACTACTACTACTACTGCTGCTACTACTATTACTACTACTACTACTACTACTACTACTACTACTACTACTACTACTACTACTACTACGACGAGTACTACTACTACTACTACTACTACTACTACTACTACTACTACTACTACTACTACTACGACCACGACTACTACTGCGTCTACTACCACTATTCGCACGACTACTACTTCGACTATTGATATTACAAGCACTACTAGCACTCCCACTACAACTACCAGTGTAATATGTACCGTAATACTGTACGACTACGGTGACGACCGTTGTTATTGGTGTCGTGATTACGACGACGACTACGACGATTATTGCTTCGACCCCTATCACACTACAACTACTACTACTACTACCACCACTACTACTACTACTACTACTACTACTACTACTACTACTACTACTACTACCACTACTACGACTACTACTACCACTACTACTACCGCCACTAATACTACTACTACTACTACTACTACTACTACTACTACTACTACTTCTACTACTACAACTACTACTACTAATAATAATACGACTACTATTATTACGATTGCTACTAGTACAACTACGACGATTACTATTACTACGGCGAATTCTACCGATACGACTACTACGACTAGTGCTACGACTATCGTCACTAGTATTGCCAGTGCTACATCTATCATTACCACTACTACGACCACGTCTACTGCTACGAGCACTGCGGCTACCCATATGACCACCACTACTATACCTCACAAATCTCCCATACATACCTACTACTAACACCATCACCTCTAATACGTGTACTACTACTACTACTACTACTACTACCTACTACTACTACTACTACTACTACT
>CAUYUJ010001839.1:20000-22500 GCA_963575745.1 Prorocentrum cordatum | reverse complement strand
TACGACTACTGGTTTTAAAATTACTACTACTACTACTACTACTACTACTACTACTACTACTACTACTATTACTACTACTACTACTATTACTACTACTACTACTACTACTACTACTACTACTACTACTACTACGTCCACTACCTACTACAACCCGCTGGATTAAAAAGTTGGGACGGCGGGGTTCGAGAGAGAGAGAGAGAGAGACGCTGTTGGCCACCCGTTAGGCCATGGGGCCCAGGACAATGCTGGATTTGATGCCGAATTGGGAGTTTCAGACGCATACTTCACCCCCTTTAATATTATAAAAGGCCAAATGGGGCCGGCGTCTGAAAGTGGCATTCCGCCTAGGACATCCCCCAAAAAAGTTTCAGATCGCCTTCCAGGACGATCTGACATTTTCCCATGCCGTCTGAAAGTGGCGATGTCGCTTAGAATTTCCTCACAAAAAGTTTCAGATCGATGTTCATGCCGCCTGAGAGTGGTCGTTTCGCTTAAGACGTCCTCAAACAGCAATTTCAGGTTGCCTTCCATGTCGCCAGAAGACAAAGATTTCGTGTGCGATGATTTCCATAACTTTGTGCTGCAGACCTCCACGCCCTGCGGAGCCGTTCCGTCATTCGGTTCACGTGCCTTCCTTGGAGTCATTTCGGGGTTCATCGATGGTGTAGGCTCGAGGGCCAGTCGACCGGCGAAACCCGCGGGGATCGCTCTCTCGCATAGTGCCGGTCACAATTTTTTAATCCAGAGGGTGGTAGTTCTTTTACTACTACTACTACTACTACTACTACTACTACTACTACTACTACTACTACTACTACTACTACGACTACCAACTACTGCTACTACTACTACTACTACTACTACTACTACTACTACTACTACTACTACTACGACGACTATTACGCCTACAACTAGTGTGACGACGACGACTTCGACTACCACTACTACTACGAATGTCATTGTTATTACACTTCTGAAGGTGTGACTTCCTCTTTTTCTTCTACTGCTACGATCATTACTTCGTCCACTACTACGGCTACGACTACTACAAGGACTACATCGACTTCTTCTCCCGCTACGATTACTACTACGACTACTACTACTACTACTACTACTACTACTACTACTACTATTACTACGACTACTACTGCTACCACTATCACCACTACTACTACTACTACTACTACTACTACTACTACTACTACTACTACTACTACTACTACACTACTACGACTACTACTAATACGAATATTATTATTACGACGACTACTGCCATAACGACTTTTACGACTACCCCGGCTACGACTACTACTACTACTACTACTACTACTATTATTACTACTACTACTACTACTACTACTACTTTTTATATTATTATTATGATTACTACTACTACTACTACTACTACTACTACTACTACTACTACTAGTACTACTACTACTGCTGCTGCTATTACTAAAACTACGACTACTACCACTGTGACGGCTACGACTACTACTACCATGGATACGAGTACTATGACTACTACTACGACTTCTAGTATGACGACCATGACCATTACTATTGCTATTGCTACGATGTTCTCTCTTAACTATTACTACTACTACTACTACTACTACTACTACTACTACTACTACTACTACTACTACCACTACCACTACTATTACAACTACTACTACTACTACTACTACTACTATCACTACTACTACGACTATTTCTACTACCACTACTACTACTACTACTACTACTACTACTACTACTGCTGCTACTACTATTACTACTACTACTACTACTACTACTACTACTACTACGACGAGTACTACTACTACTACTACTACTACTACTACTACTACTACTACTACTACTATTTCTACTATTTCTACGACTACTACGACCACGACTACTACTGCGTCTACTACCACTATTCGCACGACTACTACTTCGACTATTGATATTACAAGCACTACTAGCACTCCCACTACAACTACCAGTGTAATATGTACCGTAATACTGTACGACTACGGTGACGACCGTTGTTATTGGTGTCGTGATTACGACGACGACTACGACGATTATTGCTTCGACCCCTATCACACTACAACTACTACTACTACTACCACCACTACTACTACTACTACTACTACTACTACTACTACTACTACTACTACTACCACTACTACGACTACTACTACCACTACTACTACCGCCACTAATACTACTACTACTACTACTACTACTACTACTACTACTACTACTTCTACTACTACAACTACTACTACTAATAATAATACGACTACTATTATTACGATTGCTACTAGTACAACTACGACGATTACTATTACTACGGCGAATTCTACCGATACGACTACTACGACTAGTGCTACGACTATCGTCACTAGTATTGCCAGTGCTACATCTATCATTACCACTACTACGACCACGTCTACTGCTACGAGCACTGCGGCTACCCATATGACCACCACTACTAACACCATCACCT
>CAUYUJ010001839.1:0-12500 GCA_963575745.1 Prorocentrum cordatum | reverse complement strand
GCGCGCGTCCTCCTCCAACTCCCCCAGCCCCCCCGCGCACGCTGGCGCCCCTTCGCCCGCGCGGAGGCGGCAGGAGAAGAAGAGGAGGAGAAGTGGAGTGGAGTGGACGCAATCACAAGGTGATATGCCGCCGCGCCGTGTTTGTCCCGACACGCGGCCCGTCCTGGGGAGGGCTCCTCGGCCACCAGGGCAAGCGCCGCCTCGGGCACAGTGGGTTTGCCGTGGAGTTTGCCGCGATGCCAGCGTCGTCTACTTGGGCGCGGGGAGCAGGGTTTGCCTTGGGTTTGCCGTGGTGTCGGCGTCGCCCACTTGGGCGCGTCGAGAACAAACGGCGCGGCGGCAGATGTCATAAGATGAAGCACCCCAGGCCTGCTAGCGAATGCCTCTGACCCAAACCTGAGGCGCTGCAGCATGGGTGCCAACGCCGCAAGGCGTCAAGACCGTAAGCTATGGATAGGGCGGAGCGCCTCCCGCACTCTTGTTTGAACAGCAGTGTGCAACCGAACGTCTTGCCGTGCTGCGCAAACGAGTAGCCACGCCAGAACCAAACAAAAGTGCACCGCCTAGAATTGGCTTTCGCTCAAGGGCGAGCGAGGGCATTGATTGGACGAGGAGGCACCCGGAAGCGCTCACAGCAGCGAGAGGGAAGATGATCTTGGCGAAGGGCCCAACCGTGTGCAGTTGTGAGTATCGCCGCATCGCCTTCGGTGGATCTCTGTAAAGAGCGTGCCGGAATGGGGCGGGGACGCATGCGGGCGCAGCCATAGGGGCCTTCGGTGGTGCTCCATGTGGGCCGCGAAACGCGTGATGGATGTGCCGAAATGGAGCGGGGCCGCCATGCGAACGTCGCCAGAGGGGCCTCTGGTGGAGTTCCCTATGGGGCCACGAAACGTTGTACTGGGTGGGGGAGACGCATGCGGACACCGCCACTAGGGCCTTCGGTGGGGCTCCCTGTGGGGCCACGAAACGCCGTACTGGGTGGGGGGAACCCATGCGGACACCGCCGCTGGGGCCTTCGGCGGGCTCCCCGTCTGGGGGAACGAAACGTTGAACTGGGCGAGGGAAACGCATGTGAACGCAGCCACGGGTGCCTTCGGTGGAGCTCCCTATGGGGCCGCGAAACGTGCGAGGGGCGTGCCAAAGTGGAGGGGTGGCGGCATGTGAACGCAGCCACTGGGGCATTCAGTGGAGCCCCCTTATGGGGCCACGAAACGTGTGAGGGGCGTGCCAAAGTGGAGGGGTAGCGGCACGTGAACGCAGCCACTGGGGCATTCGGTGGAGCCCCTTTATGGAGCCACGAAACGTGTGAGGGGTGTCCCAAAGTGGAGGGGTGGCGGCATGTGAACGCAGCCACTGGGGCATTCGGTGGAGCCCCTTTATGGTGCCGAAGTGGGAGGGACGGGAGGAGGGAGGAGGGAGAGGAGGAGGATAGGAAGAGAGGAGGAGGAGAAGAGGAGAGGAGGAAGAGGAGACGCGGGGACCGTCTCTTCAAAGGGTTGGCGACAAGGCCAGTCCCAAGCCGAAGCATTACTGCTGGTTGCGCTCGGTCATATCTGCTGCAGTAGGAGTTGGGGTCGACGTGAAAGCGGCTACTCCTTCAGCCGATCTTGACGCGCGGCTGCTGCTCAGGGCTGCCCACTCGATCTTCGGTCCAGTGGGCACGGCGGCATGACTGCCCGAGGATGTCGGGGAACGACCCCCCAACAAGTCGGAGTCTCGGAGGAGCCGCGCTCGCTCCTCACCAGACGCCGGGCGCGAGCGGCGAAGGGCTGGGCACGTGCAGTCGCGCGCGGCGCGCGCAGCCGCGAGCGGCTCGCCCTCGCCGCGCCCGCGCGCACGCCCCGAGGAGGGCGCCCGCGTGCTCTTCGAGAGCGCGTTCGCCGCGGGCAGCGCTGCCGAGGCCGAGTTCCTGTACCCGTACTGGTTCCCCAGCCAGATCTACAGGCTCGCGCGCGCAGGGGGCTGGAGCACGAGGAGGAGGGAGAAGGCGAAGGAGGAGGAGGAGGAGGAGGAGGAGGAGGAGGAGGAGGCGCAGGAGGAGGAGGAGGAGGAGGGGAGGAGAGGAGGAGGAGGAGGAGGAGGAGGAGGAGGAGGAGGAGGAGGAGGGGAGGAGGAGGAGGAGGAGGGAGGAGGAGGAGGAGGAGGAGCAGGAGGTGGCGGCGGAGGAGGATGGGGCAGGGGGAGGGGGCAAGGGGAGGGAGAGTTTGGGGAAGCTGCTACTCCTGCGACTCCCCCTCCATCCTTGAAGCTTACCCACAGCCGCCTCGCCTACCACCACTCCTTCTCTCATTTCCTTCCTCCCTCTCCCACTCCTCCGCCTTCCCCTCGTCTTCATCCTCATCCGCCCCCTCGAACTCATCCTCCTCCGCCTCCTGGCCATGTCCCTCGACCTCCTCCATTTTCCTCCACCCTCGATGTCCTGTCCCGTCCTCCTCATCATGCTGCTCATCCTCCTCATCCTCTCCCCCCCACACACACACTACTTTTACCAAACGCATGAGAATCATCGACCACCACCACCCCCGCGCCTGAGCAACCTTATCAGCCCTGAGCCAGCCTCCACAGAACTCGCACCTTTCACAGGGTGCCGATTGGTCCGCTGACATGGCCTGTGGGTGGCGTCGTTCTTTGCAAATTCTGCACGCGCCTACAAGCTTGGCTACAGACCAGCTGCACCCCCCTCCCCCGCAACCTGCGTGAATCTACCAGCCCACTAAGCGAGAGGACCTCCGTCTGTGAAAATCCGATCCATATGTGTGTGTGTGTCTCTTGGTGCCCTCTTGGAGGTCCTCATGATGCTCTCTTGGGCCGTCTTGGGAGCCCCTGGGCCGGGGTTGAGGCCATCTGGTGTTTTCTTGAACGTATCTTGGGCCGCCGCGGAGCAATTCTAGACCGTCATGAAGATTCTTTGGACGATCTGTACACACCTTGGAGCTGTCCACGGCCAGATGAGTCCGCTGGGGCCCAGATGAGTCCGCCAGCCGCATCAGCCGAAGCCCCCTCCCTTCAAACCAGCTGGACCAGGCCCCCGGGGGAGGAGTTTAGGGAAGGGCGCTACTTCCACACGCCTTCTAAATCATAATGGGTCGGCGACGTTGCGTTGTGCCAGGCACTTCCCCACGGCATAAATCTGTTATTGTGACGGCCTTACGGCCAGTGCCGCCGACCTTGAAGAGGGACGACGACGACAACGGCGATGACGACGACAACGCTGACGCTCTGGAGCCGAAAGCTTCTCCCAGGGAGGGGTGCTCGCCCCTAAGGGGGTGTCACAACCCCTCGAACCTCCCCTCCCGCCCAAATCGGGCGGGCGGTAAGGGGGGGTGACATAAAGCTGGGGTGGAGAAAGGGCCCCCAAGGGGCACTTCAGCGCCCTTTTCTTCCCCCCTCCATTTAGGCCACCCCTCATAACCACCCGCCCCCTCGGGCCCCCCCTCCCCAGGGCCATCCCCCACCCGACCACCCCATCCCCCCAGCAGGAGGAGGAGCAGGAGGAGGCGGAGGACCATCCCCTCCCAGCGGGGGGGGATCAAAGGAAGGGGCTCCCCCCTCGACTCGAATCACGACGTTGCTCCGTTTCCCTCTGGCTGGAGCGCTCGAGGGGGAAGCGGCGACGACGACGGTTCGAACGGAAAAGCTTCTCACACACGCTGACAGGGTCGGCGGATTTCAGTTGGCACTACATCAGGGCAAGGATCATAGTCTTGGGCTTCTTGGCACCGCTGGTCAACCCACCGCATGCCTCACAATACGGATTGGACGTACAGGCCACCAAGCCACCCCACATGTGTATGATCATGGTGTGGCTGCGCATTCTTAGCTACTTGATATAATCCTGCCGACGTGCGCGGCCAAAGCTTGGAGGATTCAGGCGACACAACGCGGAAGCATCTCATACAGCGGAAGTTGCAGCTATTCCACAGTGTGGCAGCAGCAGTGACCCCGAGATGGTTTTTGGACTTGAGCCATATCGGCGAAGGAACGGAAATCCAAAGTGCTGAACCTAAACGACGAAATCTGGGCACCAGTCACATGCCCCAAACTTTCTTGTAGGTTCAGCTATCCCTAAATTGGAAAGCCGTCCCTGAAACTCTGCATCGAGTCTTCTGCTCGATCCGCTTCTTACCTGAAACTATGATAATGAATTCCGGGAACGTCCTGTCATTGAAACAGGCCCTCCATGCTACCTCTGCTGCTGTCCCCGGCCGCCGGAGGAAGGAGAGAGGAAGGAGAGAGGGGAGGACCAACCACGACACCACCACCGCCACCAGGATCCTGGGACTGGAACTCCTGCCAAGAGATCATGCTGGACGACTGGTCGAGAACCTTCCTGGATGCTGCTTGGGTCCTGCTCTTGAGTCCTGGGTCGTCTCGTCTACGCTCGACTTCTGCCCCCTCGTCCACAAGAATGATACGGCCACTCGACATAAGATCGAACAACGCGGCGTTGCATTTGCCAACGTCGTCCTTGGTAAGCGCGTCTACCGGCATCCGGCCATGCGGTATCCACCGAACACGACCCTGTGCCTTCTCTAGAGCTTCGCATATTATGGCGAGGTCCACGGCAGTACGACGGTCTTTGGCTGAAGCATTGCCTTCTTTCATCATTGTGTCGTAGATAGACTTAGCGTCTACTACGTGAAGCTGCGTTTCCCTGGAACCCAGACGACAGTTGTGCCTAAGCACGGTAGTGAACGGTCCCGAACCACGATGATGATCTCGGACACTGACATCTCCAAAGACCACGTCTCTATATAGGATTTGTAGGTACTCCACTTCGGCGACCGCAGCTGCCAACGCCTGAGTCTCCCCAGCTAGTGTCGAGGGTACCTTCCGCCGGAGTTTCGAGCTGCGCCATCCTAGGATGGACGCTCGCACGGACCGATTGGACAACACGCTCTTGTCGCACGCAAGGATCATCCACGCTCCCTGAGTGGGATCTTCTGGCAGTCCTTTCTCGTCCGTGAGGTTGTCGAATGCTCCGACCCCTCCGGCGTCAGAGAACGACATGAATGACATCTGCTCGGGATCTAGCTTCCACACGATCAAGCCTCGTGAGGCCGAGGAGCGAAGGTGTCGAACTAATTTGTTCGCCAGGGAGATGTCTCCTGTCGTAGCTGCTTTTAACCGGCTGGCCAGTATGCTGGCGACTCCGGCAGCCTCTGGCCTAGTTTCTCGCCCTATCCAATTGAACTTGTACACTAAGGAACGAAGGGCCTTGAATTCTTCGGACTCAAGAGGTAGGTCACGTCTGGCTAATCTTCCCTTTTGTACCGTGACCGGTCGCACCTCCTCTAGAATATACTTCTCCATGTCGACAGTGGCACGCTGAGGTCCGATCGTGATCCTTCGTCCGGCATAGTCCACGGGACCGCTGTGGCAGTCTCGATATTTGCCGAACTTGAAACGTGCTTCTAATAGTTCACGCAGCCACCGCCGCGAACTCTCTGAGGACGAGCCGATGAAGAAGTCGTCTACTTCTAGGAGAATCATGTTGAGCACCTCACCCTTAGAACCGTACCGCACGTACCAGCACGGCTCGAGTAAGCTCCTAGTAAACCCGTGTTGGCCCAAGTAACTAACGATCGTCTTTCTCCAGGCCATGGGCGCATCGTCTAGACCGTACACGTTGACACGCAGGAGAATAAGAGATCCAGCAGGAAGGTCGATGCCTTCGCACGGTTCGACGTAGATCTGTCCCTGACTCCTAACCATGGGGTCGCTCTGACAAAAGGCGTTCTTCACGTCGGCAATATCGGCCCGGAGCCCCAGATTCATGATGACCTGAAGGAACATCATGATGCTCGAGGTCTGTGGTGTTGGAGCGTATACTAGCAGGGAACCAGAATCAGGGTCACGGTGACCGTGTACGCACCAACGTGATTTGGCCTCTGGGTCTTGGAAGGTGCCCTCCACCGGCTTCCACCGGCGCACCATCCTCGAAGAGATGATGCGATCCGGCAATTGCTTCCGAACGACTTCCGCCTTGGAGGGGGGAATAACTTCCACGGCACCGGTACCAAGCATGGCCTTCCACTCCTTGCTGTCTGATAGGGCAAACTTCTCTCTCTCGGCGGGGGTCAGCTTCTTCAAGTTTATCTCTCCCCCGCGGCTGGCCGCGAAGTCCCCTCCTTCAGACGACACCACTCCGGACCATCCCTCCTGGACCCCCAGCTCCGAGCTCAAACTCCTGGCCTGGACACCTTCACCACCACCATCACCGAGGGGGGAGATGAGGAAGTCCTCCGCCGCTCCGTCCGCCGGCGCCTCGCCGCGGGGAGGTGAACGGCTCCGGCCTCTGGGCCTGCCGGCCTCGAGGTCGTGGATCATGTCCTGGACCGGCCTCCGAGGACCAGCCGAGCTGGAGCTCACTCCTCGCGTGACCCCCTCTCCCCTTGGTTCGGCCGGACCTCGGGCGCCGGTCGGAGACGGCAGTGTCGGCGGAGGTGGAGGAGGAGGAGGAGGAGCGGGGAGGCCGGGAGGAGGTTCCACCCTCAGCCTCTTGACCTCGGGAGGGCTGCTGCTAGCCCTGGAGAGGTCCGTCCTCTGCTGACTCATTCCCCTCAAGATGCTCACGGGCACGTCGTCTGGCTGTCGCAGACGCGCCCTCGGAGTGGACTGACTGGAGCCTCCCGGACCCGTGGGAGAGCCCGAGTGAGGCGAGGGGACCAGGTGAGGAGAAGGACGGGAAACGGGGAGGGGAGGGGGAGAGGAGGAGACAGGAGGGAGAAGAGGAGAGACATCCCCAGTAGCTCCGGCTCCTGGCTCCGCCTTGCCCGGCTCGGCCGGGGCATGGTCGTTCCCCCCGACAGGCTGATCGGAGACCTGTCTAGACGGGCCTCCCGAGCCTCCGCGCGAGTCCCCGGGACATTCGCTTCCGCCGGTCGAGGAGGGGAGCCTAGTCGAGCCCGCCTGAGCTTCCGCCGAGCCACCCTCGGAGGGAGCCCGCAACAACCCCGAGGCCCTAGCTGGGCCTGGAAAGGGCCCGAGTGGGCCCACGACCGAAGGGGAGGGACCAGGGCCGGCATCCCCAGGCCCAGCGTCTCCGTCGTCCCTGGGCTCGTGAGCCCGAGAGCCGGGAACTTGAGGAGCCATGCCTGGATCGACACGGCCCTCCTCGTCCCACGCCTCGTCCGGAGGTGACCCCTCTCGTTGCACGTCGACTGCGGCGGCCCGTCGTGTCTGAGCTTGCCTGAGAAGCTCAGCCCACTGAGGGCTCTGCGCGATCTGGATACCCAGCTCCTCGTCTGAGCTGGCCAGCCTCACTTGCTCGACTGAGCATTTCCAGAGGCGGGTGCGCATTGCAACCCAGATGGTGGTGCCTTCCGCGAGGACCACAACTCCTGGGCCCGCCCATCCGTCACGTCTCTTGCCGAGCAAATCTCCCCGGAGTGACGTGCGCGAGAAGTGACGCCAGACGAAGACCCACTGTCCCGGGACCAGGCTCCGGGGAACAGGCGTCCTGGCCCGAGAAGCGCGGCTTATCTTCTCGCGGGAGTACACCTCCATCGCCAGCCTCCTGGCGGTGGCCCTGATAGCCTGGGCCCTCGAGAACTCGGCCCCGGCAGGGTCCTGGTGGGCCGGGTGCCTGGTCATGTCTTGCCATCCTGGCAAGCCGTGGGAGTCGTCGGAGAGGAGGTCGTGAGGGAGGCGAGGATTCTCGCCGAAGACGAGTTGGAGAGGAGAGAACCCGCCTCGGTGCCAATACCTATTCTTGTGCGCCACGAGTTCGTGCACCAAGGTGTCGAGCTCATCGAGGTTACTTGGAACGTCCCCTCCAGAGTCTAACTCGGCACGGACGCGCTCCTTGACCCATCCTCCGTGCCGTTCGACACGTCCATTTTGCCAAGGCGAATCCGCATCGCACACGTGGTGCTTGACTCCCCACTGCTCGAGACCCCTCGCAAATCTCTCGGCGAATTCTGATCCGCCGTCGGACAGGAGAAAGTGCGGAGCCCCGAGCGGACGGATCCAACACTCGACAAACCCGGCCCAGACCGTGGCAGCTCTCGCATTGGGAATCCTCTTGCATACTTGCAAGTTCGACCCATGGTCCACGAGGTTGATAAACGCCTGGGAGGTGCCCTGAAAGTCGAGATAAAACAAGTCTATCCCGACAATGTGATTGAATCTGAACGTTCTGGGCAGGGCCACATGCCTGTGATTGCCAGCCCGTCGTCTCTCGTCACACTCGGAACACTTGAATTTGTCCCTGGCCCACCTAACAAGGTGACGCTTGACCCCCCCGGCCCGGAGGACCCTACAGAACTTCCGGGCCTCGGGGTGTCCCATGTTGACGTGAAGCTTGTAGAGAAGTCTCTTTTCGCCCTCGCTCGGATCCGGATCGATCTCGGCACGCTGAGGCGCGGTGAGAGGGGGTCGAGTCTCCTGTTCATCCCCGCTGCCCTCCGAGTCCTGGCCGTCGGGTTCTTCCTCATCGGCTTCCGCAATGCTCGGCAAGCGCCGTCCTTCCACCTCTTCCGCCGGGAAGTGGCCGTCCTCGGAGAGCTCCGCCCACGTGGGGCGGGCGGACCGATGGGCGCCGCTCCACTGCTCCGTGACAGCTCGTGCCACCAACTTGCAGAACTTGGGAGGGTATCTACCAGCCTTGGACGTCTGGCTGCTGCCTTCGAGCATGGCGTGTCTGTGCTCTCCAGTGCAGAGGTGTCCATCTAACAACCGAAGAAGGTGGGGGTGGTTCGACAGTATTCCTGTGGGCTTCTTGTTGAGGCCTCTAGAGTCCACTTGCATGTCGAAGCAGCACATATCCACCCTTAGTCGCTGAACGCCGGGGAGGGAGGTGATGAGCTGGACCACCTGAGTAGTCCAGGAGCTCGCATAGAGCGGGTGCTCAAATGCGAAGTACCTGCCTTTCCCATACTGATACTGAGCCACCTCCATACACAGACTGAGATCTCGGAGGCCCTCCATGACCTCTTGATGCCAGCGCTCCGGATCGCGGCGATCACGATTGACCCTATTGATCGCCGAGAAGACACGACACTCCGAGCACATCCAGATTATCTCAGGCTGATCTCGCTCGATCTGATCCCACATCTGTTTCACGTGATCGGGTCGAGCGGAATCCCATCCTACCTTCCGATCCAGACTTGGCCTGTCCCCCAGAGCGCCACCCCGACGCCCCACTTCCGGGGCGATTCTGGGAGGAGAAAACAGCTCCATGAAGGCCGTCTTGGGCCGTCTCGACCTACTGAATCCTACATGGGTCCCTGGGTCTCCCGAGGCTCCTAATTGGGGTTCCGCGCCCTTGGTGACAGCGTCGCGGACGGCCCTGTTCCACGAGACCTCGTGGTCATCGTTATACAGGTCACCGTACAGCCCCTCAATCTCCAGCTCTCGGAGAGGCCTTTCTGGCTTTGCCCAGAGTTCTTCCAGCGGGAGCCCAGAGGGATAACAGAAGGTGGGAGCGAGGGAACAGACGGAGGAGGGCGAAGAGTCGGTCTCTTCTGTCAGGGCTGCGCAGCAGCCGCATGTCGAGAGGCTGGCCGCTAGGCTCAGGCCGCTGGCCCCTCTCTTGTGCCGGAAAAGCTTGGCATCTGAGGCAGGAGGCTCCGGCGTCGAAAGGCCTGGAGCTGGCGTGAATGCTGCCGGACTCAGATCATCTCCCAGCTGTCCTGACTTCCTGGAAGCACTGCCGTGGTGGTCGTCGGCGTCGTCGAACCCTCTTGGCCAGAAGGCCCTTGCTCCTGGTTGCTGGGTCCCGGCTGACCCGACCCGCTGCTGCCCGAGTATCCCTGCTCGTTGATCTGCACCGCCATCGCCGTCACCGCCGTGCCGATCTGGACCGTCATCGTCACCAGCTGGTTGATGGCCTGCTGCATGGTGACCATGTCCGTCTGAATGCTCGCGATCTGCTCTTGCATGGCATCCATAGTTTCTCCGAACGCTTCGAAGGAACCCACCACTCGTTGGATATGAAACACTCCTTGGTGAATCTGGTGTAGCCCTTCTTCGACTTGTCCTGGATGGATCATCGAGGCCGATGTCGCGATCTCCATCATGCGCTCCACCGCGTGACGAACTCCCTGCATGGCCCGAAGGCCCTCTGGTAGGTCCTGAAGCTGCCACTGAAGCGCTTGAAGCATCGCTGCCAGCCCGTTCACCGTGTTGAGCGCTGCGGCCCCTTCTATGAAGCCGCCGTCCTGCTGCAGTATGTCCACTGCTCTCTGAGCGGATGCCGCTGCCCTCCTGGCTGCCTCTGCCGCCGAGTCGGGACGCTCTGTCGGAACTCGATTCCTCGGGCCGGGGATCCAGGTCAACCTTTCCCCGCACCGAGAGCACCTCGAGCCGCTGCCCCACTGATTCCCGTAGTACCTGATGTCGGCATCCGGGTGCGGGCATGCCGCTACTGGTGGAGGCTTCGTCGGAGTCCAGGGGTCCGCTCCGAACGGTGCTGCCTTGGGTGGTGGCTTCGACCTCGGCACCGCCGGCATCCTCGGTGTCGGTACCCCGGTCGCCGCCGCGGCCTCCGCTCCGGAGAACGATGCTGCCGCTGATGCCCCCGAGCCTGTCACCGCTACAGGCGGCCCGGGGATCTGCTCGGCCTCCTGCTCCGAGGGGTAAGTCGACGGACCCGTCGAGGCGGCCGCCCCTGTGTCCATGGGAGTCGGCGTCTCCTGATTGCTGCCGCTGGTACGTCCCAGCAGCTCCTGGGTCGCCTGGTACGCCCCCTGCTTCTTGCGCGGCGGCTTCTTGGGAGGCGTAGGCACCGGGGCGGCGGTTGCCCCGCAGGCGAACAGCAGGAGGAGAAGAGTCATCTTCACCCTCGCCATGGTCGTTGAAGGTTGTTGATCGGCAAACCCGATATCGTGGTCGTGAAAGATTCTCGTCTAAGCTGGCCCTGAGAATGCTCGAGCCAAGAGCTACGGAGGAGGATAGGAGGAGGATGCCCGCGGCTACCGCGAGGGCCAGCTCGTCCCACGAACCTCTGTCCCTCGGGTCCGACATCGCCTTAGCTTCTCCTGGAGATCCTAAGCTGTGACCACGCGCACTAGAGATCATCTGAGCTCGTGGCCCGAAGAGCCGGAGAAACGTGATGAGGAGGCCTGTCAGGCCCTTCGTGGAAAACCCCGGGATCTTCACGGAATAGCTTGAAATCCTAACCCAGAAGGTGCCTCTTCGAGTCCTCGAGTACTGTTGCGACCGAACATACGTCGTGACGAGGAGGATGAGAAGGATGAGGAGGCCCATGTACTGGCTGATGACTCCTGCTGCCGACATCTCCTGCACGCGACTGCCCGAGAATCTAAACGAGTCAGGCGTGAGAAACGGAAATCGGGCCAGCGCGGAGGCTGGCGTCACCACTGGCTTCGGCAGTGGTTGAACGATGTCGGCCATCCTGTGACCGGATCCAAGCCTGGTGAGCTGGATGTCCTTGAGCAAAGTGCCGGACTGCATGCAATTCTTCGGGAGGTCGATCACACAGGCGAGGAAGTCTAATAAATTCACACTGAGAATGTGTGGTACGTCATCTGCCAAAACCGTCGTCTCCACGATGCCCAGGACGGCACCGAGGCAGAGAGGGTAGAGTACCATGCTGATGATCTTGGCCGGGCCGCCGACTCCGTGGGCTGCCCGCGGCCTCCGGTGCTCCGGGGGCACTTCCACGTACTGAAGGCCGACCTGCGCTAGTGCGGCCGCCTCTCGGTTCAAGGCCGCCACGCCGATCAGGTCGCTCCCAGCCCCCGGATCCACGAGCCCCTGAGTGGCCGCCGTGACCAGGAAGACGCTATCCTTGGTGATCTCCTCCTCAGCCTGTCGCCACGTGGCCAAAGTGTCGTTGGTCACCGGCTCGCTGTGCGCGCCCGTCTCCCAACCCGTGAAGGTCCCGGCGGTCGCCGCCCTTCGGGTTGGTGTTGAGCGGACACTCGCGGCTCCAGTGGCCCTTCTTGTGGCACGTGTTGCACTTCGTGATCTTCATCTGCTGCTCGATCGAGAGCTTGGGCAGTCGACTCCTCTGATCCTGCTTCCTGGGTCGACGCTCCGGCCGCTGCTCTCGACGAGGCTTGGGAGGTCCCGGGGCTGCTCCTGCTGTCTTGGAGCCTGTCCCGGGTGTCCTGGGCTTGCTCCCGCGGAAGTATTCTCGATCCTTCTTGGCTGCCCGCTTGAGCTCCTTGTTTTGCTTCCATGTCCTGCCCGTGGGCCGGGCAGCGATCATGGTGAGAGCACTCTCCAGCTGGTCCTCGTACAAGTCGAGGTCCTCCAGTTCGGCCACTAGCATCACCTCGTCGATCTCCTGGTCGTCGGCGTCCTCGTCGTCCTCGGAGTCGGTGTCCCCGTTGTCCTCGGAATCCTCACCGCCTTCGGACCGAACCGGGTATGAGGAGGCAGGAGTGGGGATGCTGCTCAAAAGATCCACGCTCGCCTCCGACGCCGGGAGCTTCGTCCTCGGCGTGGGCGACTAGCATTGATCCCGTCCTACCAGGCAAAAGCCGCTCACCTCCGCCTGAATCCATCTGTCGGAGCGCCCAGCTGACACT
>CAUYUJ010001838.1:85000-96501 GCA_963575745.1 Prorocentrum cordatum | reverse complement strand
CCCTCCTCCTCAGTCATTATCCTCCTCCTCCTCCTCCTCCTCCTCCTCCTCCTCCTCACTCGTCCTCCTCCTCCTCCTCCCTCTCCTCTTCGTTGAGGCCACCTCGCCGCCGGTGCGTCTTGCGAAGACTTGCTGCTGGGAACTGCCTTCCAGCGCCTCCGACCCTGGGCGCGCCGCCTGATTACGGCGGCAGGGCGCGGCCTCTCGCGGCGAGAGAGCCCCCTTCTATTGAGCTGAAGTCGGGCATGTCCCTCTTTACATGCGGAGTATTCAGGAATAGTCAGAACATAGTCTGGGGACGATGTGTCAAGCATGTTGGTCTACCATGCTTGTGAGTACCTCTGCATGTTTTAAAATTTGTCCCTCCACAATCCGCCTGTAGGGGGGCATGCCCGACCTAGGGCGAGAGAGGACCCTTCTATTGAGCCGCCCGCTCGCCGGCCGCACACACGCTGCGGCCGCACAAGCAGAGCGGCGGACACCGGGGTCCGAGTCGGAGGCCTGGAGGCGGACACCAGAACCAGCTCGGAGGTACCCATTCTTGGGTTTACACTGGTCCTCCTCCTCCTCCTCTTCCTCCTCCTCTTCCTCCTCCTCATCCTCACATCTAACACCTGATGGCTGCAAAGTTCAACTCGCGTCCACATCCTCCTCCTCCTCCTTTTCCTTCTCTTCCTCATTCTCTTCCTCTTCTTCCGAGTCGTCTTCTTTACTCCTTCGCCCGTTTTCCTCTTTTTGGGGCCTCCTGTGAGGCCCTCGTCAACACGGCTGGTTTCGCTTCGAAATTCTGGTCAGAACGCACCTCGGGAGAGGTCCGGGGAGTGGCTGGATGGGTACCTTTCAGTTGTCCCAGATCTCGGCGATGGTGGGAATATTCGGGCCTCCCAGGGTGCCGAAAGATTAGCACCGACACCAGAGACTGGAATCTTCTTCTCCCGGTGGAGGCCCCTCCCCTGTGTTGGTGCTGGTGCTCATTTCCCAGCCTCCAACGGAGGGCATTTCGTTGCGTGGTGCCCGACTCCAGACATACTCCCGCCGTGACAGAGTCAGGAAGGGAGGTGCTTGACAGTTGTCGGCCTCGGGGCCGGCAGACAACGACGCAGGATGAAATTAGGGAGAGGAGCGGGACTTAAGGTGACCCCGTACTCAACATAATCAGGAGATCAGATGTCTGGCACTGGCATCGCTCGGGCATGTTTTTTGTTTTATTATTTTTCTCGGCGAGAACCGTCGATCTTGCGAGGAAAAACGCAAACGCCAACACCGAAACATGCATTGGATGGTCGACGATGGCGAGGACCCCGAACCAATTCTCTGAATTCTTGACGCTTCGCGTATCCACACCAGCTTTGCTTTTGCCCCCTTTCCCCTCTCCCCCGCCTCCTGGCCTCGCCTCCGAATGTGGATCGGCCGGAGTCTGGCGCCGAAAGGGCGACTTCTCCCCCCCGTTCTGCCGCCGGTCGCCGCGCCTGCGTCCCCACCTGTCGGGATGTATGGATCGGTCTCCTGTTGGCGCAGTATGCGTCTTCCTTTGTGGTTCGGCTGGAGCTTGGCGCCAAAGGGCGACTTCTCCCCTCCGTCCCGCCGCCGGTCGCCGCGCCTTGGCGTCCCCACCCGCTGGGATGTCTGTGCCGGTCACCTGCCGACGCCGCTGGCGTCTCAATGAGGGTCCTTTTGACCCTGGCATGTGCATACGCCCCTGCGGCCAATTATCTTCGTTCCGCGCCCCGGACGTTGACCCGCTCCATGTCCTTCGCCCTGGAACCGCCGACCAACAAAAAGTATCCCCACCAGCGCCTGGCGCCGGGCCGGCACGCGCCGCGTGGCCCACAGTCGCTTGGTTCCCCCATGCACTGTGGGGTGGTCTCTCGGGTGTTGGGTCGCCACGGAGTTGTTCAGCCTTCCGCAGCAGGCACAGCACCCCAGGCTCATCCACCAGCTTCCGGCCACTGCGGTGCACCAAGTTCCGCGACAGCTGCTCCCTGGCTTGCAGACGTCGTCGTGGGCGTTTGGAGTCTGGCGCCCCACAGGCGACTCACTCCCCGGGCCTCCCACTTGCCTCCACTCAGATTGACGGTCTTGGTCAGCCTGGTTATGTCTCTTGACGGGCTTGGTTACCCGGTTCACGTCTCAGACTGTTGTTGGCACCGAATTCAAGACATTTTGTCTGTGCGCGCGCACGAGTCCTCAGGGTCACGTCGCCTGCAGCGTCAGTTTCTCTTCGGATTCGTGGCTGCTTTGTGAGCGGGCCGGCCGGCCTGTGCCTGTTGCAATTAGCCCCGTACCGTGACCCGGACGCCGCTTCCGCTCCCTGTCCGTTGCCTCGGAACCGCTGACCAAAAAACCGATCCCCACCAACCCATCCTACGCCAGGCTTTCGAAAGAAGAGCGCCGACCATCGGCAGCTGTTCTCCTCCTCCTCCTCCTCCTTATCCTCCTCCTCTTACTCCTCCTCCTCCTGGTGGCGTCTTGGAGCTCTCCTGGGGCGTTTTAGTGGGCTCTTTGGCCCCGCGTGCGGGCGTGCGGCGCCCCGCCCGCCCGCACGCAGCCGCAGAGGAGGGCCCAAGACGTCTCCTGAGGCCCTTTTTGAAGAACATCGATCACAAAAGGGGGGAGCTTCAATTAGCGTCGCCCCTCGAGAGCCCCTCAAGTCGCCTCTTGGAACGCTCTTGGGCGCTCCTGGGGCCGTTTTGGGGCTCTCTTGGGCCCTGTTGGGGCTGTCTTGGGCCATCTTGGAGCGATGTTGAAGCCTCGGATGGGCATTGTAAGCGCAAAGGCGATAGCGCCCAACACAGTCATTTTCCCTGGGGTTTTGAAGCATGTCGGCTTCTTGGGGGCATCCTTGGGGAGTTTTTCTGGACACTTGGAGCCGTCTTGGTGCCGTCTTGGTGCGTCTTGGAGCAGCTTGGGAGCTATCTCGAGGCATCTTGAGCCATCGTGAGCCATCTTGGAGGCTATCTAGGGTTCCCTGAGGCCCTCTTGGAGCCACCTTGGGCCATCTTAGACGCTCCGACACCTCGCGGAACCCCCTGTCCAAGTAGGTCCATGGGCAGGGGGTAGGGGGAGGGGTAAACCCCTCCCCGAAGGGGATGAAGCAGGGGTGGAAGAGGAAACCCCCTAAACCACCGACGCCCAAAGGGCTGGTGGGATAGGTTTGGGAGATCGCCGCGGCGATCCGGGCGCCCACAAATCGGGGCAATGCTGCTGTCGAAGAGTGGCACTCCCCCATCCCAGCCCCCGCACTCCGCCCTGCGACGTAGAATGGCTCCCGATTGACAAACTGGCGACAGTGAGCTGTGAGCTTCAGGAAGAAAAGCAACACACAGACACAATGAATCCTCGATTCCCCAGAAAAATATTGGAAAATATTGGAAGTGGGGGAGAAGACAGACACCCTGAAAATATAGGAAAATATCGGGAATCTGTTTTATTTGTGTGTATTTATTTGTGTGTCCTGGGGCCCCTTCAGAGTTCATTTTCCAACACGGGCAGTCTCGTCGCGTTTGATCAGGGGTCGAGCACCACGCAACTGGCTCTGGCTGTGCGCCGGCCACGGGCCCTGGTCAGGCCGATTCTGGGCTCGGGAGGGGCTCTCCACGGGAGTCGGCGAGCGCGCTCCCCTACTCGCAGAGTGCCTGCAGTCAAAAACCCTAATATGGACGCGCGACTTTGCTCAGGGTACCCTTGCGTCCTTGCTCTTCCTTGCTCTTGCGTCCTTGAGGTTTTCGTCGTCCGCCGCCCCAGAAATCCCAATCTCGGCTTCCAAGGGTCTTGCGTCCTTACCGCGCGTCCTTATTAGAAATTCTGACTGTACTCGGAACCGTCAGACAAAAAAAACGGGCCTGCATCGATGTAATTTATCGCAGATCTCCCATGGCGGAGCCGTGCCTTCTGCGAGCAGTGGCTCTGCGAGCAGCTGGGCGCGCTCGTCTTCAGGAGGGCGAGTCGAGGTGACGGTGGCTGGCCTTCGAGGGGGCCTTCGCGTCGCCGCGGCCGGGCGCGGCTCGGAACTCTGGCGCGCGCCGGGACCCCCGGGGGGGGGGCCGGGGGCCGAGTGTTCTGGTTGCCGCTGTCTCAACTCGCCCTGCTGCGAGCGGCTAACTCTTGGCATCGCTCGGACGTGTGCATTTTTCTTTCGGCGAGGACCATCGAGGAGCATCCTTGATCATTTCGCGAAAAAGTCACGCACGAAACCGAAAAAAACAGGAAATGGACGTCCGAGCGATGGCCAGAACTCAGGCAGTGGCGACGCGTCCTGGCTCGCTCATATAGCCCTAACCGAACGATGTTCTGAGAACCTTTTTGTGGTGTCCACGGGATGTTCTTAGAACATTTCTGGCTAGGTCTGTCTTGTTTCAACACATCGGGTTTATGTTCTAAGAACATCGTTTGTGTTCTTAGAACATTTTTGGGTGCTAAGAGCATTTCGTGGTAGGACTATAGGAATGCCCGGACGGTCGGTCCCTGCTCAACTGATAACGGTGCGTCGGGTTCGTGTCGTGCCGTCTTCGGCGCTGGTTTCTGACACTGGGGAGCGTTCAGCCTTGAACGGTCGGCCGCTTCCGAAAGGTCCAAATCGTTCCACAGCGAACGATTCTGGGTCGCCCGCGGCGTTCAAAGTTGAACGCCGCTGGCGGAGTCGCCGCCGGTCGACACGACACGAACCTACCGTAGGTCGCCCGCGGACGCGCGACGATGATCGTGCTTCGAGCGGCGTGGTCTGGGCCAGAGCGGTTGCCCTTCTCCATGTGGGCGGCGCGAGGGCGCGTATGCGCGCGAAGGTACGGGCGCACCGCGCATGTCGTTGCGCGATTCGTGAAGCTCGATGACTGAGAACACCGATCCTCGGTCCAGGGTGAATCTGGCCAGGTTCAGTGCAGGTGCATAGTTGGCTTCCTCCTGCAGTGACCGCTCCCCGCCTGCGCGAGGGTTCGGGCGGCGTCGGCGTCGACAACACGTCTGCCCCTCCGGGTGGTGGTCTCGTGCTTGCCCCGTGTGCGCTCCCCCATCCGCGGGGGGAGGGTGGGGGAAGGTCGACGATCCTCAGGACGTGTGTTAGTTCAAAGTGTGTGTTACCCCCTCCAGCCCCATCAGTTGATTATTACATCGCCTGGGTCGTGTCGAAGGGCCTCGATGGACAAACACTCGCTGGGGCTCACACACTTTCTGAGGATCATCGAGAAGGGCAGGATGCAGCTTTCTAATAGCCTAAGGGTTACCCAACATGACAGCGCAAACTCATTCGTGCTGGCCTGGGCGGAGCATGTCTTGCCGGCCTGGCTTGCCGCCGAGGACCTGGCTTTGTGCTGAACAGGGCTGGGCCTCAACGGTGTTTTGCTGGACTTCGGATGCGTTTTGTTTTTCGTATTGGGAGGGAGGTACAGGAAAACAGGTAGAGCAAAACGAAACACAAAACGAACACAAACGAAACACAACTCCAGCGCTGGTGCTAAAGCCTCTGGAAATCGGAGTGGGTGAGAGAGGGTGGCTGGTTGGGATCCTTCACATTTTACAGTCAACCCCCATAGTAAGGATGGGCGACCTTCCCAAGGGTACCCTTGCATCCTTGCCTCCTCGGTCCACGCCTCGCTGCTTTCGCTGGCCGCGCCCCGCGCACGCGAGGCTTCGAACTGGGCGTCCAAGGCGCCTGCATGCTTGTCTCGCATCCTTATCGTAGGGGCCGACTGCACTCCCCGTGCAGGGGCCGCCGACGTTTCCGCGGGCCGTCCTCCCAGAGCGGGGCAGGGACTGCGGACGAGGAGGAGGGCCGCTCCAGGAGGAGAGGGCCAGCACAGGGGGGAGGATAGGCGGATGGGGGCGAGAAGTAGGCGCCAGGTCTCTGTTGCGGTTCATGTCTGTCTATTGTCGGCGTTGCCCCAACATATTTGTACTATATGACTATATGTCCGTTGCCCCCTCACGGGCGACGCCCGCACCGAGAAATCTTATAGTGTATGCGTCGTGGCGGGCGCTTTCTGTCCACACCGCTCGGGAAACGATATACTACAATAACGGTATACTGTATGTTCGGGTCGGACGCGCGTCTCCAAGGAGGACATTCGTATTAGTGCGTCTCTGTGCGTCCCATACTATTCAAGAGGAGGCGATGGGGAGGGAAGGGAGGAGGATGGGGGGAGGGGCAAGCCGGGTGCGCTTGCGCTGTGTCCGACAGCACATCCCTCGCACCCGTCCCCTCCAGTTGTGCTCATGGTGTCCTTCACCCGCCGACGGGTGTCAGAGTGATCGTTCTCTGATTCACTGTTTTGCCGATCGGCGCGGGGCCTTCTCCTCCTCCTCCTCCTCCTCATCCTTTCCTCATCCTCCTCTTCCTTTCCACCGCCTCCTCCTCCTCCTCCTCCTCCTCCTCCTCCTCCTCCTCCTCCTCCTCCTCTTAGTCCTCCTCCTCGTCCTCCTACTCTTACTCCTCCTCCCCCTCCTCCACCTTCTCCTCCTCCTCCACCTCTTCCTCCTCCTCCTCCTCCTCCTCCTCCTCCTCCTCCTTCCCCCCACCTCCCCATGGAGTAGATCTTGGGGGTTTGGGGCGCCTGTTTCGAGCTAGAGTCTCCCCCCATATGACGCACTGTTGCACACAGTCGCATTAAGCAGAGGAGGTCCGGAGCCAGACCCCACCCCCCCTCCACCCTCTCCCGCCCAATGTCGAAACGCCGATCGAGAAAACTCGCAGAAGATGGCGTGCTATCGATCTGGGGCCATCGATGCCTTGCCATAGATGTGGTGCAATCTATGAGGTGCGCAACGTATGGGGTAGAATCGACTTGGTGCAATCCGAATGGCGCCATACATGTTGTGCTGTGTATATATATATACACATATGTATGTGGTGCAGTGTGCGCGCGTGCCCCCGAGGTTGCGAGCCCTTCCGCCCAATGTCGAGACGCCGACTGAGAAAACGCTCTCCTAGCAGACCCTTTTCTCCTCCTTTTTCTCGTCCTCCTCCTCCTCCTCCTCCTCCTCCTCCTCCCTCTTCCTTTTCCGTCCTCCATCCTCCTCCTCCTCCTTCTCCTCCTCCTCCTCCTCATCCTCCTTCTCCTCCTTCTCCTCCTTCTCCTCCCCGCGACTCGGACACTGTCGCCACTCGTAAGTCGATGTTCTTCTTCTTACCATTGTTCCTTGAGGACAGACGTTGCGAACCAACTCAACATCGCGAACATCACGACCACTGCCCTGGACCCTCAACCCCGTCTTCCTGCGTCCAGGTTTCGAGGCCGGCCGACCTGTGAGGGCCCTGGGGCTCAAAGCTGGGCGAGGGCGCCCAGTGCGAGGAAATTGCAGCGGCAGGATCTCAGGGTTCTCCGTCGGCCTCCCCCCCCCGAGGGGCTCTTGCGGGCCCCTTCCTCCATCCTCCTCCTTCTCCTCCTCCTCCTTCTCCTCCTCCTCCTCCTCCTCCTCCTCCTCCTCTCCTCCTCCCTCCTCTCCGTCGGCCCCCCCGAGGGGCTCTTGCGGGCCCCTTCCTCCCTCCTCCTCCCATCCTCCTCCTCCTCCATCCTCCCCTCCTCCTCCTCTCCTCCTCCCTCCCTCCCTCCATCCATCCATCCATCCTCCTCCTCCTCCTCCTTCTCCTCCTCTTAGTCCTCCTCCTCCTCTTAGTCCTCCTCCTCCTCCTCCTTCTCCTGTATCCTCCCTCCTCCTCGCCCTCGATCTCCTCCTCCTCCTCCTCATTCTGCTCCAGCTCCTGCTCCTCCGCCTCCTCCTCCTCCTCCTCCTCCGCCTCCTCCTCCGTGCAGGGCGTTTTGCGCTCGGGTTGCTTGTGCAGCCCGTTTTCGCGTAACCCGAGGGACTGTCGTCTCCTTCTCCTCGTTCAGGGCCCCTCCCGCCAGTTGGTTCGGGGGGTCCCAGTCCCAAATGGTGGAGCCAGCGCGGGGGCATGTGCCAGGCGAGGAAGAAACGGCTTAAACATGCATTTTCGACGGTCCGCTCGGATTTCTCGGGGCTGCCTTGGGCCCCCCCCTCCCTTGCGCGCGGAGCGCGCCAGGAGCGGCGCCCGAGGCGCCGCGGGGGGGCCCCAGCGCAGATCCAAAAAGTCCTGACGGAGCGTCGAAAGTTCCCGCCTACGCCGCATGTTCTTTCCCCACGGGTAGAAATCTTGCCCCGGGTGCCGAGTTTTTTTGCTTGTGCAGTGGCAACCCATGCCAAGAAACACCCTGCTTGCCTCCAGGGTGCCCTGGGTTTGGCTTTCGATGGCTTTGCAATGGAAAGGGTGACCACATCAAAAATCAATGGACGTCCTGGGGCCTCAGGGTTGGGTGCGCCCCGAAGGTAGCATGGACGACCCGCCCCCGCCGCCGCTTCTCGTCGTCGCCGGCGCCGTCGCCGTGTCCGTCGTCGTCGTCGTCGTCGTCGTCGTCGTCGTCGTCGTCGTCGTCGTCGTCGTCGTCATCCAACGGTCGGCGGCGAGCGAGGGGGGAAGTGGGAAAGAGCAGGCTCTCTCAGAAGGCAGCGGGGCTTCGCAGAAGCCCTCTGGCCTTTGAGAAGTGCTGTGCTTCTTCGGGGGGAAGGCCCAGAGACGTTCTCGGATGGCCAGAAGACTTCGAGCCTTCTGAGATGGTCCACCCCTCCTCACCCCCCCCCCCGCGCTCGCCGCCAAACGGGTCTGGATCGATCGTCCGAGGAGGGCAGCGTGGACGACCCGCCGCCGCCGCTGCTCTTCGTCGTCGTCGTCGCCGCCTCCGCCGCCGCCGCCGTCGTCCCACGGGTCCGCCGCCGCGCTCGTCGCCGTCCCGTGGACGGGCGCCCGTCGCCCAGAGCGCCCTTGCCAGACGCGCTCGGCCCTGGGGCCTCGAACCTCGATCCTAGGTCGCCGATCCTCGATCCTCGATCCTCGATCGATCCACGATCCTTGCCAGAACCTCGATCCCAGGTCGATCGATCCTCGATCCTCGACCGATCCTCCGCCGAGGGCAGCAGGCCTCCCCCCGAGGGGGCTCCTGCGGGCCCCGCCCCGCCTGGGCATGGCGCCGCCGTGGCGTCTCTTGGGCGCGGCCAAGCGCGGCGGCCTCCTGGCGGCCGCGGAGGAGGGCGGCGGCCCCCGCTGGGAGGCGGCCGCCTCCGCCGCCGCGGGAGGAGGAGGGCGAGGAGGAGGGGGAGGAGGGCGAGGAGGAGGAGGAGGAGGAGGAGGAGGAGGAGGAGGAGGAGGAGGAGGGCGAGCCCCCAGAAGGGGTACCTCGGTGCGTGGGCAGCGCATCGGCGCCCTCGGGGTCGCTTGCGCCGCCACGGCCCAGGTGCGTCGGTGCCCTGGCGGGCCCGGGGCGGCACCCTCACTCTCTGGGAACGGCCCCCGGATGAGGGGGGTTGCCGTCTCGGGTCCATCGGGGGCCTGGCCATTGGCTGCCGTGCGGGGGCCCACCCAGGGCCGGCGTGGGCCCGTTCTTTGGCCCCTCCTCCACCTCCTCCTCCTCCTCCTCCTCCTCTTCCTCCTCCTCCTCCTCCTCCTCCTCCTCCTCCTCCTGCGCTTGCCTGCGTGGTACCAGGCTTTACGGGGCCTGGCTCCGGCCAGCGTTGTTGCCCGCCCCTGACGTCGGGGTGGCGGGTGTGGTCGGGGGGGGTCGGCTCTATAATGGTGCGGGTACGGCTCAGAGGCGTGCCACCTGACCCCCTTGGGGCAACGGGGTTTGCGGGAGTGGGCCTGGGCACGCACGCCTTCCCGCCCCGAGTGCTCCGCTCGGAGGTCCGTTGGGGGTGTCCAGTGCCCCCTGGTGCTGGACGAGCCAGGGAGGCATGGGGGCTGGCCGCTTACGGTGGTCTCTGCTGTTCGTGGAGCTGCTGTTCGTGGAGCAGCACATCGGTAAGTTGGCGCCTCTTCTTGTTCAGTCTTCCTTGATTCCTCTTCCTCTTCTGTTCTGCCCCGTCGGCAGCGGCCGCACGCTCCAGCGGCTGAGAGGGGGTGGGGGCGTGGCGGTTGGCCGCCAGGGAGGTGGCCGATTGCAACCACTGCGACCCGTTCACGAACCAGTGCGGGCGGATTACAACCACTGTGCACGGACTCTTCGCAACCTGTCGGATTCCTTTTTGAGAAGGTACAAGTACAACGTCGGATTGCAACCACCAAGCGCCAAACCCCACGCCCCAAATACCAAAAACACCAAACCCCAAACCCCAAACCCCAAAACCCAAACACCAGACAAACCAAACCCCAAGCACCAAGCACCGAACACCAAACCCTCGCAACACCTCTACAACACGATCTTGGAATACCTTGCCAATCGATCTCGCAATACCATGCAACATGACCTGGCCATACCTAGCACAACGATCCTGCAAGGCTTCACACACCCATCGCGCAACACCCTACAAAGCAATCTTGCGCGCCGCACTCCGAAGGTGACTTGTGGGATAGGGTGGTGGAGGAGGGGGGCGTGATAGGGGGGAAAAGGACAAGTAGGAGGAGGAAGAGCGGGATGGAGGAGGAGGAGGAGGAGGGAAGAGAAGGGCCATGAGGGGAAACATGGAGATGATGAGGAGGAGGAAGAGGAGGAGGAAGAGGATGAGGAGGAGGAGGAGGAGGGGAGGAGGAGGGGAGGAGGAGGGCGAAGACGAGGGGGATTGGGGTGCCGCCCGGGGGCCTCCTGGGATTCTATATAGAAGCCGTCTTCGGGGTCTCCTGGGGCCTCCGCGGAGCTCGCTGGAAGTTTCGGGTGTCCTTTTGGGCGCTTGTTGGTCCGTGTTTGCCGGTGATGCCAGTACTGTTACCACAAGAGCAACAAACTTATGTGTGCTTGCTGTTGGTAGCATTGTTATGATTAGCGGTATTGAGATTACACGTTTTGCTACTATTTGTATTCCTTCCACAACTACTACGACTGCTACAACAACAGCAACTACTACTGCTGCTACTACTGCTACTACTACTACTACTACTACCACTATTACTACTACGACTACGACTCCGACGACGACGCCGACGACGACGACTACTACTACTACTACCACTACTACTACTACTACTACTACTACTACTACTATTACTACTACTACTACTACTACTACTAGTACTACTATGATTACTACTACTACTACTACTACTACTACTACTACTACTACTACTGCTACTGCTACTGCTACCGCTACTACTACTTCTACTACTACTTTTAGGTTTACGACGACTACTACGACTACTACTACTACGACTACGACTACAACTGCGGCTGCTACTGCTATTACACCTACCACCACTACTATTAATACTATGACTGTTACTACTACTACTACTACTACTACTACTACGACGACGACTACTACTACTACTACTGCTACTGCCACTGCTACTACTACTACGACTAACACTACTACTACGACTGCGACTACTACTACTACTTCTTCTACTACTACTACTACTACTACTACTACTACTACTACTTCTACTACTGCTACTACTACTACTACTACTATCACTACTACTACCACTACTACGACTGCGGCTGCGATTACGATTAGTACTACAACAACAACTACTACTACTACTACTACGTTATCACTGCTGCTAC
>CAUYUJ010001838.1:72500-77500 GCA_963575745.1 Prorocentrum cordatum | reverse complement strand
ACCATTGCTAGTACTACGGCTGCAGCCTCTATTGCTGCTGCCATTGCTACGCGAGGTGTGGCCAGCCATTCGATGAACTACGCTGGGTTATTTGTGGCGCGTCGTATCCCACTACTACCGCTATTCGTTTGTAGTATTTCTTTCACTAATATTATCACCACTACTACTACGACTACTACGGCTACGACTACCACTACCACCACTTTTATTACTACTACTACTACTATTACTACTACTACTACCACGACTACTACTACTATTACTACTAGAATTACTAGTATTACTACTACTACTACTAATACTACTACTACGACTACTACTACTACTACTGCTGCTACTACTACTACTACTACTACTGGTACTACGGCTACTACTACTACGACTACTACTACGACTACTACTACGACTACTACTACCACTACTACTACTACTACTACGACTACTACTACTACTGTTACTGCTGCTACTGCTGCTACCACCACTGCTATTTCTATGACTACCAGTTTTGCTACCAACACCACTACTACTACTACTACTATTACTACTACTACTACTGCTACTACTACTACTACCACTACTACTACTACTGCTATCATTACTATCATTTCTACTACTACTACTACTACTACTACTATTACTAGTATTTCTACTACATTTACTACTACTACTACTACTACTATTACTACTATTACTACTATTACTACTAGTACTGCTACTACGGTTGCTACTGCTGCTCTCCGTAGTTGACAACTACCACTACTCCTGTGACTACCAGTTTTGCTAGTACTACCACTACTACTATTACTACTACTACTACCACTACTACTACTACTACTACTACTACTGCTACTACTACTGCTACTACTACTACTTCTACTACTACGACTACGACTACTGCTACTAGTGAGGTTGCTGCGTCTACTACTACTACGTCGGCGACTGCGTTTTATAGTGTTACCAGTATTACGAGTATCGCTGCTACTACTACTACTACTACTACTGCTACTGCTACTGCTAACACTACTACTACCACTTCTGCTACTACTACGACTACGACTACTACTACTACTACTACTACTACTACTACTACTACGTTTACTACTGTTGTTGCTAGTTTACTACTGATAGTACTGCTACTACTACGACTACTACTACTACTACTACTACGACTACCACTACTACTACTACTACTACTGCTACTACTACTACTACGACTACTACTACTACTACTACTACTACTACTACTACGATCCCGACTACTACTCGGAAGAGGAGGATCATCAGGACGAGCACAGAGAGGAGTGCGGCAAGGACGGTGGGGGGGAGGAAAGGGATAATGTGAAGGAGAAGAAGGAGAAACGACGAGCTCGGGGGAGAGGTCAAAGACATTGACGGCAAGGTGAGGGGAGAATCCTGCACGCTTCCAGCAGCCACTTGGATGCATGGCGGATGGTTTTCCCAACGTGGCTCTCGCCCTGGTGCCGCACACATTCGCCTCAATCGCATCCAACAGGTAGAACGCTGGAGGGCGGCGTGTTGTCAACATGCGGCTCCTGGCATCAGCTCTGTGCACGTTCCCCTTGATTTCCTAACAACTACAATGATGGCGGGGCGTAGTGTTCAACGTGTGGCTCGCGTCATAGCGCCGCAAAGCCGTAGTCCGAAACGGTTCCGACAGCTACAACGATGGAAGTTGGTCTTCTTGCGAATACTCCTGTTCTCACAGCCAGATTTGCGGGGATGTCTCGACCGAGGCGCCCGTTTGAATCCTCCGATTCCTCTGCGTTCAGAGCATATTGAGAGGGTGTCTCGAGCAAGGCGCTTGCTTGACCACTCCAAGGGAAAACCGCCAGGGGATCTTGGACGGGCTCGCTAGATTGCGAGATGTCTCGATCGAAGCGCCCGTTTGGAGCCCCCGACTCCTGTTTCCATGATTGCGGGGATGCCTCGCGCGAGGCGCTTACTTTAGTCCCCAAGCGGGGAGCCCTCCAGGGTAGGACACTCGCGTGTTCGCAAAAGCAGTGGGGGGTTGTTCGGGGAGGCGCTTGTTTTGCAGCTCCGACCCCTCTGCTTTCATACCAGATTGCGAGGATGTCTCGAGCGAGTCGCTCGCCTGCACCTCCACTTCCTCTTCACTCAGGGCCCCGTTGTCGCCGAGATGGAACGGGCTGATAGTCTGTCGCACGCAGTCGCCCATTGCAGGAAGTGCCAGACGATTAGATGCACACGTGAAGATCTCCGCGCCGAGTAGTTGTTCACAGTGGGGATCGCGTGGATGGCAGGCCTGGGCTGCCCCGTGCTTCAAGCGGGCGGCGTCGCACGCAGTGGCGAGGAATGCCCGCAGGGTCTCATGGAGATGGGACATGGTCACGGGAAGGCGTACAAGCGATGCATGTTGGTGTCACGCTCGTCCCTCGTCCTCGTCCTCCCCCGTCCTCCCTCCACCCTCCTCCTCACCACGCACCTTGTGGTTGTCATCCGCATGCTCCTCCTCCTCCTCTTCTCCTCCTCCTCCTCCTCCTCACCCCACTCCTCCCATCCCCTCCTCTCCTCCCACATCCTCCTCCCTCCGCTATCCCCCACCATTCCTCCCTTGCCTCATCCCCCCTCCCTCCAGCCGCCCCCCTCCAGGTGGGCAAGAGGCACAGGCTCGTCCGGGAGACCGCGCTGTACCCAAGCCCGCGTTGCCTGACCAGCGCCGACGAGGACGCGGGCCCGAGCCGGCGTGGGCGGCGGGGTTAGGACGACAATGAGGAGGAGGAGGAGGAGGAGGAGGAGGAGGAGGAGGAGGAGGAGGAGGAGGAGGAGGAAGAGGAGGAGGAGGAGGAAGAGGAGGGGGGAGAGGAGGGGGAGGGGAGAAAATGGAGAGGGAGAGGGGAGGGGGACGGGGGAGGGTAGAGCGAAGGGGAGGGAAGGAGGAGGAAAGGGAGGAGGAGACGGAGGGAAAGGATGGAGGAATAAGGAGGAGGGAACAGGAGGAGGAGAAGGAGGAGGGAGGAAGGAGGGAGTAACAGGGAGGAGGAAAAGGAGGAGGAACAGGAGGAGGAGGAGGAGGAGGAGAGGAGGAAAAAGGAGGAGAAGAGATGAGGAGGAAGGGAGGAGGAGGAGGAGTAAGAGGAAAAGGAGGAGGGAAAAAGAGGAGGAGGAAAAGGAGGAGGAGTGAAGAGAGAGGCGGAAAAGGAGGAGGAAAAGGGGAGGACGGAGAGAGTAGGAGGTGGAGGGTAGGACGGATGACGAGGACGAGGAGGTAGGCGGAGGGAGAGGCGGAGGGAGGGGGGGGGAGGGGAGAGAGGGGGAAGGGGCAAGCAAGGTGCGCTCGCGTCATATCTGACGTCCTACCCCTCCCTCCCATCCCTTACCATGGCGCTGATTTTCTCTATCCGCGGACGCGTGTCGAAGCGGACCTGTGGCTCCGCGCGCGCGTGCGTAGTGGGTGGTGGTGCACGTGCGTGCGTGCGTGCGTGCGTGTGTGCGTGGTTGTGGTGTGGTGGTGGTGGTGCTGGTGCTGGTGCTGGTGCTGGTGCTCGTGCTGGTGGTGGTGCTGGTGCTGGTGGAGGTGCTGGTTGTGGTGTTGGTACGTGGTGCAAGGTGGCTGGTCTGGTGCTGGTGCTTGGAGCTGCTGCAGGTGCTGGTTGCAGGTGCTGGTGCTGTGCTGGTGCTGTGCTGGTGTGCTGGTGGTGGCAGGTGTTGGTATAACTAGTGCTGGTGCTGGAGCTCGGTGCTGGTGCAGGTGGCGGGTGCTGGTGCTGTGCTGGTGCTGGTGCTGGTGCTGGTTGTGTGGTGGTGGTAGGTGGCGGTGCGGGCGGCGCGGTTGTGGCGGGCGGATGGGCGCGCGAGAAAGAAGCCCGCGGTGGGGCGAGAACGCCATCCTGAACGACGGAGGCCAAACACCGATCCGAAAATGAGGCCCACGCTGCAGCGGGAGCACGATTCGGAACGATTCGGGAGCAGAAATGAGGCCGGCGCCTCAACGAGAGCAGATTTTTGGGAAAAAATGACGCCGGCGCCTCAGCGAGAGTCGTTTCCCGGGATTTCCCAGGCATCCTGTGTGTAAAAGAACAGTACGCGGAGGGTGCGCGGCCATCACCCGGACGCCATCAGGGGAAGAGGGAGAGTATATACAGCAGCAGTGCAGAAGTAAGTGTAAAGGGAGGGGAGGGGGAGGGGAGGGGAAAAGGGGAGGGGGGTGGGGGGAGAGGGGGGGGGAGTGAAGGGGGAGAAGGTGGGGGAGGGGGAGGGGAAAGGGGAAAGGTGGGAGGGGGAGTGGGAGGGGGAGGGAGGGGGAGGAGGAGGAGGAAGGAGGAGGAGGAAGGAGGAAAAGGTAGGAGGAAAAGGAGGAGAGGAGGAGGATGGAGATGAGGAGGAGGAGGAGGAGCAGAGGAGGAGGAGGAGGAGCAGGAGGATGAGGAGGAGGGAGGATGAGGAGGAGGAGGAGGAGGGGGGTAGGAGGAGCAGGATGAGGGGAGGGGAGGAGGAGAGGAGGAGGAGGAGGAGGAGGAAGAGGAGGAGGAGGAGGAGTGGCGAGGAGGAGGAGGAGAGGGAGGAGGAATAGAGGAGGAGGAGGCCGATTTACCTCCCTAGGTCGGGATATAAGCATTTCCCGTCGGGGGCAGCTACCCAATTGAAGTGGTGGGAGGTTGGAGATCGGGATGGGGATTGCGATCGGGATCAGGGAAACGTCATTCAAAACCTGCATCAACAGAAGTTCTCGGAGTTCCGCGAGGAGTTATTGGATCGGCGCCTGTCCCCCGTGGCGGCGCCTCCGGCGCCACCCCCTGGCGTGCTCCGAGCGCCGATCCAAGAAATCCACGCGGAGCTCCGAGAACTTACGTTCATTCTGTGGCGAGCGAGGGGGAGAAGTGAGAAGGAGAAGGCCTTATCAGAGGGCTCGGAAGCCCCTTGGCCGTCTGAGAAGTTCTCCAAGTCTTCCCCGAGGATAGAGCACTTCTCAGAAGGCCCCAGGGCTTATGAGAAGTCACTCTGCCTTCTGAGAAGGCCTT
>CAUYUJ010001838.1:32500-67500 GCA_963575745.1 Prorocentrum cordatum | reverse complement strand
AAGCCAAGGGTGCCCTTGTGTCCGGCGTCTCGCGACCCATGCTTCCGGCATTGCTGCGTTCCTGTGGCAGTGTGTCCCTCGGATGGGTCTTGTGTCCTCTCGCGTGTCCTGTCCAATCGAGTCCGACTGCACGGGCGGATTAGTTCAGGGGGGGATGCATGGACCCCAATCGCCCATAATCGCCGATAGGGACCCGATAATTGGGTCCACCTTGCACGGGAGCGCGCGGATCTGCAATCGGAGGCGTACCGCTGATCCATCGGCGATGTGTTGCCGATCCCCAGTCGTGGTTTCCCCCCCTGAGTTGGTCCCCCTGGACGTTTCTCCTCCACTCGGGGTGGCGACTGGGTGAGGTGGGAAAAGGAGGGGGAGGATACGCCTGTCTTCGATCGTCTTCCAGCTTCGGGCTGCAGCTCGGAGCGTGCAGTATGGGGAAGGGGTGGAAGAGGAGGAGGGCGGAGGGGAGATGGTAGAGAGGAGGGAGGAGGAGGAAGAGCAGAAGGAGGAGGATAAGCAGGAGGGGGGGAGGAAGGAGCAAAAAGGGTATGGAGCCTCGTGGAGGCGGTTTGGGGGGCTCTTGAGACCTTTTGTGCGCCTTTCGGGGGTCTTCTGAAGCTTCTGGGAGGATTCTTGGGGGCCTGCTGGCGGTCTCGCTCGCATGTTGTGTTGGCGAGGAGGGCTCGAAATATCGGTTCTTGGTAGCCCTCGAGGGCCTCTCGTGGAGCCTTCTTGGACCGTCTCGGTGGCCTCGTGGGCTGTCTTGGGGTCCTCGGGCTCTCTTGGGCCGTCTGGGTGCCCTCTTGGCGATCTGTGGGCTCTCTTGTAGCGTCGAAAGCCTGCAAAAGGCCAGAACGCTACAATTCGGCAAACATGAGTCGAACATCAGCGATTGTGGCCTCTCGGCCTACACACTAATCTGAACACCCAAACCACCTTTCCCGATCCAGAACAGTAAACCGTAAACCGAACCATACAAGCCGAATCCCCACGCAACCTGTTGCCACAGCAAGCCTACAACAGTAATTCCTAAGACCCGAGCCCGAAGTCCGAGCGCCAAACCCATCTCTAACAGCATAACGCCCTAACCCACGTGCCCTAAATCTAAGCCTTAAGCACGATCCCTGACCATAAGCGACACACCCTAACAGCATGGCCTCACCGTAAGCGTCATACTTAATTTCGCATCTAGCATCATAAACTCCAGCATCATCTAGCATAATGACGTCCTAACACCTTGATCGGTAACATGCGAGAGCCATGCTATCCGAGCCCTGACTAACGTATATTTAACACCCAATCGCCTAACCCTCAGCGCAAACCCTGAGCCCTGACACCCTAACCCTAACACCCTACGCATCAATACAAGCACCCTCATCCTGACCGCCTGACCCGGACCACATGGCTACCAGTAGGAAGGACAAGCCCTCGCACCCAAAATCTGGGCATCCTGCTTTGGCCCTCACTCCCTAATCCGACCAATCCAACTGTAACATGAGCACCAGTCCGGCAAACCCTGATCCCACCCTCCTTCTTTCGGTTGTTGCTAGAGGTGCCCCTGGCCCAAGGTGCCCCCAGAATTTCCGAGGAGGCCCACACGGCCTCCCGGGCAGCCCTCGCGAGGTCCAGAGGGGCCCAGGGGCTCCAGAGTTCAGCGACGAGCTCTGGGGGGCACCTTGGGCCAGGGGCACTTCCAGCAAAACACCCCCTTTGTTCACGACCAGTGGGTCCACCACCGCTGCTCCCTCGACAGCCCCGCCCGACGCGGCTGTGCGTCAGCACGCGCGCGCTCCTCCGCGCCTCGCCGGCCCCGAGCTGCGCGGTGCGCCGCGCACGCCCCCCGCGAGGAGCTGGGCAGCCTCGGCCCCGGCGAGGAGGTGCTGCTGCTCGAGCTCGCGATGGCGCAGCAGGCCCACAGCGCCGAGCCCCTGCTCCGCGCCCGGGTGCGCACGGACGGGGGCGCCTTCGGCTGGACATCGCGGGGGCCCCCAAACGGCGCGGCGCGGGAGCGGCCACACCGGAGGCTTGGCATCGCTCGGACGTGTGCATTTTTCCTTCGGCGAGGACCATCGAGGAGCATCCTTGATCATTTGGCGAAGAAACCACGCACGAAACCGAACAAAAAACACAGGGAATGGACGTCCGAGCGATGGCGAGCGTTTGGTGCCCTCCCCCCGCTCTGGATGGCGTGACCTTGTCGGTGACGCGGGTCTGGGGAAGGTGCGCAGTACTGGTGCGTGCGGACAAACGCGGCGCTACCGAAAGCGAAAAGGGTGGGTCATCGGCCCGCCCCCCCACTCCCCACTGGATAACCATGGTGATCGCATTTAAATTGTAAAGACAGTAGATGGAAACAATTTTCGTGGACGGACACTCCCCCGCTCCTCCAAACTCAAAGTTGGCACGCGCGCGGAAGACTGCGGTCGAAGTGCAGCTCTTTAAATCCACCGCCAACATTGGTCAAGGGGAGGGGGGCATTGGCAGATGAATGTGGTATGAGTCCTTGCTAGTTTCGTCCGAGGCCTTGATCTCCCGTGTGGTGAGCCGGTGAGGATTCCCAGATCTCCGACGATGTGATGCGTTGAACTTGGGCATCGAACCTCGATTTCGGCCCCCTGTACCCCGGGACCATCCGAAATGGACCTGGGAAGAACAGCTAAGTTGCCCTTGGGGAAGGCGTCGGGACCTTTGATGACGTAGACTTGACAGAGCACGGCCTCTCCTCCTCCTCTTCCTCCTCCTCCTCCTCCTCCTCCTCCTCCTCCTCCTCCTCCCTCTCCTCCTCCTCCTTCTCCTCCTCCTTCTCCTCCTCCTCGTCCTCCTCCTCCTCCTCCTCCTCCTCCTCCTCCTCCTCCTCCTCCTCCTCCTCCTCCCCCTGCTCCTCCTGTTGGCCGCGGGGGGTTCGGGGCTCGGGCCGCTCTTCTTCGACGCTGGGGCCTCCGGGGTCGGCGGCGGACCTTGCGGTGGGGTCGTGAGGGGTTCCGAGGCCACCGCTCGTTGAAGTGGACCTGCCTCAAACGTTGGGAGCGCCATCGTCGTGGGCGGACTCGAACGGATTCCAAGACAGGCTGCGGAACGCCAGGCAGATACCTTGGGGAGAAGGTGCCCCATGTCTCCGCAGCTGCATGAAGGCTGGCTCGCAGTCAAGACGCTGACATAGGGGCCGCGTTGGGATTGAAAGTGGCTCGCTGTTCCTTAGGACATCCCGTGGTTGTTCTTCTCGTCCGCTTCGTTCACCCAGGCGCTTCTGGGGCCAAACAGAGTCTCCGTTCCTCACTTAGCGTTTCTTCTGGCAGCACCTCGACCGCATACGTCGAGCTGCCTTCAGGGACCCCCGAGGATCACCGTGGAGATGCCCGGCGGCCCGCCCTTGCTGGACCCCCTGAATTTGTACAGCTCAGAGGCCATGAGGAGCCCCGTCTGGTGTGGCAGGCTGCCGCCGGTGGCCGTGCTGCCGGAGACGCCGCGACTCACGCTGAACTGCGCCTACGAGGGCACCGCGGAGGGTTGGGAGCCGGACGGCCAATACAGGCGAGGGGGGAGAAGAAGGAGGACGAGGAGTAAGAAGAGGAGGGGGACGACGACGATAAAGAGGACGAGGAGGAGAAGGAGGATGAGAGGACAGGGACGATGACGAGGAGAGTCAGGCGGGGGGAGAGGAGAGAGGAGAGAGGATAGAGGAAAGAGGAGAGCGAAGAGGGGAGAGGGGAGGAGAAAGGAGGAGGAGGAGGAGGAGGAGGAGGTGGAGGAGGAGGAGGAGGAGGAGGAGGAGGAGGAGGAGGAGGAGGAGGAGTTGGAGAGAGGAGGAGAGAGGAGAGGGAGAGAGGAAAGAGGCGAGAGGAGAGAGGAGAGAACAGAGAGGAGGAGGAGGAGGAGGAGGAGGAGGAGGGGAGGAGGAGGAGGAGGAGGAGGAGGAGGATTTTTGCCCGCTACAGGCCCTTCCACCTCTGCAGAGAAGCTCTGGCGGCATGGAGGGGCAGGCCGCCAGCCCCTGGTCGCTTAAAGATCCGACCAGGGTCCTCGCTCTACCGTGACTCTGTCATTCTTCGGATGAAGGCCACGGCATATTCTCTGCCAACAATGCCGTGCACCCGCACTGCTGGGGTGATCGGCACACTGACGAGACAAATTCATGGCACGCTGCCCGCTGATGGCCGTGCAACGCAGGCATACGATGAGGCGAGTCGAGTCGGAGCACACGAGAGAAATGCAGCGATGCCCTTTCGCTGCAAGCAGCGCAGGATCAAGTCTACTGCGCTGAGGGCAAACGCCAGGCGGAGGGGGCCAGAACCACCCTCCAATTCCATGTTCCTGCGGCGGGGCCCGTACCCCGCGGGAGGCAGCCAGACATACAGTGCACCGCCAGAAGGCTCCTATCTGCTGCCAGGCGTGTGGGGTGGCTGCAGCTGTCCCTTGGCCAGCACCGCTCTCACGACACACGACCTCACGAACGACATCAGGACCCATCTCGAGAGGCGGCCAGAGCGGGAGGAGCTTTGCAGCCAGCATTCCCACAGCACGCGCGACTGCATATTGCCGATCAAGTTGCTCCACCTGCTCACTGCTGGGCTGCGGGTTGGAAGCCGCAGCGACCTTGGCTGCGGCATCAACATAATTATTGCCAATGCGGAGGAAGCGGTCTCGGTCGTCGGCCGCTTCATCAACATTTTGATGAGCCTTCACCTTGCTCGTGGTGATGACTGGTAAATTTTCACGCACGAACTGGGCACACCCCGAGTACAAGCGTTTGTGGCTGGTCTGTTTGGTCCTATCCAAACTGGCATAATCTACAACATTCTGGCAGTCAGAGTGTATGGTAGATGGGTTGGCAACAAACCTAGCAGCAGCACAAAAAGCGTGGTATTCGGCACTCTGGGGGGTCTGGGGGTAGGGAGGCCACACAGGGCCCCGAATCCTGATCATCTCCTGCATGTTGGAAGGGTCGAGCAATGAGACGGCCCATCCAGCACGTGAAAGCTCGCCCACTGGGTGTCGTAGGCAGGAACCATCAACAAAAATCTGACCAGCGAAGTCCTGATCGAAAACCAAATGCTCGTACCCCTCACAAGGCTCCGTGACGACCCCCTCCTCGCACGACGGCTGGGGGTGGGCCTCAGCTGGGTGGGGGAAGAGGCCGTAGCAAGCCAAGGCGTCGTCCGCTTGGCCTGCCCACTCCCGCACCTTAGCAGGAATCAGCTCCGTCCTGAGCTCCTCGCAGGCAGAGCACCGCCAGAGACGGTGACGAGTCGCGTCGTCCCCGTCTCCACAAAGAGGGCAGGTGGTATCAATAATATATCCCAGGGATCTGGCCTTGGCCCTGGTGTAGGTGGCATTGCAAAAGAGAGAGCGGACACAACCTTTTTCGAGAGCCGTGAACTTTCGGGGGGTGAGGGGGCTGAGGGTCCCATCAGTGCAAACCCTACCGAGATTGTGCCGAGCTCCCAGATCCCACTCGAGGGTACGACGCACCGCTCTCCCAAGCAGCGATCTGACCATCGCGGGCGAGACCTGGGTCAAGTGAACATCGATTCCTTTCTCATCACGGAGCACCGTGAAGGAAGGCATGGACCACGAAATACGCTCAAGAGACTTCCTCATCGCACTGATCGGGCCCGCGACACTTTTCCAGAGGCCCGGGGGCCTCGAGAACACAGCATTCCAAGCCGAACGAAGCGTGGCGAACGAGAGGGCATAGGGGTACAGCCGATGATGGGTGGTCCAAACTTCTTTCGCCCAACGGTAAATAGGGGCAATGGAGGCGACCCACGGCGGGTCGCCGTGGCACAGCATAAGAGCGGTGAGCGACCGACCGCCTGCACTAGGCTTAAGGGCCTTCCCAGCCAATTGCCTAAGGGAGAGGAGTTCGTGGTCCGTGACCCCTGAGATCTCGCACCCATACACAGCCCCAGGGAGAGGACCCGCGACGAAGACATTACGACAACGCTTACCCGAAATGGTGGGCCTCATTCGAACCAGACGAGCAGTCCTATCTTTCGCCTTCCTAACCCTTTCCTTAGCCTTGGAGTTTCTCCCTCGGACCCTGGACGGCCTGCCAGCGCAAAAATCAACTCCCAAATTGGGCGCCGAGTCGGAGTCCAAGATCGGCCCCGCGAGACCCCCGAGAGCCCGAGAGATGGCTTTGCCTAAGGGGCGCGGCCTGAGGAAGCCGCTTTAAAACTTGTGTAAAGGAACCCGTGGCAGACAAGCCTCCATCGTCGATGTAGAGTTTGAACTGGACGGCCTGAGGGAGGCGGAGGGCGTCCAAATCTTGAATAGCATTAGCCCTGATGAAGGTCGTGGCCAGGGAACACCCCGCCACCACCCCTGCCAGGGCCCAATAGGGCCCGTCCACAAAACCTCCCAAGGACAGGAACCTGGCCTGGGAATACATGGCAATGCGCAAGTACGAGATACCGACAGGGAAGCCAACCTGGTGAGCACGGAGGGCCAGGACCTGGAGATCCAGGGTCTCATAATACTTGTACAAGTCAGTTAACAGAGTGGCACATTCCATTCCTTGTGCAGTGCTGGCCTCGGCATTGCAGGCGTGGCGCCAGACGACGCCCTGCGCTCCTTCAAACGGACCAGCACAAAAATACTCACGCGTGAATCTAGCTTCTCATTTATCGGCGAGAGTTCGGCGAAGCTTGCCATACATTCTAAACGCACTGCAGAAGATACCGATAGGACGGAACCCCGAGGACGGTTTAGCAATCAGAGCCATGGTAATGATGGAAATTTACATAGGTATGACAGCCGACCTCTCCATCAATCCTAGGATGTCGCACAGGAGGCTGAGACTGGCATCGGGCATCATCGCAAAGTGCTTCATGTGAAATCCATCAACTGACACCGCGGTGCGCTCACGGAACCCCTTGGAGATCGCACGGATATCTTCGGGCCTAAACTCGGGCAACGCAGGGGACAAGGTACCCTTGGGGAGCCACGGGCGGGCCTTTCCGTCCCCCCAGAGGCCCGAGAAACGCTGGCTTTCGGCACGAAGGAGGGACACGGGGTCAGCAACCACAACACCGTCACAGGCCAAGGTGGTGGTAGGCCTCCAGGGGGTGGCCCCCTTCGAGACCATATGTATCTTCCACGCCCCTTGATCCGCCTTCTCTAACAGCCAGTCTCTCCATTCAGCCGAGGCCGCCTTCCTGGCGTCGCACTCGACTTCCTGCAGGCGATCATTAAAAGTGTTGCGCCAACATACAAAATCCCGAGAAATGACTGCAAAGCGCGCTCCTGGGTCGGCCGCATCTCCAGGAGCGACATCAAGACGTCGACGTTTCAGTAAAATCCCCTGACGAGATGTCTGCTCGTGCACCTCCAGCGCATCGAGCATGGCGCCCCCGACCTCGACGAGGTACGGGAGCAGGCGGGGGCGAACATCAAGGCCGCTGGCTATGGCCCCGACAGGGTAGGCAGCACACGTAGCACAGGGGCAACACCTGCACGGTCACTGGCTTCCCAGTGGAGCCCAAGCCTCTGCGACTGAGAGTTAAGCCACCTATGTGCAAACACGACGGGCTGCTTAGGGCTCTGGGTGTCGGGGGCCAGGATGTTCTTCCATCTGAGAGCGGGGGCCTTCCCTCGGGGTCCACGGAAGGGGGGCTGGGTGCCTGTGGCCACCGCCACTTCCACTTCGGCCTGGTCCGCCCAAAGCCGATACAACTGGTCCACTGATTCTTTGATGGCATCGAAGTCCCCCCTATCCACCGCTTTCCGAGCTTCGCCCAGCACACGGGCGACGGCAGGGCGCAAAGCGGGGACGGGGTCCAGCTTGCAGACGGGGGGGAGCGGAGAGGAGGCCAGCTTAGGGGGGTTGCGAAAGCTGAGGGCTTGCAACTTACTCAGGAAGGGGTGGAGGGTCAAATGCACAGGCGAGTGGGGGATAAGCCACTATCCTGCCGCACCGACACCCTAGCAACCCCTTTGCTGAGCCCTGGCGAAACGGAAAAATAGTCATGGACCTTCGGACCCGCGACCGAATTGCAAGTGGTGTCACCTGGCATCATCCATTGCCCAAGCGAGCCCCCGAGGTGCGACTGGACGACGACCGACGGGATCATGTTGAAGTCCCCTCCTATGATGACTGGGTACCCCATGGAGCCAATCAATGAGCCTGTCCGAGAGAGGAGGTCCAGGTTCGCTTCCGATAGGTCTTCGCAATCTCTGAGGTAGAGGGACGCGCGCAGAATCTGGGTGCCGTCGGGGAGGTCGACCACCCCCGCAATCGCACGGTGCTTCGCGACATCCATGCCACTCTGCAGCGCGTGGAGGCCCAGACCAGAACGAACGAGGATGGCTACACCAGCAGAGGGCCCTCCGTGTGGTCCTTTGTCAGCAGGTAGGAAAAGTGACTTCCAACCGTGTCTAATACTCCAAGAGGATGCTGAGGCGAGCTGGTCGTCAAAGATGTGGTGCTCTTGCATCAGCACGATGTGTGCAGAAGTCCGTTGCAGCCAGCGCTGCGCAGAGCCCCACCCTGAGACGTTGCACGTTTCCACGACGGGCTGGAACGCGTCGACGGGGAACTGATCAGGATCCAGGGGCTCGAGGAGAGGGGTCCCAGAGTGCTTGCCACCAGGAGGCTGCCTAGGGCCCGTGAGGTCCCTCACCCTAGGCGCGCACACAGACATTTCCATGGCAGGAGCAGATACACTCGCATCCTGAGCAGTTAAAAACTTGGAAACAACTGTGACCCCTTGGGTGAGCTTATCCCAGGCCCCCGAAAGGGGCTCTCGAAGGGTCCGGAGAGTTCCCGACGAGATGATCAGAGGGGCGGGGTCGGCTCCCAGGGAGCTAGCAAAAAGTTCAAAACCTTGGCGAAGGATCCCCTGGCAGAAATGGCAAGGGTGTCTTTCACCGCTGAAATCAACCCTCTCCCACTGGAACGGCCAGCACAGGCTGGTCTACAGGAAACAGCAGGGGGCTCACAGGAGGGGTAGGCCTGGGTCCATGCAGTGTGTTCCCCGAGGGCGGCCACTGGGCCACCGAAGCTCACCCCAAGATCCACTGGAGGCTGAAACTTCACTGGGGCACAAAAACTTGGCCCGCCTGGCACAGGAAGTAAGTGCGGTGCAAGCCTCCCCTTGCGCAGGGGCTCAGAAGTGATCACTCGACGTGGTTTATCGTCAAAGAGTCGATGGGGTGTCCCCCGCCTTCGGGAGCGCAGCCGGCGGGGGCTCATGAAGGATCCGAGCTGCGCGCTCACGAACTCTTTCGTCTCCAGGCACCCCATCTGGAGATTGTTCAGCGGCAGCAGGAGGAGCAGCAGGGGCCGCAGAAGCCGTAGCCGAGCTGGGTGGGGCCACCGTCGCGGCAGCCGCTTCCCCTTCTCCGCCCTTGGCCTTTGCTCCTTCCTCCTCCTCGGTGCGCCTGCGCTTGGCCTCGGACCGCTTGAACAACTCCGACTGATCTTGTTGAAATTGCTTGACTTTTTGCATGGCCTCGCCGAAAAGGACCCGCACAGCTGTCTGGAGCTCGCCCTTGAGCTGAGTGGCTCTCTTTTCGGCCTCTTCCACCTCCTCAGGCTCCAGCTTGTAGTCCGACTGGGGCTTGAGCAGGCTGTCGATGCTGATAGGTATGTCCTCAGCTTTGCCATCAAGGACAGAAGAAATATCAAGTAGAACTGGTGCAGCAGACACTTGTGCGTGGAGCTCCTGGACCAGCTTGGTGTGGGTGGCCTCGGCAGCGGTGAGCTCGGCGGAGAGCTCCCGAATCTTATCCTTCTGCTTGGCCACATCTTCTACCATCTTGTCATAGACATTGCATGCTTTCTCCGTTTTCTCGCGTAGGGTACGAAGTTCACCAAATGCTCTGGAGACCTTCTGTGAAAGCGGCACGACGGGGGCCTCCTGCGCCTTGCGCTGTTGAGGAACAGCACGATGGCGAGCGGCTGCGTCGGCGTCGCCCACTTGCTCCAGCATGGTGACCAACTTCTCCAGGTCCGACGTGGTGGTGGGCGCACCCTTGGACATGCCTTCAGCTGGTTGTCCCTGCAGTCGTCCCGAATCGGGCCCAAGAGAGAACTGAGGTCCAGACCGAAGAGGAAGCCGTGGAGGTGCGCCTGCTTGCCACTGTCCCTCAGGAGCTGGGGGCTCGGCGGTCTCAACTTCGCTGCGGCTCGTCTTGCAATGCTTGCAGAAACACCAGGATGGGCGATTCTTGCGGCAGCCGCAGGTGACGCAGGTCCAGCGGCCGTAGGTGCTCCAGGAGACGCCTCCGACAACACTGGGACCGCCGCCCTTGCCGCCCTTGCCTCCTTTCCCCCCGCCCTTTGCCAAAGCCTGGGGAGGTCCCGTCGGCGAAGCGGACGCGACGAGCGTCCCCAGCAGCGCCAGGATCCACAGGCGGCGGAGGAGGAGGCACCATGGCTGAGTCGTGATGGTACCGTCCTTTCACCTCAGCAGGCTGAGGCGCTCAAGCCTGCACAAAAAATTGGTTCAGCAGACGGTGTTCCTGGCACAGCACAAAGGCCTGAGCCAGAAGGGCTTGAGAGGAGGAGGAGGAGGAGGAGGAGGAGGAGGAGGAGGAGGAGGAGGAGGAGGAGGAGGAGGAGGAGGAGGAGGGAGGAGGAGGGAGGCAAGGCGGAGGCGGAGGCGGAGGCGGAGGCGGAGGCGGAGGCGGAGGGGGAGGGAGGAGGAGGAGGAGGAGGAGGAGGAGGAGGAGGAGGAGGGAGGGAGGGAGGGAGGGAGGGGAGGGAGGGAGGAGGGAGGAGGGAGGGAGGGAGGGAGGAGGAGGAGGAGGAGGAGGAGGAGGAGGAGGGGGCAGGGGGAGGAAGAGGGAGGAGAAGGAGGATGAGGAGGAACAGGGGAAGAGAGAAGGATGAGGAGGAGGAGGAGGAGAAGGAGGAGGAGGGGGAGGAGGATGAGAAGGAGGAGGAGGAGTTGGAGGAGGAGGAAGATGAGGAGGAGGAGGAGGGAGAAAGAGGACGGAGCAGCGAGGAGGGACGAGGAGGAGGAGGAGGAGGAAGAGGACGAAGGAGGCGGAGGAGGGCACCGCTGAGGGTCGGGAGCAGGACGGCCAGAACAGGCGATGGGGGAGGAGAAGGAACGACGACAAGGATGAGGAGGAGGAGGAGAAGGAGGAGGAGGAGACGGGGGTGAGGACGAGGAGGATCAGGCGCGGTGGGGAGGATTCTACAGAGGATTCTAAATGGGCGCCCATAGGCGCGAGTGACAGCTGAGCTACCCCTGGACGAGAGCCGAAGCCAACGCCTGACACAGCCAGTGCCCTCCTCAGAAAATACAGGGAACGAGGGGTGCCCGCGACCGGGGGCACCGCCTCCGGCCCTTGCCGAAGAGCGCCGTGACGATGAACGAGACTCACCCGTGCTGCTCGGCCACCTCGTCGGCCTCCCCCCTGTCCTTCTTGGTGTTCATGAACTTGTCGGCGAGCCCAGAGGATCGCCTCCAAGGCCTCGCCGCGGAGCTTCTCCGCCTTCTCCAGCTGGTCCTGGAGCTCCTGGACCGCCTCGGCCCTCTCCCACGCGGTGCCGAACAAGTGTTTCTCCTCCTGCAGGTTCCTTTCCTCCTGCACCATGTCCTTCGTCACCTCCCGCATCCCGAACCTGTGGTCCTCCTCGTCCGAGCCTTGGCTGCTGCCAGCGCCCGCACGGCGGGCCGCGCCAGCACATGCGCCTGCCTCTCTGCTGCCGCTCTGCCTCTTTGCCATCCTTCGGCAAGGCCTCGGCTCCCTCGCTAAATAGCGCATGCTCGGCCACGTTCCTGATGGCCTTGCCCTCGCCCGTGAGGTCCAGCGCCACCTCGTCGGTACGCCGCACGGACCTCCGCCGCAGTGACGGGCGTGATCAGCTCAATCCTGGCCTCCACCTCCTCCAGCACCTCCTTCTCGTCGGCCGCCTGGGCACACGCTGCGCGGCCAGCCCGCCAGAGGGTGACCGCCGTGGCCGCCACCACCTTGCGGGAGCCTCCCGCTCGGACCGCAGCGCCGAGCAGCGCCGCCGCCATTGCAGCGGACATTGGATGAGAGGTACCGCGGCTAGCTAAAGCCTGGGGGAGGCGAGCAGGATTTGAGCCATAATGGCTACGGGGCGCAAGGAGGAGGAGGAGGAGGAGGAGGGGGAGGAAGAGGAGGGAGGAGGGGGGGAGGATGATGATGAGCAGAAGGAGGAGAAGAAGGGAAAGGAAGAGGACGAGGACGCGGAGGACGAGGAGGACGAGGAGGAGGAGGAGCAGGACGATAACGAGTACGAGGACGAGGACGAGAGCGAGGACGAGGACGAGGATGAGGACGAGGATGATGAGGAGGAGCAGAACGAGGATGAGGAGGACGAGGACCAGGACGAGGACGAACAGGATGTGGCGGGGGGGGGAGGAGAGAGGAGGAGGAGGAGGAGGAGGAGGAGGAGGAGGAGGAGGAGGAGGAGGAGGAGGGGCATGAGCACGAGCAGGAGCAGGAGTAGGAGCAGGAGCAGGAGGAGGAGGAGGAGGAGAGGAGGAGGAGGAAGCGGAGGAGGAGGAGGAGGAGGAGGAGGAGGAGGAGGAGGAGAGGAGGAGGAGGGGAGGGGATGGGGAAGGGGAGGAGAGAGGAGGAGGAGAAGGATGGAGGAGGAGGAGGAGGAGGAGGAGAGGCGGAGGGAGATGGAGGCGGAGGAGGAGGCGGAGGCGGAGGCGGAATGGAAGGATGAGGAGGAGGGGAGGAGGAATAGGAGGGGGGGGAGGAGCAGGAGGAGGAATAGAAGGGGGGAGGGAGGAGGAGGAGGAGGAGGAGGAGGAGGAGGAGGGGAGGAGGAGGAGGAGGAGAGGATTAGGATTAGGATTAGGATTAGGAGGAGGAGGAGGAGGGGGGAGGAGGAGGAGGAGCAGGAGGAGGTGTAGGAGGAGGAGGAGGAGGAGGAAGGGGAGGAAAGGGAGGCGGCGGGGGATTGGGAGGGGTTGGGGGAAGAGGAGGAGGGGGAGAGGAGGAGGAGGAGGATGAGGAGGAGGAGGAGGCGGAGGCGGAGGCGGAGGCGGGGGCGGAGGCGGAGGAGGAGAAGGAGGAGGAGGAGGAGCAGGAGCAGGAGCAGGAGGAGAGGAAGGAGGAGAGGGAGGAGGATAGGGCGGAGGAAAGGGCGGAGGAAAGGGCGGAGGAGGAGGAGGAGGAGCCGGAGAAGGAGGAAGAGGAGGAGTAAGAGGATGATGCTGATGATGATGATGAGGAGGAGGAGGAGGAGGTTTGGGTTCGAGTGGGCGCCTAGGGAGGCCGCCCGCAGGAGCTCTGACCTCACGTGTGTTGGCACTCTCACGCCAGCCACGACTGATACCATTACTGTTACAATTTCTGATTCAGACAACTCAGATCGCCTTTCTCGCTCCCAGGAGTGCGAACCTGCCTGGCATCGACGACGACGTCGACAAAGAGCAGACGCCCGTACTCTTCTGCGGGTATATCAGGCGGTGAAGCTGCTGCAAGAACACCACAGTGCTCAAAGGCATCAAAGTACAGAAGAAATGAGTACTGGGTCCACAGGATGGACATGCAGATGCGGACCGCACCAACCAGGATGGCAATGGGAATGCTCATCGTGTGGTTCCTCTTTCGACAAGCGGCGGAGACCCAGCAGGAGCGTTTCGCGCCACAAAGGACAGTGGGGAGGCAACAACCCCGCGCCCAAGAAGAGGCCAGGGCGAGACCGCTCCCAGCAGGAGCGCAAGCCCGACCGAGATGGCCTGGACAAAGCGGCTCGCAAGCTCATCGAGAGAGTGGTTCCTGCCCTGAAACATATTGCCGAGTCGCACGAAGATCGGGCCAAGTGGGAACCCCCAGAGGACCGCCGCACGCACAGCCAGTTCCGAGATCGAGTGAAGACGCGTATGATGGTGCTGGTTCGGCTGGCAGTACAGGCGGTCAGAGTGAGGAAGTCAGACGAGGAGCTCAAGGAAGATATGGGCATGCTACTGTACTCCCTAGACCAGCTGAAGCCACTGAGCGAAGTCAAAGCAGAACATATGGCAAGATTGACAGCCAAGATGGAGGACCTGAATAATACAAAATGCCGCATCGCCCTGCTGGAGACGCAAGTTCAGGAGATCGAAGACGATATTGCGGATACCAAGTCAGCGCTGGCGGAGATCGAATCGAAGATCGCAGTCGAGCTCAAGGACATTCTTCCAGGTGCGGAGACACATACCTCAGGAATGGACATATCTGGGACAGGATCAAAGAACACAGCGGCCGCACGGGCGATTGCTACGCTGCAGGAACAAAACCGCAATGGAGCAACGGCATATGCACAACTCCAGCTGCAGAACCAACAGATGGTCTACCAGGTGGTAAAGTTGCAAGAGTACATGCAGCAGTACCCTGGTGGACCATGCCCGCCAGTCGGACCATGCCCGACGCCCCCGCAGCCCAGAGCCCACAGCGGCTACGCAGCACCCCAGATGCCGCCCCTGTGGCCAATCCCAAGACAACCGCCAACCTTGGAGGCGATGGGGTCTACTGCGCCAGCACCGGTTGCAGCGGCGCCACAGCCACCGGTGCCAATGGTACAGACGGCGCCTCAGTGGCCTGGCGCGGAGCTCTCCCCAGCAGCGGCCGCAGCAGCAATGGGGCTTCCAGACCTGGAGGCGGCAGCGGCGGCAGCGCAGATGGCAGTAAAGGGGGCCTTGGGGCCATGCATGAGGGGCCCCAAGACGGCGCAGTGGGAGGTGGTGGGAGGCGCGCACAGAGCGCCACAGCCGCAGCCCAAGGCAGCTGGAGCCAACTCTGCAGAAGAGACTCCCTGGGTGGATCCTTCACACCTGGCACCAACACAGCCTGCAGGACCAACCCAGGAGTCGCCACGACTACCAGGGCCAGGATCAGACCAGTTCAGCAGCTTGGTGGCGCAATTCGGAAGCAAATCGACGGGGAAGGGAAACGCGACGTCGGAGCCGTACCCGACAAGTCGACGCCCAGTTCGACCCGCCGAGGGCGACCCCAATCTTGCTGCGCACAAGTACCATCAGCTGCCAGCTCAGCCAGAAGAAATGCCAGTGGATGCGAGTGCGGCAGCAGCGGCAACGTCTGCAACGAGGACGGCAGCGTGAACGACACAAAGGATGGAAGCTGGAGAATGGTACGTGGAAGGTACGACCACCTGGCGACATCAAGACATGGCAATCCTGAAGGGAAAGCGGAGAGCCCTAATACCATCATGCTCGAAGCAACCCTGGCGGGCAACAGCGAGCAGTTCCACACCGACTGGGGAAAGTCGGTCAATGCCCTAGATGATCACGGACACGCTTTCATGGGTCAACTGCAGAGCCTCCGTGACATGTCCAGAGCTGTCATAGTTAGCTCCGATGACAATACCTACTACCGTCCTCAAGGGATGATTGAGAGCGGTCTACGATCAATGGTTGATGCGTGGAATACAAAGGCTTTCCTCTGGTCAATCGAGGCAGCGCGACAGGGCTGAATTGATTGGTGTGTACCTGCAGTGCGCAACCAGTTAGCCATGACGACAGTAATGAGAAGGGATCTATGCAACAGTGCTGCTATCGAGATCTGCAATGGGGCATGGTGCAGTGGGGGAATTGCGCGATACAACAGCCAGCAGCGACTACCAGCATTGCTCGCCCGCAACCCTGATGCGTGGGCCGACTACATGATTGAGCAGATGGCAAGGATGACGGGAGCCAGGAGATATTCGAGACTCCAGGCCCATCAAGCACATCGTCAGCCTCGAGTTGAACATCGCATTCGAAGGGGTGAACAATTACCCGTGGGTGCCATCGAGACAGCCAGACGAGGAGGAAGGCTACCCCATCCTGCACATGAGGCGCAGGCCACGGCAGCCTCCGAAGTACATGCACCTGAACACGGAGTACACACACCAGATGGGGCCGAGCAAGAGATGATGGTGAACGAGGCGCAGCCTCAGAGTGAGAGCCCAGAAGCACATCCTGCACATGCGGTCCCGCATCACGTCCCGCAGTTAGGATTTGGCAGGTTCGCCACGAGCAACCAGGAGACGCGGGGCCAGGAGGAGCAGGGTGACGACTCGACCAGCCTGTGCCAGATGGCAGTACAAACGCGGCGCATTGATGGTGCGTGTGAGAACGGCCAAGAACCGCCAGATGATCGCCCTGAGACGATCGAGCAACGGGCGGAGCGCCATTTCCAGGGAAGTCTGGTAACGGCAGTCCGTGATCAGGCAGCAGTGTGGAGCATTGAGCACTACCTATATAATGATGACTTTGCGAGGCGCGATTGGATGATATACTGCAAGCCATACGTGATGCAGATGTTCCATACCATACCAGTACTCAGCAGGAGGTACGACACGGCCACCGATCTCATGCAGGCTGCGCGTGAACTATGCGATCAAAAATGGACGAGAGGAGTATCACGACGGCGCCAGTATGCACGATCAATGGCTGCTATTGCTCGGAGCTCAGTGGATGAATGGTGGATGGAGGTGCGTCTGGCGCAAGAGGCACTACGAGTAGCACGCGACCGTCTGGACCGATCAGTTGGGGGACCAGGTCTGGATGATTTCGACCACCATGTACCCCCAGGAATTCAACCTGGGCCTGAACCAGGAGTACCGCAACCAGAACATAATGTGGAAGAGGCTCTGCCCCAGCGACCACCAGATGCAGCTGAAGGAGACCAGCTGACTGAGCGAGAGGATGACAGCGATGGAGCTGCAGAGACGCGGGCGGATGATACGGCATCGCTTCTACAACGACTGGTGCGCCGGGTGCAGCGGGGACAGGTCCTGACACGCGAGTGCGAGGTCGACGACAGTATTGATGTGACCGCCTATGCAGCCCGCGCGCCTGTGCCGGAGTTTCACACTGTCAAAAGCCACACAGGAAGCCTGCGAGGGGCCCGAACGGGCCCAGCAGGCTCTTTTCCTTGGAATTTTGGTTCTGGGACTGCCGAAGGGACCTTCAAACTCCAGCGGGACGGAACCGAGCCTATGGCAGGCTCCACTGCGGACATGACTAGTGCAACACAGCAGCACAGTCGCACTTTCATGTAGCGTCAGGCGAAAGATGTGCCGACGCGGCCTCCACCAGGACAGCCGATGGAGGCATTTGGCCAGAGGGGCCCTGGCCGTTTGTCAGGGTCTTGCGCACGCTGCCACACTCATGCTGGACAAATGACTTGAGCAATCTGAGCCCGCGCCAGTGTACCAGCATCAATATTGCAAGCGTGCGTGATCACTTGTTGAGGCGACCTCGCACGAAGGACGCCAGTGCAGCCAGCTACCTGAGAAGAGACGCAATATTGCTTTAGCAGAGTTGCTCTCACCAGATGAGGCATTGGCGAAGGCCGAGACCCATGAGCAACGGGAGCGGTGCAGTGATTGTACCGTGCATACCCCCACCCCTTCTGAGGCCTCCCAGGGCGACCCTGATTGTGGGGCCAGTTCGGAATACCCTGACGAGACGACGCCGACTAACCCCCCAGGAACGACAAGGTCCCAGGGCCATGGGGCCGAGGTAACCGAACCCCCATACTGCCCGTTAGACGATGAAGGCGCCCCCCCGATGAACCAGCCAAGCGAGCCCCCCTTGGAACCCCCAGCTGCTACCCAGGGTTTGCGTTTCTTTATTGTCATGCCTGAGCATGTGCAACCAGTTGTTGAGATGTTGCGAGGTACGAGTCTCCCACCATGGAGTGTAGAGCTGGATATGGACGCAGCGCCCCCCCTTGCACGTCATGCTTTGCAGCAGTGTCCTGTTGATGCAATACATCATATAAATAGCTAGCAGCGTCATTATTATACGGACGTGCCCATGAGACCTGGCGCTGGGGAAGAGGGGGCCTGGAGTGGCATAAAACTATCAGGGCGGTGAAGGCAACATATCTTTTGCTTGGTGGAGGTCGGGATTGTGGTTGCAAGCGTGTGCCAGCCCATCTCTCCTCACTGCCCCTGACATACATCATCATGAGATGCTTGCTATCTGCTTGTCTCTGCTTGATGTCATCCAGGGCGCGGCCAGTGGAGCAGAAAGGACGCCTGTCAGCATCAACTCAGATTCCAAAAAGGCAGTGGGTTTGGCACATGGTAGCGCCACAGTAGATCCGCAGCACATGCTTGCTAGGCAGATGCTCGCCCTTCATAGGATTGCCACTTATGTAAGATTGAAGTACACCACGTTAAAGCGCACGAGGATCATCCTTGGAATACCCTAGCAGATCATACAGCTCGAGTAACCATGTGTAGGGGAATAAGCCCCTCGTCCCCCATCGACCCGAGAATGTTGACGATAACGAAGTATAATGCGGGTCGGGAGTGGGAATGGGTGCAGTTCCTCCCACCATCTTGTAGAAAGGCATGCCCCCCTTGGGTCAGAAGGGACAGTGGGGAGGGGCATGGCATGATAGAAGGTCTCATGTGCCATGACCAACGTATGGTTGCTGCAGTAACACCAAAGGAGTCCACGGTCAAGGCTCAACCAGTCCAGGCTCGCTTCCAGATCCAAATTGTACAGTACAACCCCAAGCGCGCGAGCATTCGGCACGCGCTCGGAACGGCTGGATGAGGAAAGCTGCACGCGCGCGCACACTCCAGGAGCAGTTTGAACAGTCGGATGCGCAGGTGATAGGGATCCAGGGGTCGAGGAATAAAGGAGGGGTGAGGAAAGCTGGGCCCTTTGTAGTGTTTGCGACAGGCACGTCATCAGAGGGTTTAGGGTGCGAGTTATGGTTCAACACGTCTGTCCCCATAGGAAAGACCCCCAAGGGGAAGGACATACAATTCACGAAGGATAACCTTGTGAAGCTCGTGGCCACCCCAAGGATGATTATTGTGGCGTACTCGCCCCCCAAGCGAGGATGACCTTTGCTTCCATGCACGCCCCGCGTATTCGTTCGGGGATCAAGGCCGTAAAGAACGTTTGGGATGAGGCCGAAGCAATGGTCATAAAATGCAAAGTTGATTATCTGTGCGTGGATGCGAATGCTAGAGTGGGGGGCATTGAAATGGAATGGGTACGGAGCGAAGGGATGCCGCAGGGACAGGACCGAACTGGACAGTGTCTACAAGTCTTCGCGGCCAGCACGTCGATGCACGCGGTCAACACACTTGTTCCTCACAGCCCTGCGTATACATATACAGCTAACAATGGCCAGAGACATAGGATTGACTATGTAATGGCCACCCAGCAAGGAATGCAAGCGGCAAAAGAGGTTGAGGTATGGACAGAGTTTGAATGGCGCAACCAGACCATCCGCCAGTGTCAGTCCGCTTCCAATGGGTGACCCTCACCCACCCCCCGCGGTCAGGACCCAAGGGAATAAGCATAACGGCGATGAAAGACCCGGGGGCATGTTCACAATTTCAGGAAAAAGTCCGCCAGATTCCAGCAATCCCATGGACAACGGATGTCCATGAACATTTGGCGATTGTGCAGTCCCAAATTTTGCAGGCGGCTCGACAGACTTTCCCCGCCCCCAAAACGACTCCACGTGCGTCATACGTCTCGGTCAGAACCCGCCTACTGATTGCGACGAGGCGAGGGATTGCCAGGGTCCTGGGGAAAAAGGGGGGCCTGGCGGCCAGTGTATTTTCCGAACGGCGCACCATGTTTCGTTTTGCGCGTCGGCTGAAGACGGGGGACCTTGCTTTCACGGAAGAAGTTGACCATGAGATCCACCAGAGATGGTGTGAACAGGTGCATCTCTTAGAGCGTGGGGTGTCCCAATATCACAGTGAAGTTCGGGGCAGTCAGGGGACGGGAGCGGAGAAGATGCATGCAGGAAACCGTTGGAAGGCCTCCGCTCTCTCACACTTCCCCCTCTTCGCCTCCGCAGCCCACCCCAAGGCAGCCTGGGCTGGGATGGGGATGCAGGAAATTTCAGAGGACCCCGGTATTGACAGGTTGATGTCTCAGGCGTTCACGAGACTAAGATATTGGGCCAGTAGATCCCCCCAGGCTTGGGACAAGGACGACCCTTGGAACATGAAGGCTGACATTTTTGCAATTGCCCTTCAACAGTTCTTAACGGACTCCCAGGAACTACTAGCCTTCTCGCTGCAGCAAGATCGCGCGGCTTTCCTGGTGAAGGAACTGGAGGGAGCACGCGGCCCATAGATTTAAAGACACCTCCACCGAACCCGCAGTTTTGCTGGGCGACCCCCCACGATCGCCTTCTCGACCCCCTGTATGAGGGACACCCAAGGGAAGGTTGCTGAAACCCTTGGACGCGTCCAGGAAATCTTTCAGGATCACTTTGCCAAGATTGAGAGAGGATATCCAATATCGGATCAGGAGCGTGTGCAGCAGTACAATAGGGCGAGCGATATACCGACCAGACCATCGCAGTACATTCCTGTGCATAGCATGCCCACCGTGCACGATTCCACCTCTCTTTTTTCCAAGGCTCAGCCTCGGGAGCGGGCGGGGCCTGACCTCTTCCCCGACGACCTATTCAAGGTGGCGGCCGCTGATGTGGCTAGTACCCTTCACCCTCTTCTGTTGAAAATCGCGGCCCATGGGAGAGAACCCCTCACTGTCGAGGAGGGAGAAAGCACTTTCTTCCACAAGGGATCTGGCAACGTTTGGGCAGCTCAGGCACAGAGGAACATTCACTTGTGTACCACTCTCGCCAGAAAGCACCATAGATTTGCGCGGCAGAAGGCGGCCGACTTCATATACGCCGTTCTACATGTCACGCAGATTGGCGGCCGCCTAGGATGTTCAACTGAGTTTGCAGTATTGTATTTCCGCCAGCATTGGCAAGCCACAAGGATTCAGAGGAAGTCAGCGGGGGGGGATTGTCAGTGACCTGGTGGCTGCTTTCTACGCGACGGTGAAACACATGGCCGTCCGCCTGCCACGAGACGAGGATTCCTTACAACACGCGCTCCAGACGATGGAGATGACCCCATTCATGGTTCAGGGAGTCAAGGCCCAATTGAACCAGCCCCACCTTCTATCGGCGCCTGCGGAGACTGCTCACATCCTGGCCCTTCTACAAGAATCACAATCAGGATCGCAATGGCAGCTGGCTCTCACCGGCGATTGGATCGCCCCCACGGTAGGGTCCAGACCTGGATCCATTCCCGCGGGAGACGTGTTCAACGTGGTGTCCGCGGGGATAGTGACGGATCTACAAGCGGCCTTAATACAGGAAGACGTAGTCTGGACCCCGTTCAAACCGACCATGCGCTTCTCGGTAGCTGAAGATTGGGATAAACCGACCAGCGACGTGTCCATTATTGACGATCTGACAGTGTTGCTAGCTGGCAGTGCGCAGGAACTCTCTGGAAAAGTCGTTCGGGCGCATGCCATCCTGCGTGGGATTGTCCAGGAGCGGGGTCTGTTGGTCAACCCCACCAAGACCAAGATTTTGCTGGCGTTCCGCGGGGCGGGACAACCAGCTGCTAGAAGAAGGCTGGCCACGCAAAGTCGGCCCACCCTCCGTTCGGAAGCGTGGGGGCAGGGCCTGGAAATTGTGCGGTGTCACCGAGTGTCAGGGACCATGAGATTGTTTTTTTATCCTCTGGGGGGTAACGCTCGTTACCCGGGCCTCTCCCCCCCCCCCCCCCCCCCTTCCGTAACGGTAACGCTCGTGCGCGGGGGGGGTCTCGGTCTTCCCCACCAACATGCTAGTGCCCGAAGGCATGCGCACTGTGGTGTGGTGGTCGCAGGCGCACTGTGGGCGCTCGCAGGCCATTGCGGCGCTCGCATGCGCGATGCTGGTGCTTGCGGGCTTTGCGCTTGTACTCGAATCGTCGTCGTCGTCGTCGTCGTCGTCGTCGTCGTCGTCGTCGTCGTCGTCGTCGTCGACGGCGCCCGAAAACGGCCTCCGGAGGCCGAAACAGGCGGCAAACGTCGTCGTCGTCGTCGTCGACCTCGTCGCTCGTCGCTCGTCGATCATCGTCGTCGCGCGCGCGGGCGCGGGCGTGGTGCCGGGACCACGCGGCGGGCTTTGCGCTTGTACTCGAATCGCAAGCCACTGTGGTGCTCTCAGGCAGAGAGTGCTGCTCGCGCGCATACTATGGCGATCGCAGAGCGCCCCTGCTTCGCCATACCCCGCCCAGCCCAAGCGTTACCGTTGCCCGGGGGGCACGACCCCCCCCCCCCCCCGGGTAACGAGCGTTACCGGCCGGAATAAAAACATGATCTCCATGTGCATGGATACGGGGGGACTCGGAGCCGAGGTGGCGCACCGTGCCGCGGGGATGGCGGGGGCCCTCAAGCCCATCGAGCAACTGATCGCCCCCTCCCCCTCGTACCCCTGGCCAAGAAGGTCATGTATTGTGAGTCCTTGGCTGCTTCGCGGATGTTCTATTGCAGCTCGGCTTGGGATGATGTGCCCGTGTAGATTGAGAGATTGATTGTGCAGCACCATACAGCTATTCACAGAACAGCCATGTATCCAGGGAAGCGCAACAACAAGGATGAGCACGTTGCCTCTCGCAAGGTTTTGGCAGCCGTCAGTCGTCTGCCTGTCCAATCGACGAGCCGAAATCCTTCACATCAGTAATTTTGGGTCTCGGAGCCCACAGGGCGGTTTTTCATGTTTTCCATTCGACGTTCCATGAAGCCCGATGTCATTCCGAGGCCGCGCGTCGAACGTTTTCGATGGCGCGTCGCGTTATGCGATGTCACGTGCGTTGGGGTCGTCAAAGGCTTGCGTGCTTGTTGCGGATCGGTTGATGTGGGCTGGGGTTTCTCAGGATTGTACATTTGCTTTGCGCTGGGGCGGTTTCGACCCCCATCCCTGGCTGATCCACCCCGCGGGTAACGTCGCAGGAAGAGTTCGATCATTTCGTTCGTAGTGCCAGCGATGCTGTCGCGGACATTGGCCGCGCCACGGGGGGGGTCGTCCAGACATGTCCTACCATATTGCAGTGTTGGTTCTTCGTTTTGAAGAGACACCACCCCGCGTCATTCCTTCCGGCCCTCTCCCTCGTCCTCCCTCTTCGCGTATCTGCCCCTGCTCTCCGCGTGTCTCCGTCGTCATCGTCCATCGTCATCGTCGCCATCACCATCGTCATCAGCATCATCAGCGTTCTCGCCGTCTCCATCATCAATACCACCACCATCCTCATCAACATCATCAAAACACCCCCCTTGTTCCCCCGCGTCTCTGCTTCGCCACATCCCCCGCAAGTCTCGTGGCCTTGTGAGGTGCTCCACCGAAGGCCCCATCGGCAGGGTCCTTAGTGCGCCGCCCAGCCCATGTCGGCACGCCCCTCAGACGCTTCGTGTCCCCATGAGGAGCTCATCGGAGGTCCCGGCGGCAAGGTCCACATGCCGTCGCCCAGGCCACATTGATGACACCCTCAAACATTTCGTGCCCCTATAGGCAGCTCCACCAAAAAAAGGTCCCAGCGGCAGGTTTCCCAGGCCGCCGCCCAGCATATTTCGGCATACGTTTCACACGCTTCGTGGCCCCACGGGGAGCTACACCGACGGCCCCACAGGCAGGGCCCACAGGCCGCCGCCCAGCCCATTCCGTCATACGCTCACAAGCTTCGTGGCCCCATTGGGGAGCACCCCCGATGGCCCAAGCGACAGGGTCCACATGCCGTCGCCCAGCCCATGTCGTCCACGAGTGGCGCCCAGCACGGCTCCAAGAGCGCCCCAAGAGGCGCCGAGTAAGTTGCACCCTCATGCAAATAGTTTTTGTCACTTGTGGGGGTCCTCTTGGGGCCCTCTTGGAGCATTCTTGGGGCCCTCTGGGAGCGTTCTTGGGGCCTTCCCGGGGCCCCAGTGGGCCCTCGGAGGGCCCCAAGAACGTTCCCCGAGGGCCCCAAGAGGGACCCCCCAAAGTGGTACAAAGAATTCGCGCGAACGTGCAATCTGTTGTAGGCCTTTCGGGGCCCTCTGGGAGCTCTCTTGGGGCCCCCATTGGTGGCGCCTTGGGGCCTTGGGATGGCTCCAAGAGGCTTCGGGATTGCCCCAGACCGCCACAAGACAGCTCCGAGACGGCCGTCGAGCACCACGGGTGAAAGCAAGTGAGGCTAGGGAACAGGGCCTCTGGTAAGCCGCCACTGCGCCCCCTGGACTACCCAGACAGCGAGGGGACCTGAAACGCCCTGGGGCTCCAGGGGCCCCAGATTAGTGAAGTGAAGGTTTTTGCCATGCAAGCACCCCGAAATTCTTCACTTCACTAAACCGGACCCAGGACGAACTCGCTACGCTCCAGTCCCGCGGGAGATCCAAGACTCCCGCCGCCGCCCGGGGACGTTGCTGCATTGCGGTGCTCTGGTCACTGTTAATGGCTTCCGCGGGCTGCAGCGGCTCACTTCCATGACTACCCCGACTCACGAATCCAGTGGTTGGTCTGGCTCTATGGGTTGGTTTCGTTGTGTCGGTTGATTTTATGCTTGGTTGGCGGTCGGTGGATTTCGCGTTGTTCATTGGTGTCGTGAAGTGATTTGTCGTTTGGTTGGTCAGTGCCGTTTTGTTGATTCGTGCCGTTTTGTTGGTTGGTGTCGTTTCGTTGGTTGGTGTCGTTTTGTTGCTTGGTGTCGTTTTGTTGCTTGGTGTCCTTTTGTTGGCCGGTGTCGATTTGTTGGTTTGTTGGTTGGTGTCGGTTTGTTGGTTGGTGTCGTTTTGTTGCTTGGCGTCGTCCTGGCGGCGTGGCCGATAATCGGCGGCCTGCAATGGCGCCAGGATTTGTTTCGGGCCAGCCTTGATCGCCCTCATCATTCTCATATTCGTCAGCGTCAGCACTCGTCGCCCCCATCCGCGCACACATGCGGCCCTGGTACGGCTCTCACGCGGCCCTGCGAAGGCCTTCACTGTGCTCCCCAAAGCTTTCTGAGGGGCCCCCCAGAGGCCCCAAGAGGGCACTGGAAATTGTCGCTTCCAACTCCGCCAGGCGGAGGTCAACAAGGGTCTCACTGGTGCACTTCCAGGAATCGTCGTTCGATCCTCTTGGGGCCCTCCTGGGGCCTTCTGGAGCCGTCTTGGAAGCTCCGAGCGGCTCCATGAAGGCGCCGGGCGATATCGCTTCCAATTCCGCCAGGTGGAGTTAGACCAGGGGCTCACTGAGGCCCCTTTTTGCGCCCTCCTCTGCCTTTGAAAAAGCCCCGATGGGGTTCTTCAGTGCCGTCTTAGGGCCCCTAAGAGGCCTCCAGTAGGGTATTGAAGTTATCGCTTCCAACTCCGCCACGCGGAGTTGAACCCAGGGCGGCTCTCTATGGCCCTTTCGGGGCCTTCTTAGAGCTTTTCTGAGGCCCTAAGTGGGCCCTGGGAGGTGTCATTTTCACGGGCGTTGAAAGTGACACCGCGGAGGGCCCTCTTGGGCCCTTCTTGGGGCCTCTCTTGGGTCCCTCTGGGAGCCCTCTTGGTGCCGCCCTGGGGCCTTCTCGGGGCCTTCTTGGAGCCTTTCTGGTGCTCTTTAAGTGGGCCCTGGGAGGTGTCACTTTCACGGGCGCTGAAAGTGACACATCGAAGGGCCCGCTTTCCCTCGTAGCGCTGCCCGTGGCCGGGGCATTGTGCAGCGCATCCCTCGTCGAACGTATTTTGTCGGACGCGTGGTCGAATTCCGCCAGTTCGGTCGAGATGGTGGTCAAGCGGTTCGGTTGCAATGTAGCCATGCGGATCTGAGCTTACCATTTCTTGCCATTTTGGCGGGGATCGCAGGAGCGTTTGTGTTGTGATCAACTGTGCTCGATATATCCAGCGGCAGCGTTTCATCCCAATAAATTATTTTGAAAAAAGTTAGCAGGGGCCAAATTGCTGATGTGAAGCAACATAGGTCTCGTATCCAAGTCGTGCTCTCGATCATGCGTCTTCGTTTCCTGGCTCGTTTCTTAGTGCGTGCCCCCCCGGTGGTACGAGTGCCACTCGATTCCGTTTGGGGTGTCCCTGGCCTGTGGCCCCAGCTTATTTGCCAGGACCTTGCGTGGCTCTGCAAAATCGCCCCCCCCGTCGGACCCGTCCCATGGCGAATGGATGCCTTTTTGGCTGAATATGGTCAGGAACGACCCCCGACGATTTGTGAGGCTTGTGGGGATTGCAGGTGCGAGAGTTAGGTATCAGTGGCAGGAAGAACTTGGATGTGACATGTGGAGGAGTAGACTCACCGAGGCCAGCAAGGGCATGGCCAACGGTTCAAGTCTGACCAACGCCATCGCTACGCCGCTGCCAATGGAAAGGGCAAAGGGAACCCCTCGTGCCCCCTCTTTCCCTGTTGTTCCCAAGACCGAGGAGGCCACGGAAACCCAGACTCAGGTAGCGGACTCTCAATACGTATGTAATTTGTGTGGGTTCACGTCTGAGCAGGAGCAAGTTGTGAGAATCCACACCGGGAAAACAAACAAGACTGAAGCCAGCCCAACGGGTTCTGTCACGGGGACGGTGTCCTTTTTGTGTCACCCAGTTCTGGGGCACTGCGAGATTGTTGAAGCACATTCAGAGTGCGGCCAGCTGCCACATGTGTTGGCTTAATTCCCCGCTGCGCCCTTCCGAGGAGGAACTGGCGGAATGCCCGGCGGAAAGGCGGGAAGTAAAACGGGTGAACCGATCCAAGGGCCTGTCGGAATGTTTCGCCCATGTTCCCGCGGTGGAGATTGCGGGGCCCGCTTCCCGCCCCCTGGTCCGTATCCCTAAGCAGCCAAAGATAGCGCCGCCTGCCGCTGTTGTTGTGCCTAGGGACACTCCCGTGCAGTCTGGGCCATCCATGGCCCCCGCCCCCCCCATCCCATGCTCGTGCGCTGTTTTTGTTGTTCACAGAGAGAATCGCAGCAAGAACGCCATGCGAGTGTTTGCGGAACAGCCATTATGGCGAAGAGATCGCGCGCAGCCCATCGTGCTTGAGTGCGCGATTACCGACTCCACGGGCCTGCTCTCCCCTTACACGATTGATACGGTAGGCAATCTTATTGAGGAGGGGAAGGTCGCGTGCCTGTATATTGAGTACACTTTCGCGAGCTTCGTGCAAGCCTCGCACCCCATGGATGCGATCCCCGAGGGCCTCGCGCCCGTTAGAACCGCCGTGTCCCCTTGGGGGTGCGTTCTGACCACTGATTGTGTGAGGAGTTGGATGGCGAGAGAGAATATTTGGTTACGGTCGTGCACAGTTGTGGGTGCGATGCGTGGCCCAGGACGTCCCTGCCTGTTGGGTCCTCCCCGTGTCTCCTGCCGTCAACCCTACGGCCCCTGTCGATGGCTTGCCCCCAGAAGTTGCTGCCCTCCTGAGGCTTCCTGGATGTGTGTGTGGGGGGGGGTGGGGGGCCCTGCTGGACACGTGCCCGCCCGTGGACCCGGGCGGGGCCCCCTCGGTGGCCCTCTAGGGGGCCTGACCGTCTGGCGTGCCCTCTCCCCCCACCGCGGGACATGGGCACTTCTCACATGCTGATCCGTTGCGATGTCTCAATCACCGCTTGCGCCTCTCGTGCTTTCGTGAAAGAGCGGGGGGGGATGCGGCGCCATCGGCGACCTCAAGGCCGCTCAGGGATACTGTGGGAATTCTCACGAGTTCATGCAGTGCGGTAAGCATGCGACTGCGCAGCGCAGATATCATGCCTAACATGCGAAGGTGCGAGGTAGGGGCAGCGCGCAATGATGAAGGGGAGGGGGCCGCCCTTGACTGGGTTTCCGACCGCAATGCGGCGGGAACTTGCACGATGCGGGTTGAAAGCGCCCCCGATTTTCAGCAGAGCGCATGCCCCTCAGGTGCACAGCCACTGCATGAGGTCCCACGTCTGGTGACAGGAGGAGTCCAATGGGGGGGCGGCATAGTGTTCACCCACGGCCCTAAAGTCCAGAAGACGCATCTGGACGCGTGCTGGGGAGGGGAGGCCGCCTGGGGCATGGTGTCGGGCATTGCCCCTGGCCCGACCCCCTCGCCGACAGGACCGCCTTTTCCTGGAGTGGCAGTCGGGCACTCTGAAGGGGGCCCGCTGGCTGCCCCTATGTTGGGGTCGCCCTGACCCCCCTCCTCGCGCATGAATTCGGAATTCTGTGCGCGACCTTTACCTTTTCATCTTCTGGCACGGGCTCAAACTTTTAAGGCCCAAGGAGCGAGCGAGCGAGCGAGGAGGAGGGGGGGGGGGGGAGGAGGGGGAGGGGGGGGAGGTGAAGGGGGAAGGGGGAGGGGGAGGGGGAGGGGGATTGGGAGGAGGCGGCGGAGGAGGAGGAGGAGGAGGAAGAAAGGGGGGAGGAGGGGGAAGAAAGGGGGAGGAGGGGGAAGAAAGGGGGAGGAGGGGGGGGGAGGAGGAGGAGGGGAAAGGAGGAGGAAGAAAGGGGGAAGAAAAGGAGGAGGAAGACGGAGGGGGAGGGGGGAGGAGGGAACAGGAGGGGGGGGGAGGAGGAGGAGGAGGAGGAGGAGGAGTAGGAGAAGGAGAAGGAGGGGGAGGAGGAGGGAGGAGGAGGACGAGGGAGGCGGAGGAGGAGAACAGGGAGGAGGAGGAGGAGGAGGAGGAGGAGGAGGAGGAGGAGGAGGAGGAGGAGGAGGAGGGTGGTGGTAGACTGACATAGGGTGAAAGGGGGGCTGCGCCTGTCAGTATGACATTCGTGGGGCGGGGATATCGCAGGGATGCGGATCTCATCGGTCAGGGGGTGTGGAAATCCCCGTGGGTTACGACATCGCTATATCACTTCCCCGTGGGTTACGACATCGCTATATAGCTTTCTCGTGTCTCGACACGCTGGGGCGGACAAATCCCGCCCCCCGTCACAAAGCAGAGTATCCCGGCGACCGGTCAGATTGCCACAGTTTGTGACGACAGCGATCGTCGTCGACGTCATCCTCATCATCATCATCGTCGTCACCATCGCCGTCGATACCCATAGCCGCGGGCTCGAGCCTTGGCGAAACTCTCCCTGGGCCCCACCCGCCCAGTTTCGTCATAAGATTTGCTCGTGCCTCGTGTGGGGTAGCGCGGCGCGCGGGCCGGTATCCCACGGCACGTTCCGGATACTTACGGTCCTGGGGCTTTTTGCCCCGCGGCACCAAAAGTTGACCACGCCGTGGCGTGGTTTGGTGCCGTGTTGGTTGCCAACGGGGGCATTACAGGATGCAGTGCGGCGCATCCCGCTGCGGCCCCCTGCTATGGAACGGCAGCCTGAAGGAGGCGTCCCGCATCATAGGGTAGGGTGCGGGTGTTCCCCATACGCGCGCGCGCCTCCCCAGGTGCAAGCGGGGGGGGAGCGTCCCTGCGCAGCTCCCGCACGGGGCCTGTGCTTCTGTGGGCCTCGCTGCCAGAGCCCCGCATGGGGCTGGCAGTGGGTTCCAATGGTCCACCCAATATCCACACACACACGTAGTGCTCCTGGAAGGATCGCACATTTAACCGCCCAAATTCCCGATCGCACCACACACTCTGTCTCTCTCCATTCCTTCGCCCACTGTCTCTGCATCCTCCCGTGGCCATCGAATCTGTCCGCCTTGTCTCCACGCTGGCCTCGTGCGCGATCCTAACTAGCCCCTGCGAAGAAAGGTAGACTGACATAAGGTGAAAGGGGGGCTGCGCCTATCAGTATGATCGTCGCGTGGCGGGGATATCGCAGGGATGCGGATCTCATCGGTCAGGGGGTGGGGAAATCCCCGTGGGTTGCGACATCGCTATTTCACTTCCCCGTGGGTTACGACATCGCTATATAGCTTTCTCGTGTCTCGACACGCTGGGGCGGACAAATCCCGCCCCCCGTCACAAAGCAGAGTATCCCGGCGACCGTTAAGATTGCCACAGTTTGTGACGAGCGATCGTCGTCGACGTCATCCTCATCATCACCATCGTCGTCACCATCGCCGTCGCTACCCATAGCCGCGGGCTCGAGCCTTGGCGAAACTCTCCCTGGGCCCACCCGCCCAGTTTCGTCATAAGATTTGCTCGTGCCTCGTGTGGGGTAGCGCGGCGCGCGGGCCGGTATCCCACGGCACGTTCCGGATACTTACGGTCCTGGGGTTTTTTGCCCCGCGGAACCAAAAGCTGACCACGCCGTGGCGTGGTTTTGTGCCGTGTTGGTTGCCAGCGGGGGCATTACAGGATGCAGTGCGGCGCACCCCGCTGCGGCCCCCTTTTATGGAACGGCAGCCTGAAGGAGGCGTCCCGCATCATAGGTAAGGTGCGGGTGTTCCCCCATACGCGCGCGCCTCCCCAGGTGCACGCCGGGGGGGGGGAGCGTACCTGCGCAGGTCCCGCACGGGGCCTGTGCTTCTCGGGACTTGCCCTCCTCCTCGCTGCCAAGACCCCGCATGGGGCTGGCAGTGGGTTCCAATGGTCCACCCAATATCCACACGCACGCACACTTAGTGTTCCTGGAAGGATCACACCTGTACCCCCTTAAATACCCGATCGCACCACACACTCTGTCCCTCTCTCTATTCCTTCGCTGGCCTCGTGCGCGATCCGATCTACCCCCTGCGAGGAATGGAACATGGTGGAGGGTGAAGGGAAGATGGAGGAGGGAGGACGGAGGAGGGAGGAGGGAGTAGGAGGAGGGGGGAAGGAAGGGTGATGGGGCAAGATGAGGAGGAGCAGAAGGACAATGAGGAGGAGGAGGAGGACGAGGAGGAGGAGGAGGAGGGGGAGGAGGAGGACGAGGAGGAGGAGGAGGAAGGAGAAGAGGGAGGGGGGGGAGGTGAAGGGGACGACGAGGACGAGGGGGGGCATGAGCGAGGAGGGAGGAGGGAGGAGGATGAGGTGGAGGATGAGGAAAAGGGGGAGGTGGAAAAGGAGGAGGAGGGGACGAGAACGAGTAGAAGGACGAGGACGAGAACGAGGACGAGGACGAGGACATGGAGGAGGAGGAGGAGAAAGAGGAGGAGGAAGAGGAGGAGGAGGAGGAGGAGGAGGAGGGGGGTGTGGGAGGATGGGGGATGGTGGAGGGAAGAGGGAGGACGGAGGAGGAGTAGGAGGAGAGGAGGGAGAAGAGGGGGAGGAGGAGGAGGAGGAGGAGGAGGAGGAGGAGGAGGAGGAGGAGGGGGAGGAGGAGGGAAAAGGGAGGAGGAGAAAGAGGAGGAGGAGGAGGAGGTGGAGGAGTAGGAGGTGGAGGGGGAAATTGGACGAACAGGACGAGGGAGGCGGAGGAGAGCAAGGGGGAGGGAGCAGGAGGAGGAGGAGGTGGAAGATGGGGAGGAGGGAGGGGGAGGAGGAGGAGGAGGAGGAGGAGGAGGAGGAGGAGGAGGAGGAGGAGGAGGAGGAGGAGGGGCAGGACCAGTGTAAACCGAAGGGCCACCAACAAGGTTTGAATACACCCTCCGTCCAAGCTCCCTATTCACAGGCCTCTACAACGGTTCATCTCCATTCAGGGATCTATCTGCCTCGCTGGAAGACTACAGTTTGAAGACCCGGGAGCATGCCAAAACACTGTTCTCGGGTTTCCAACGCCATGGATCAACCTGACTGTTGCACCTTGCGATCCTGGATCGCGCTAGAACGCCATTCTTGGGATTCCATCACCGCGAACCAACGTAACTGTTGCACCCGCAAAATTCTGAACCCTTCCAAAACACAGCTTCCCATTTGCAGTGGGATTCCGTGATTTGTTGCACATCTTTAGAGCGAATATGCCCGGCTCTAAGGCAATAGCCATATTTTGAAAAGGAGCCGCCCTCAATCCGTGAAATTATTGCACGTATTTTAAAACACTGTGCGCGGCATTAAGGCGAGACCCACATTTTGAAAAGGAACCGCCCTCAATTCGTGAAGCTTCTGCAAATGCTCAAAACGGATGTGCGCCGCGCTGTGGCGAGAACCACATTGTGAAAACGGGTTTGCATCAATCCGTGAAGTTCGTGCGTATTTCAAAACGAATGTGCGCGGCGCTAAGACCAGAGCCACATATTGAAAACCACCCGCCCTCCATCTTTGAAGCTGTTGATTATTTTTAAGCTTCAGAGTCATAAGTGGTGAGGAAGTCTCAGGCGAAACGCCTTGCCCGCCCTAGAAACTGGCCTCGGGATGCGACAGGGAGGAGTTATTCATAAGGAAAAGGAAGGGAGCGCAACCGAGGACAAAACATTGACGCACATATCAACTTTCGAAGGTTAGCGCGGATTTCTGGGATTGGCGCCAGAACTTCCTGGCGATGCCTCTGGCGCCGCGGCGTTCCAGCTCCGATCGAAGACATCAGCGCGGACCTTTGAAAGTTTGTGATATTGTCATTGCTTGTTCCTCGACGGTAAGACGCGATCGGAAGCTTCCGCCAGTCATCGGAGGTTTTCCAGCCTCGGGATTCTCTGCCGCAGCTGCGCCTCGCCGAGAGCATTCCCGGCTTGCGCGGATCGTCGCGAACGGCCGCTGGAGACCTGATTTGTGCCCCGAAAGCCAAGGGACATTCGTCGTATTCATCGAGGGGTGGTCAGAGGCAGTGCTATGGGGGGGGGGGTAGGCTCACGGAGGCCACGATCCTTGTGAGGGGTGTCAACAAACGCATCCGCCGGAAACTCGCACCCCCCCCCCCGGGCCCCCCTTCCCCGGCAGAGCCACCCCGGCAAACCCCCCAGAGGCTGAGGCTCAGCCTCGAGGCTGTAGCTGAGACTCCTTGAAACTCACACGCCGGATCGGCGGATTGGGGGGGGGGGTAGGCTCAGAGGGGAACGCATCAGCCCCCCATCGACCATTCATCGCCGGCACGGGACTGATGAGCCCATCCCCGCCCAGGATCGCGCGGATGCGTTATTCGGGGCCGATCGGGGCATGTGTCGCCGACTCAGGCTCGATGTTTCCCACCCTGAGCCAGCCCCTCCTTCCCCCGACGTTCCCCCTCAGCAGGGTGCTGCGCACGGTGACGCTCCGCAGCACGCCTGCGCACGACAGCGCCCTGCGCAGCACGCTCACGGCGGGCGCGGTCGTCAGAGTGCACGAGGTGCGCCGCGTGACCACACCGAGCGGCTGCACCGGCGGCCACGATGGCCCCATCCGCCTGCACGTGAGCGCCGTGCCCGTGGCCGAGCGCGGGCAGCAGCGCCGCGGCTGGATTAGCAGCGAGCGCGTCAGCGGACAGAGGCTCCTGGACCCGCGAAACTTGTTGGAATTCGATCGGGCGATCGGCGCGTGCGCGAAGGAGTGCGCCACGATCATCCCCTCGGCGCCCTCGACGGACAGGGTCGTGCAGCGCGAGTTCAGCGTGGTCCTCCCCAGGGAACACGGCAGGGCTCTCGGCCTGCGCGCGGGGCACTCTGAGAGTGGCCACGCCCTGCTGGTGGAAGACGTCGCGGGCGGGGGCCTACTGGAGATGTGGAACAGAGCCTACCCCAGCAGGCAGGTGATACCCGGCGACGAGATCGTCGGTGTCAACGGGCGCTCCGGAGACTCCCGGGCCCTTGCCGAGGAGCTGGCCGAGGCCCGCCGGCTCGAGGTCGTGGTCCGCGGAACCCGCTGGTGCGAAGAGCCCGAGGGGCCACCCTGCACGCCCAGCACGGTCAGCGAGGCCTCCTCGGCCAGCGAGCTGGCCACGGCGAAGGCGGAGGGCGCAGTCGAGGGCAAGGTGGCTCAGCAGGGGCAGAATACAGACACCATGCATCGTCGATCCCCAGAAGAAATCGCTATGGAGCACAGGGGGAAAAGGGGGGGGGGGAGGACGAAGACCCAGAACATTTGAGAAATTGTGGGGAGTCCTGGGATTTGTAGGTATTCATCGGGGTGTCCCTGGGCCCCCTCCCAGGTGGAGGGCGCGCTCGACGACCTGGCGTGCGGCGGCGGCGACGAGGCCCCGCCCGAGGTGGGCAGCCCGCCGCAGGCCGATGCGCCCGGCGCCGCTGCAGGCCCGGCGGCCGCCCCGCCGCTCGCAGCGCCTGGCGCCGCCGGCCCGGCGGGCGCGCCGCCTGCGCAGCGCGCCGCGCCGCACTGCGGCCCTCAGGGGCAACGATAGTCAGAGCCCCGAATCATCAGGGGTCACTCGGGTCAGGGCTAACTCGGGTTCGTTTTTCGGGAATCCAAACCCGACTTACCCTGGACCCGAGTTACCCCGGATAATTCGGGCGTCCAGAACCCCACATCATCAGGAGTAACTCGGGTCAGGGCTAACTCGGGTTCCTTTTTCGGGAATCCAAACCCGAGTTACCCCGGATAACTCGGGCGCCCAAGATATGATAGGGGGGGATAGGCTCAGGGGGGGGGGAGTCTACGCTACGCTCGTGGAGGGCGATCAAGGGAGAGGGAGCGTGTTGCCAAATCATTTCCGGATGTCTAGAAAACATGTGTGGAACATGTTTCCAACACGTAAAACACATGTTTAAACATGTTTATAACATATTTCCGACAGTTTAAACACATCTTAAGTTCAATGATAGGACTGTTGGGGTGTCCATTGTCGTGGCATCCACAACGCTACGCTACGCTACTCCCGATCGGCCCGAAGGCTGTGCCAATCCAGAACTCGGGGGGAACAACTTGGCCCGTGCCTCCGGCACCCGGGCAAACGTGCGACCGTCTTGCGTGGATTGCTTCTCGGGCATGCAGGGGCGGGGAGCGAAACAGGGCGGGGGAAAGGGGACAGAAGGGATGAAAACCTTCAGAAGGGGCGACCCCCAATCGCCCACTGATCGCCGATGGGGGCCCGATGGCCCCAAGCTGCCCAGGAAGGTGCGGATTCGCTACTTCGGAGCGAGGCATCGCCGATGCCAGGTCAATGCGTCCCCCCCGATGCCAGTCCCCCCCCTCCGATGCCAGTTGCCAGTCCCCCCCCCCCCTATTTCGGAGCGAGGCATCGCCGATGCCAGGTCGATGCGTCCCCCCGAGGCCAGTCCCCCCCCCTTTGTCGTTGCCCCGCAGGCCCGCGGGAGGCCGGTGGCGCTGCTGGGCCGGCGGAGAGCGCCGGGACTTCGCGGGACCCGCACGACTGGAGGCCTGCAGGGGTAACGTCTAGGCCTCCTAGATTAGGGGAGTCGGGGTTGGATAAACCTCCTACCCTGACACGTCGATTTAGGAATTTTCCGTTTTCGGTTCGCAAGAGGGCGGCGCGGCCGTTGTTTTTGCGGGTCCAGGTCCGTCGGTTTCGGTCCCAGGCCGTTTTCATTAAGGGGAGGTCTGCTAAAGGGAGGTTTGTCCACCGCCGAGGAACGAAGAGTGACATAAACATAACAAGTCGGAGGTCCTCGCGGATTTCTCTGATCCGCGCTGGACCCCCCTGGCGGCGCCTCCG
>CAUYUJ010001838.1:15000-27500 GCA_963575745.1 Prorocentrum cordatum | reverse complement strand
TCGCGCGAAATCTGGCAATCTGGCACGCCTGGCAGGGCGGCGATCGCACGCGCGCGGCAGACGCGGGGAGGGGGGGCTGACGGTCGTTAGCGAATTTGAGCTATCGTCGAGTACGCACGCAGACGCAATGCCGCGCAGCTCCCCTGGATCACACGCGCCGATTGGAACGCGGAACTCGGTGTCCTCGACCAGCCCGGGTGGGTCGAGAAGGTCAGCGTTGTCGCCTTCGTTCTTCAGCCCGCCGCCCGCTGCCCGTCTGGCCCGGGCGCGCCTCGTGATCCTGAGGCAGGCTAGCAGCGAGCTGGCCCCCAGGAGTGGCCGAGTAGCTCGCGTTGGTTAGGCGGCCCCCGCGCATCCTCGCCCCCCTATCTCCCTCGCGACGTAGGCGCGGGAGACCCCGGGCGCGGGTTGAGCGTTCCCGAAGGGCTCAAGCCACGCGTCGCAGCCCCTTCCTTCGGACGCGATCGGCCGCCCCCCTGCCCGCGGAGGGCCGCGCAGTCGTTCGCCAGCCGCAAGGCTGGGGCCAGAAGGGCCCCGGGGAACTTACGGGGCGCGTTCGTCGAAAGTGCGGCGTCTGAGTTGGCCGCTCGCCAGGGCCGCGTCGGGCCCGGCGGCCCCGTGTTTTCTGCGGGCGAGCGGGGCCGCCGCAGCCCTCGGGTGGGCCGAGGGCGCGGGCAAGGCCAAGAAGCATCTGACCAATCAAGTGGTGGAGCCCGATTGCTCTTGCACAGCGCGCAGCGTGCGAGCTCGCGCCAGGTCGGGATCGCAAAATATCACGCGCGTTCGCTGAGGCGGCCATCTCCATGGCCAACATTCGTGGCCGCCCAAAACAAGCAGTCCGAACAGTTGAACTGGGAGTCTGCTGATGTCGTTCGCAGTGGGTCTGCCGCGTTCGAGCGCTCTGATTTCGCCGGTAGGACCGCGCGCGCACATGTCGCCGCCAAGGGTCAAATACCAGTTCGCCGAAGCTGTGGCGAATCGCGCCTGCGTCAGTCAAGATGGCGCGTCGGAAGCCCACTGGTTTAATATGATCAGAGCTGCCCGGCGCACCATTTCTGCGGACAACTGTCCAAACCCATGCTCTGGTCGACCTCGAATGCTGCTCTGGGCTGACATCTGGACCGCTCGCGCAGGTTCCAGGATGCCGCTACCTGTCGAGGCCCGCTGTTGACCTGACCTGCCCGCCCTCGCGGCCGAGGAGGTCCGCGAAATCACTGGGCCGCCCCGGGTCGCCCCTCGGGCTCCGCGGCATCTGTCCGACGGGGCCTCGACAGACTCAGCTCGTTTGGTCGGCGCCCGCGGGGCTCGACTGGCTTGGCCGAGCGACATGGTCTAGACGGAGATGGTTTGCTCGGCCGCGTCCGGGGGAAGTTGCAGGCGAACCGCGCTGATCCAAGGCCTCTGCCGCGCGCGGTTTGGGCGGGGAAGCCCATCGCGCGCGAATGGCAGAGGCTGCGCGCGCGCCTGGAGATCTAAGGCGCGCGAAATCGGCGAAGCTCCACTGACGGCGCCGTCGACCACGAGCTCAACGGCGGGCTCGCCACCATCCGCGGGGGGACGTATGTCTCAGTCTTGCTCGACGAAGCCGAATGCTTCAGGGTGATCAAACTAGCGCAGCTCATGAAAATGGCTATCGTCATTGCGATGTTGTCCGATGTTGCTCTGGAAGTTCGCCCATCCACTGGCGGCCCGTGGAAGTCACGGCCCCCGGTGGGCCCTCCAAGCCTTTCGAGCCCCCGCGGGGAAGTTCAGCCGGACGCAGCCACGCGTCTGACGCGTTGTTTTCGTTCGCCCATTGGGCGCGCAAGCGCCTGAATAACATGTCGACTTGCATCGGTCCTCGTCAACTGGTGGGCGATGTTCCGTTGCATGTTATTTCGGCTTCGCCTCGGCAGTTGCAGAGCTGCGGCAGCAGCTTCAGAAGTCAGGCGCCGTTGCAGGCTCGTTGAAAGGCAGATTTTTGTTCTTACAATGTGACTGCCAGTTGACGCTCGGCCGTGGGGCACAGGGTATTCAGGCTACAGCTGACAGGCATTGCGACCAGTCGGCGTAAGTTCATGGCGCTGCGCAGCGCCAGAGGGCGCAATTTTTTTTGCACGACGCACTGGTGCTCCGCCTGTCGCCCGACATGGCGGGCTTTTCGCTAAGCTCCCGACTCGGCGCCTAGATATTGTCGCAGCGTGGCAAGAGCCCCCGCAGGAGGTGAGAAACACGGGGGCGCGACCGCCTTCTTGCTGGCTCACCGCGACCCAATGCATGACCTCATCTACCACTGTACGTTCGGAGCCACCATCAATCGTGCGACCAGGCTCTGGGGCGCCAGGATCAGTCTGTGGAAGGCCCTGGGGGGGTGGGCTACCTTGCCGCAGCGCGCGCAGGACAACCCTATCCGACAGATAGTGCAAGGGACCGCGCCGGTCTGTTGGATTTCCAGAAGATTGGGCGGGGCACGGAGGCTGCGCGCATCTTCCACGTCGGCCCCGGGCAGAGCGTTCATCTCATGATTGCCTGTCCTACTGACGTCAGGCTCGACATCATTGAAGGCACCCAATGGTGCCAGCTCAACCGACTACTCCAGATACGGGGGCGTCTGTGGGATAACATCAAGTCTGGCATCGACCTCTACGTTGAGGGCTCAGGTCGGCATCGTGTCCTCGCCAGTTGGGCGCTGTCCGAGCGGCCTCGGCCGACGCCATGCCCCCCCCTGCAGCCCCGGCTGGGCAGCGTCGCGTCATCGACCCGCGCTTCCGAGCCCTTGAGGCCCCCGTGAGTTCTTGTGAGCACAGGCGGTATTGCTGCTAGCCCCTCACCGAGGACGGTGAAGTCGATGTTTTTGGGTGATTGGCTGCGTGATCCCATCCTCGCTGGACTTGACTGGCACGCCGCAGGCGGGCACCGCCAAAGTTCACGCACGGGGCCCAGTTTCTTCCGAGGCCTAGGCCCTTGTGGCCCACCGCGAGGTCTTGGCGCGGGGCAACGTCCCCCAGGAGGGAAAAAAACACACAGGCATAATTAATCGTCGACTCTCAGGAAAAAAAAAGGGACATGTGGGAAGTGGGGGGGGAGACGGAAACCCAGAAAATATTGCAAACATTGGGAATCCTGCTATTTGTGTGTATTTAATTGTGTGTTCGTGGGCCCTTTCAGTGGGGCGACGTCTCTGGGCCTGGGGGCCCGTGGGTTTTGTGGACAGCAGATGTCTTCCATCCAGCGTGCTTGAGGTGTCGCGAGCTGGTGGATGGGCCGTCGTTCAGCTCGCCTCTCCGCTGGGAGCTCTTCCAGTGGGGCCGCCAAACCACAGGCCGTGCAGAGCGTATGGCTGCGGGGCAGGCCGTCGGGCACGCTTCCGGCACCGCCGCTCGCGCCTCTGTGCAAGCCGCGGTGCGAGAAGGGAGCTTTGGGGGGCTGTGCGTGCACTCTGGGCAAGGCGAAGCATGTCGTACTCAGATCTGATTTGAGTCGCCACCACGGCTGGCGCGCCCCCGCCCAAGAATCTGGTTTGGACCCCCGCGCACATGGCCATCAGTGATGCCCATGAGCAAGGCGCTTCGCTCGATCGTTGAGCATGTCAATCGAGCGGATTGCTTTGCCGCGCTCGGGTCTGCTTCCCACGTCGTTCCGGAGGGTTTCTCGAACGCTGTTGCTGGTTTGTTTGCGCACGGCCAATCGACCATTCAGTTCAATCGACCATTCATTTCTCTTGGCTTGGGCAGCCCAGATAATGCTGCAGACAGGTGGATTCCCTCCTCCCGCTCCAGCGCCCTCGGCCACCTTCAGCTCACGGCCGCCACCCGATGTGATTTATTGCTGAGCTCGGAGAATGAATGTGGCACGATTGCGGCACATGGCCCAAGTCACAGCTGTCCCTCAAGGCCACGTTCACCCAACCACTCGCAATTGCCTGCCTTCTCCCGTGCATGGCTTGGTGCATCTCTATCGGGACCTCTTTCAGTGTGTGCCGGCATAGCACGGTACAGGTTGCTTGACGTCACCGAGAGATTGCCTGAGGTTGGCGGCGTTGGGCTCGAAGAGGAGGTCCAGAGACCACCCACTCCTCATGCCGTGGTCTCTGGGACCGAACGCTTTCCTGAGTTTGAAGCCCTGGGTCACGCGGTGATTCGAGTCGGCGGGCATTTCTACCGCCGAAAATGTGGAGGCCACGGAACCGCTGGCTCCATCATAGAAGGCTGGCGCCTCGGTGCGACGTGGTTGCCGGGAATGCTTCCGCGCGAAGCGATCACACGATGTCGGCTCGCAGGATGGAGGAGGGCAAGAACCTTGAGTCAGGGTCTCAAGTTGTTCAGTTTTTGTTGCCCCCTCTCCCGTCGCCCGCCGGCGTCCGAGGCTTCCTTGGGGGTGCATTTGATTGTGCGCTCCCTCGCTCTTCCCCCCTCCCTCCCTCCCTCCCTCCCTCCTTCTTCCTCCCTCTTCCTCCTTCCTTCTTCCCCCCTTCTTCCTCCTTACTCCTCTTCTCCCCCTCTCTCCCTCCTCCCTCCGGTCCTCCTCCCTCCCCCCTCCCTCCCCCCTCCCTCCCTCCCTCCCTCCCTCCTCCTCCCGCCTCCTCCTCCTCCTCCCCCTCCTCCTCCCCTCCTCCTCCTCCTCCTCCTCCTCCTCCTCTCCTCCTCCTCCTCCTCCTCCTCCTCCTCCTCCTCCTCCTCCTCCTCCTCCTCCTCCTCCCCCTCCCCCTCCTCCTCTTCCTCACTGCCTGCCGCTCGTCCGGGAAGCACCGCCCCGTCGCCGCCGATCGGGGCCCCGTGTGCCGCGCCCTGCGATGGGGGGAGCCCGTCGTCTGGCTGTCCGGGGGCCGATCGCCGATCCGCATGCCAGGCATTGGCGTTACATCGACGAAAAATAAAAAATACACCACAAATATTCCCAAAAAGGTCAAAAGATATTAGAAAATAGTCCCCGGACCATGTTTGCTGGCATTGGCGTGGATGTATTACTTGCTCGTGCTCCCAGGATTAAGTCGGGCATGTCCCCTCCCCCTACAGGGGGACTTTCGACGAGCAGTAGAAAATCAACCCCAGAAATAGTCAAAAAATGGTCCAGAAATAGTCTTGGGACTATTTTTGATATATTGTTGTACCTTTTTGGTGTATTTTTGGGGATTTGTTCATTCGTCGAAAGTCCCCCTGTAGGGGGACGCGCCCGACATAACCCCAGGAGGGAGCAATCAAACCCCCTCGAGTCACGACAAAAATCAAGACAAGAGGTTCTTCACGATGTTCGGCCTCTGGGAGCCCTTCCCCGGCCTTGGGACTTTCAAAAAACCATTCAGGATGAAGAACCGGTCCGGGTGAGTGGGTCCGCACCTTTTGGGGGTCGCGTCATGAGAAAAACAAAAAAGTGACGTCTGGGGTGTGGGAGGAGGGACACATGGCCACATGGTAAACGCTGACATTCGTGAAAAAGTTGGAAAAATTGAATTCGAGGGGAAGAGGCAGATCCGGGAAGCATGGGGAACAGGTGGACGTCGTGGTATGTCCGTCGATCAGCGTGTGTCCGCCCTGTGCCCCTCTCTGCTCGTGCTCCTGCTCCTGCTGCTCACTGGTTCCTGCCCTCCTCCTCCTCCTCCTCCTCCTCTCCTCCTCCTCCTCCTCTTCCTCCTCCTCCTCCTCCTCCTCCTCCTCTCCTCCTCTCCCTCCCCCTCCCCGTTCCCCTCCCACTCCCCCTTCCGCCTCCTCCTCCGCCTCCTCCTCCCCCCCTCCTCCTCCTCCTCCCCCTCCTCCTCCTCGTCCTCCTTCTCCTCCTCCTCCACCTCCTCCTCCTCCGCCCTGCCCCTTCCGCCTCCGCCGTGTCGTCGTCGTCGTCGGCGTCGTCGCCGTCGGGCTGCGCCCTTCCGCGTGCGGGCGCGGCAGTCTGGAGGCGGCCAGGCCCGTGTCACCACGCCCGCGTTCAGACCGAGCCGCCCAAGGTGCCCGGCCCGTGCTGAGAAGGGCGCGCTGGCCTCCTTTCGGAGGAGGAGAGGAGGAGGAGGAGGAGGAGGAGGGAGGATGAGGACGAGGAGGAGGAGGACGAGGAGGAGGAGGAGGAGGGAGGAGGAGGAGAGGAGGAGGAGGAGGGACGAGGAGGAGGACGAGGAGGACGAGGAGGACGAGGAGGACGAGGAGGACGAGGAGGACGAGGAGGACGAGGAGGAGGAGGAGAGGAGGAGGAGGAGGAGGAGGAGGAGGAGGAGGAGGAGGAGGGGGAGGAGGAGGAGGACGAGGAGGACGAGGCGGACGAGGAGGAGGAGGAGGAGGAGGAGGAGGAGGAGGAGGAGGAGGAGGGGGGGGAGGAGGAGGAGGACGAGGCGGACGAGGAGGAGGAGGAGGAGGACGTCTCGCAATGAAGGAAGCGGGCCCTGCGGGGAACGGGTCCCGAAGTTTGTTCGCCGCTTTCGTGCTTCATGGTCTTGGTGCAAGGCCCCGGGTGAGGTGGCCCAGCCATGGTTCTGGGCAGAAGGAAGGTTTTGTCAGACTGAGGGGGCCGAGCGGTCTTACACTGAGCCGGGAGCGTGGTTGAAGTGGGTTCCCGCGGTGCGGATTATTGTTGTTGCTTTGTTTCGTTATCATCGTCCCACCCGCGACCCACCCCACAATCCATCCGCGACCCACCCCGCGACCCACCTGTGACCCGCCCCGCGACCCACCAGTGACGCCCCCCGCGAACCACCCGCGACCCATCTGCGACCAACCCACGACCCACCCCGCGACCCACCCGCGACCCACCCCGCAAGCCACCCGCAACCCACCACGGGCAGGAGGAGGAATAACAGCAGGAGGAGGAGGACGTGAATGAGGAGGAGGAGAACGACGAGGAGGAGCAGGAGGATGCGGAGGAGGAGGATGGGGAACAAACGGAAACAAGCGAGCGGGCGGAGGATCAGGCGAAGGCGAGGGCCAGGAAGTCCGCCTGCCTCGCGCGCCCACCATCACTCATCCGCAAATGAAGGGGGGCTGGGCTCTATGTTTCGGCATGGAGGAAGCGCTGTTGGGCCCCAGCATCGTCATCAACGGATCCGAGTATATATGTACCTACAGTGCGACGGTGCTGAGTGCGGGGCGAGCCATCACTCCCACTCGTGGTAGCAGTCACGAACTCGATAACATGTTATCGCTCTTTGGTCTCATGCAGAAAGAAACATTGCGCCGAACGGACCCTGGGAGGGGTCTCGGGACCGAGTTTGAGCGGATTTGGCCAAGAAATGGGTACGGCAAGAATGGTGACGAAAGCCCACAGCAGTTCTTGTTCACGTTTGACAGGACTCGCTGTCGGTGTTCCCACGGATGTTGTCCATTTGATACAAGCGGTTGGTTGTTCAACAGAGACGGTTGCCGATTTTGAATCATTTGTTGTTGGGCAGCGGAGCGGAACCATATTTGTCGTACCCATTTCAGGCGTCCACACATCTCTCTCGTCCTCTTTCTTCATGTCCATCTTCTTCCTTCTTATTACGCCTGACGGCAACATGTTCATGCTTCGCGTATCTCCACCAGCCTCCTTCATGCGACATTTTGGCCGTGTCGCAGCTTCTGCTGTTCAATTCACTCGCATCCTTTTCTTCGTGACGGTCCGTCCACCTGGCTCTGACCCCCCCGGCCTTTGCAGTCCCGTGAATGGTCTCGGCCCTGCATGCAATTCACTTCGCAGCTTGCAGACCCTGGCAGCCGGCCACCCTGGCAGTCCGGTACCCCTTGCACCCTGTTGCATGCGTGCACCCCTGGCAGTGCAGCCGCCCTGGCAACCACCGCCCTTCTTGCATGTACGCTTTGTGGGCGCTCTCTGCCCTGGCCCTGGCTTCACTCAGCGCAGCTTGAAGCTCACTCGAGGCGCCGCTTAGGCAGCTTAGGCAGTTTAGGTGAGCGGCTTTAGTTTGCTCCTGTTGTCAAATAGTAGGCCCGCGCCCCGGATTTACGTCTCGCCGTTTGCGCTTTCGCCCGCGGCCGCGACCAACAAAAAGTACCCCCACCAGCCCGCCAGATCGCCCCCCCCCTGCACCCCCCCCGGGCGGTGCAACGGGGTTCCCCAGTCCCTTCCGTCGTCTCCCGCCACGAGACCACCGAGCCGGCTGAGGCGTGTCTGCTGACGCTGCGCGCGCCGCTTCCGCCTGCCGCGCCTCGCGTCGCTACAGCCGTCACGATTGCCGCTGCTGCTTCTACCGGCGCCATTGCCGCTGCCGCCGCCGGTTCCCCTCGGGCAACGCGGTGGCTGGCGTCGCCGCGGCTGGTGCGCGGCGGCACCGCCTTAGCGTGCGAGGCCGCAGGGAAGGGAAACCCGTTTGGCCAGTCGCGCTCGGGCCGGCGCCCCTCCCCAGGGAATATTTTCTCGGTGAGACCCTCGCTTCTTGCTGCCAGTCCCGCATTTCGCGGTCTCATCTGGCCTGCGACGGCCTACCGCTCGAATTCTCCCGCCGCCCCAACCTTGCGCACGAGGTCGCTGGGAGCCCCCCCGACCCCAGCCCGGCGACTCTTCTCTGGAGTTTGGCTTCCCCGCCCCGGCTCCCCGCACCATTGGTGACTGGCGATCCGGATTTTCCGTCGAGCGCCCGCACGTCCTGCTCCTCTTCTGGGTCGAGGATTTCTTCAATTATTTCGACGTGCCGCGCGACGCCCAGGTGTGCGTCTTGGTGATGGCGCTCATCTGTGCGACAGTGAGGTTCGCACGCTGTTCGTCTCTTCCCCTGTCTTTCTCATTTCGTTTCGCCCTTTTCCGTTCGTGCGCGAATGTAGGCCGTTGCGTTGGCATGTCGCTCTGACGGCGCCCAGCGTTTTCCGGTGCGTTCGCGATCAAAAAAAGTTCCCAGCCCATTCAGAAACCTTGCCCCTGAGAATTATTGACAGGAAAAGAAACGAAGAGACACATGTAGTGAGACAGAGCGGGCAACCAGGATGAACAGAGAGCAATAATGGTAACCTTGGAGGGCCTTTTCCGGGCCATCCCCGGGGCCCGCGCGGGGGCGAGGGAGGGGGGGGGATGAGCGGGAAAAGGAGGACGGGGGAGGAAGACGACAACGACGACGACGACGACCACAACGAGTAGGAAGAGGAGCACAGGGAAACAGAAGACGACGAGGGCAAAGACCAGGACGAGGAGGAAGATACCAGTAAGGACTAGACCTGAGCTCTCAAACTCGCCTCTTGGAGCCCCCATTGCGATTTGTTGGGGATATTGCGGTCCTCTTGGAACTCTTTTGGGGGGTATTTGGGCCCTCTTGGTTTGCCCTGGAAGGCCTCTTGGGGCCATCGTGGAGGCTATCGATCTAAACAGGGAGGTTCCCCGATTTGGGCCCCCCCCCCTGGGGCCATGAGAACCGCCCCTTGGGGCGCTTTGGGGACGTTTTGGGGCAGATTTGTGGCGCTTTCGGAACCGTGTCGGGGGCCTCTTGGGCCCACCCTGGGCCTCTCTTCGGCCATCTTGGGGCCGTGTTGAGGCCCCAGAATCGCATCGGAAGCGAAAAGTCCAACATCATTGATTTCTTCAAATTGTTTGAAGGATTTTGGCCCGCTGTTGGGTCCCAGGGGGTTCCGGGAACACATGGAACTTTAAAGCGAACTGGGACAAGTGCGAGAGATAGCGAGCGTGTGTCCGTGGCCGTTTCGGCTCGAGCGGCCGGCAGCCAACATATGACTGCGCTTCATCGCGAGGCACACTACTTGCCATCGAGACCGAACACAGATTTGGTTGAGATGGCCCGTCGTTCCCGCGACGACTTCCTCCGGCTGGGGCTATGGGTGCTACGGTACAGCAGAGCTGGAGCTGGGTATCGCCTAAGGCGAAGCTGCTGGTTGGCTTCGCTTTCCGTCCTTGTAGCTATCACGAACATCGAGATCCTGGACCATTCACACCCAAGGGGGCGTCAAGCGGGAAACCAGCCCAGAGAGAAAACGCCGTTCCTGCGTATGCGTATTCGTTGCATAAGCCTAAACTCTCGCGGCATCAGGATCGAGGGAGTCTGAATGAAGGGCCGGACCCGATAAGTGGCGTTTGCTAAACGGCCCTGGGCGTTCACCAAACAGCCGTGCCTTGTTCGATTCCTCCTCTGGGTGCGTTTACCAGACGGTTTTGTTTGTCGGGGTGATTGGTTATGATTGTGGATATTTTGCTTTCTACTGAAGCGACGTGCCCAATAATATGCCTTCCACTCGCAGTATGCTGCACATGTTCGTGGGTTTTTGCTTACAGCCTCTCAGGCAGACCCCAGCGACACCCCAGGTTCAAAAGGAACCCTCCCTCCGTGCCTGTTATGGCTGCAGGCGTGTGTAGATAATTTGCACGGCGCCACGGCGAGAGCCTCTAGTTTATGTTTGCACGTGAATGTGCGAGGAGCTACGGCGAGAGCGATCTGTTCCAGCCACCTGCATTCGCGAAAACAGATTAAAAAAAGTCGTTCTGACGAGTTCGTCTTGCACCAAAGCCAGGACTGCATGTTGAAAACGTCCCGCCTTGCACCCGAGTAGTTGCCAACATGTTCAGGCCTCGGGAGAAGAGTTCTGAGGACACCACAAGCGAAATGCCAGGATGGTGGATCGGCGATGATGAGTTCCCCAGGTGCCAACAGCAGATTTGCCACCGTGCTAGAGAAGCACTCCATTTGGCGACTTTCCGAGCATCGCCAGGAAGGCCGTCACAGGTGACATGTTCCGTCGACATTTTTGGGGGGAGTTCCCACGGAAGCCAATCTGGGCCATCCTGGGGTTGTCTTGGACTCATGTGGGGCAGGCTTGTGGGTCCCTTGAAGCCGTTCTTGGGGCCGTCTAGGGGCCGTCTGACGGCTCTTTTGGCCGTCAGTGGAAGTTCTCTCGGTCTGCCGTTGGGCCATCTGGGGGCCGTAATAGGCCGTCCTGGGTCCTTCTCAGGGCGCCCTGGGTCCCTCCAAGGGCTCTCCTAGGCCAGCGTGGCGCTCTCTTGGGCCCGTCCTGGGCCGACAATGGGCCCGCTGCGTGTTGGACGGATCGGGTCTCGACGGCGCGGTTGGTTTTTTTGTTGTCACCCCGTCTCGTCATTGTTTTGCCCCGACGAGGAGGTAGGAACAGGGCATGAATATCGACGTCAGGAGGAGGGAGGAGGGCTCTTATCGTCCTCGACTCTGGTTCGCCGTTGACATCACTGTGATCCGCCTCTTCGCCCATGCTGTTGGCCCTCGTAACGACGTAAGGAGGAGGGAGTAGGTCTCTAATCGCCATCGACTCTTAGATTCTCGCCGTCGTCGTCATCCTGATCCGCCTCCTCGCTATTGTTGTGGGTCTTCTCTTCCTCCTCCGCCCAAATGCCTTACAGTAGGGGCCCATGCCAAGAAACACCTTGCTTGCCTCCAGGGTGCCCTGGGTTTCTTGGGTGTCGATGGTTTTGCAATGGCAAGCGTGACGTTCCCACACCAACAATCAATGGACGTCCTGGTGTCTCGGGGTTGGGTTTCATTTGGAAGGTGTCTTGTAGAAGGGCCACTACCATACATCTAGCTTCCCGTCGCACCACCATACGGGATGGCAGGGAGCGCCAGACAGTTCGGTCGAGGCTTCGAAGATCAATGCTTACAGTGTCAGCTCAGATGAAAATTGTGTCGGTTTTCCAATTGTGGTCGCCGCTTTTGCGCCGCCCACATCCGCCCAACGACCCACTTTCCCACAACTGCACACATGGAGGGCGATCCGTTTTCACAATGGCTATCGCTGTGGCACCGCGCCCATTCGCCTTGATAGTTTTCCAAATGTGGTTCGATGCGTGAAATCGTTTTTGAACATATGGCTCCCGCCTAGGCGCCACGCGCACTTTTGGTCAACGTGTCAAGCAGCTTACGGATGGAAAATGACTGGTCTTGAACATGGGTCAGTCGCTTAATGCATCTTCTGGACTTACCACCGGCCGTTTGAACAATTATGCAAAACAGTCTCGGGTGATGCTGCTTGGGTCGTTGTCACTTTGGGATTGTTGCAGGTTTTATTACTAGAATCCTGAAAGTGAATAGCATCTACGCAGATCGGCTGTGGCGCTTTCTCGCCATTGGGCTCCAGCTAGACACCTCGATGTCTCCAGATGTCCGCGGCAGATCCGCCAGTGCTCCACGGTGCCAGCGAAGCATTGGCTACGGCGACACTTCGAGCACAGCCTGGAAGGCCGTCACAAGTGACACCTCTCGTCTCTACTCTCTGAGGAAGTTTTATGGGAACTGTTTGGGCCGTCCTGAGCTCTTGTGGGGCAGTCCTGGTGATCTGTTGGGGCCCGCGCTGGGCCGCCTTGAAGCCTTAACGAGCCGCATGGGGGCTATGTTGGCCGCCCGCAGGGTCTCTTAGGGCCGCCTTGGAGCCGCCTTTGGTCATCCAGGAGCCGTCTTACTCCTCCTCCTCCTCCTCCTCCTCATCCACAGGCTCTCGTTCCCATTGTGACGCTCTCTTGTGGCCGTCCTGGGCCAACCAGGGACCCTCTTGATGCTCTCTGTGGGCCCCCTCGGGCCGCAAAACTGCTGCACCGATCTTCACCCGAAGAGTGTGGATGTTCGACCGAAGAGCGTGGACGCC
>CAUYUJ010001838.1:0-2500 GCA_963575745.1 Prorocentrum cordatum | reverse complement strand
CTCGTGTATGCAGGGGGGTCCCTTTCCCGTCCCCTACCTTCTGCCTTCTAGGGGAGCAAAGCCCTGACCACAGCGAGAATGTCGCGGGATCTGGTCGACGCCGATCTTGGTCATGGTCCATGCCGGCTTTATCCGATTCGCAAAGATGGCATGACTCGAGTTTGACCAAGATGGACGCTGGCCGAGATCGTCAACGACGGTTCCGCGTTCAGTCTTGGTCAAGGTCACCGTTCTATGTCCCTCTATGCCCATGGTCGTTGAGGGACCGCACTTTCTGGGATTCCCATATGGCAGTCTACTTTGGGCGCTCTCCTGCCTCAATCGTCGAGTGTTGATGTCCGATTCCTTCCTCTTCCAGAGGCAGGCCTTCGGGCGGAAGCCGATCCATTGTCAAACGCTTTCCTACTCCATGTGTCTACCCACCTCTTTCGATGCCTGCTCATGGGAGCCTTGGGCGGCGACACTGAAATCAGCTTTTCCTGCATTTGGACCGCGTGGGGACCACATCTAGCCCATCCTCCTGCTCCTTTCGCCCCTCCTGTTCCCCCTTCCCCTGCTCGTTCTCCTAGTCCCCGCGAATCCAGTCCAAATCTGGTCCAAGTCCTGTCCAAATGTGTTCCAAATCCGGTCCAAATCAGGCCGGAATTGGACAGCGCCGGGGGCCACGCAGGCTCCCATGGAACGGACACCAAAATTTCTTCCATCCGATGGGTAATCGCGGCTCGTTCGAATCTCGGCGGTTTGGGCGGGGGTAAGGAGCCGCCGTCGGAGCGGGATTCGACGCGAGGCCGACTGGAGACGCGCGCAGCGTCTGAGGCCGCGGGGTCTCGACGACGTCGCTGCGTCCAGTCCTCCCCTCCAGAGCTGGACTTAGACAGGGGTCTGTGCGATTTCGTGGACCGTTTTCGTTTTGGCGCCGTATTGCAGCAAAGGTGGAGCGAAGACAGTACGAGGGACAAAGGAACCTGCACGAACACAGAAAGCATTGACGAGCCTTCTTCCCATCCGCAATCGCGACCCGTTGGTATCCTGCCGAAGTGTGCGGGGGCAAGGCGCCGCCGCTGGAGCGGTGCGCGACGGGAGGCCGATCGGGGACGTGCGCAGCGCGCTTGAGGCTGCAGGGGCTCGACGACGTCTCTGCGCTCAGTCTCTCCCTCCGGAATTGCGACCCGTCGGAAGCCCAGCGGGATAGTGATCGTTTTCTTATTCATTGTTTTGCCGATCGGCGCGGGCCCTCGCACCCCCCGTCCATGGGAATAGATCTTTGCTGTTTGGGGCGCCTGTTTCAAGCAGGCTGTGTCTTCCCCACAGGAAGCACTGCTGCAAACAGTCGCATGAAGCAGAGGTCCAAGGCCATCCCCCCCCTTCCGCACAACACCGAAACGCCGAATAAGAAACCGCTCACATACTGGCGGGGGTTCCGTTTCGTGTTTCGTTTCAAGCGTTGGAGTTTGTTTCGTTTCTCGCTGTGAACGCCATTGCGCTCGTCGTGGTCGGTCCTTGCTTCCCGCCGAACATTGCCGGGGGCAAGGGGACAGTCGTCGGAGCGGCGCGCGTCACGTCAGACCGGCGGGGATTCCGTGCCGTGCTTCGCTTCAAACGCTGGGCTTCGTCTCGTTCTTCGCTGTGAGCGCCATGTCGTTCGTTGTTGATGGGCCTGTTTTCCACCGCCACCACCTTAAGTTGGAGGGGGAGGGGGGTCCTCCTCCTCCTCCTCCTCCTCCTCCTCCTCCTCCTCCTTGACCTCCTCCTCCTCCTCGTTCTCCTCCTCCACCTCCTCCTGCTCATCCTCATCCTCCTCTTCGTCCTCCATGTTCATCCTCATCCTCCTCCCGGCTCTCTGAGCCGCGGCGCTTTGAGCTTCTTAGCTCGTGGACGCGTCGGCCACCGCCGCCCTCTCCCTTGTCGGTGGCCCTGACGAGGTTGGGGGAGAGGGTGCCGAAACGCGCCCAGAGTCCAGCAAGGCATGAGGGTGCAAACCCGACTTGTCTGGCTGATGCTCTGGGGGGGCCTGTGCTCAGGGGAGGCTGCAGCACCGCTCAACGATGTGCTGTTTAACCGAACCTGCAGGGTGGGCCCTTTCCCAAATCCGTGCTTCGGTGCGGGTCGTAAGCGCGCCTCGTCTCCGTCGTCGTCGTCGGCGGCGTCGTCGTGGTCGTGGTGCGTGTTGCTCTGATCGGGATTATGTTTCCCTCATGCAGTGACCACCACCACCACCTCTTCGTCCTCCTCTTCCTCGTCCTCCACCCCCTTCCTCCCTCCAACTTATGGTGGTGGTGGTGGATCATGCTCATCAATTTGAGTCGGGCTCTGCATCCCGCCGAGCAGTGCGGGGCAGGGGGGGCGCCGTCGGAGCAGTGCGCGGCGGGAGGCCGATCGGGGGCGTGCGCGGCGCGCGAGGTCGCGGGGCGGTGAGCATGGGCCCGTCGCTGCCTGCGCATCCGCGTCCTGCTTTCGGAGGGGGGGGGAGAGGAGGAGGAGGAGGAGGAGGAGGAGGAGG
>CAUYUJ010001837.1:57500-89938 GCA_963575745.1 Prorocentrum cordatum | reverse complement strand
CTCCTCCTCCAGACCCCCTCGCGTCGTGAAGATCTCGCGGCGCGAGGCTCTTCGCTACTCTCGGCCCCTGGGGGCCCTCGCCGGTCCCCGGGAGCGTCAAGAAGCGACTCGGGATCAAAAGCCGGCCCCTGGGAAGGGGTCCAGACCTCTGTCTCGAGTGGCCTGCTTTCCACCACCACCACAATGAGCTGGAGGGGGGGTGGGAGGAGGAGGAGGAGGAGGAGGAGGAGGAGGAGGAGGAGGAGGAGGAGGAGGAGGAGGAGGGAGCAGGAGGAGGAGCAGGAGGAGGACCCCCTCCCCCTCCAACTTATGGCGTCGGGGGTCTCGGTTCCTCGTGCTCGCCCCGGCTAGCCGCACGAGCGGGTTAGCCCCGTCGGTCGCACGAGCGGACAGCTGTCCTTCTTCGGGGCATCCTCGTCGCATGCCTCGTGCTCGGCCCGACCATCGAGGACGCCGGCGGCGCATCACGGGCCGCTCCCTGGGAGTTTGTCGGCGTCTTGGAGTGATCCCGCCACCTTGCCTGGGTTGTGGGTCAGAGTCCTCATAGAAGCTTGTAGGAGTCTCTTCGGACAGTCTTGTCAGAGAGGTCTCGCACGGCCCAACCCGCCGGGCGGGAGCGGCCGGATCGTATCCAGCGGCGTCTCTGGCGCCGCCCCAGGCGCGCTCCGCGAGCCAGGGAGGGGGGTCCAGCGTAGATCCAAGAAGTCCGCGCAAAGCGCCAAAAGTTTATGTCTATGGCGTTCTTTCTTCTTCTAGACTCTCCTCACACGCCGGTTACCCAGTCGATCGCACGAGCGGGCAGGTGTCCTTCTTCGGGGCATCCTCATCGCATTCCTCGTGTGCTCGTTCTTCCCCGCTCCGTCCTCAGCAAGTCACGACGGGATGGTTTTGTCTTGCCGTCTGCGGCCTCTCGGGGCCCTCGTCGGGTCTCTCGGGACCGCCAGGGACGACTCGGATCTTTCGGGACCGCCAGGGACGACTCGGGATGAAAACCCGGCGTTGAAGAAGGGATCGGGGCCTCTGGTCGGGACATCGTTATTTTTCTCTTCGTCATCTCCTCCTCCTCCTCCTCCTCCTCCTCCTCCTCCTCCTCGAAGCCGTTTCGGCGAGAGCCGCCTGCGCGCCCCTCGCGCGCCCCCAGCGGGGCGCTCGCGCGCGATTTTGAGGCAGCTCTCGCTTGGCGCGGCGCTATTGGAAGCGGCGCAGCCGCGCCGCGCCAGTCAGGGCGGCGTGTGCGAGTCGTCGTGCACCTCGGCCACGGGCTCGCCAGTCTGGATAACTCCGAGGATGTCGTCAAGCGGCTGGTCGGTGTGCCCGGGGCCCCGCACGTGGAGATCTCCATCCGTGATGACGCTGGGCTGCGGGCTGGACGGGGCGCTCCCCGAGAAGAGGCACGGGGCCAAGGCTCTGAAGGCGGCGTGGCGCCTGGAGGGGCTGGACCTGCTGAAGGACAAGAAGTATCAGGAGGGGAAAAAAACACACAGACACAATTAATCGGCGATTCCCAGAAAATATATGAAAATATGGGAAGTGGGGGGGGAAGACAAAAACCCAGAAAATATGGGAAAATATGGCGAACATGTTTATTTGTGCGTATTTATTTGTGTGTCCCAGTTCCCCTTCAAAGTACCAAGAGCCCAAGATCCAGGAGACCGCGGCGGCGGCCAAGCGCTTGACGAGCAAGAAGCCGCTGGCTCCGACCTGGGAGGCGAGGCCGCCCTGCGCAAGGAGGCCTGCCTCACCACCAAGGCGTCGGATGATGGCGAGCGGTGCTTGGGGAGAGACTCGCCGGGAGGCGAACATCGGGCGGGGCATCTTCCTCACGCTGCTAGAGCTCAGCTACTGTGGCCAGAGCTTGCTCCAATCGGATGCGGAGAAAGCGTTCACCCTGTGCAGACGGGCTCCCAGCCCCGACTCCAGCGAGGAGGAGGCTTGGGATCTGGTGGGCAAAGGCGCCAAGAGGAAGGCGACGGCCCCGCAGGACCAGGACGTGCTGAAGGCGAAGAAGAACCGCTGGAACAGGCCGAGGGCGACCAGCTGAAGTTCTTCTCCAGTGCGGATAACCAGGTACGCCCTTCCGACAAGTTCCTGCAGCGCGCCGAGGGCGAGTTCCTGGGTTGTGGGAAGACGGACCCCAGGCCGAATCCTGGGGAGAAGTCAGGGCCATGCGAGGGCCCAGAGGACCCAGCTGTCGTCGGCGATGGCGATGCTCTGAAGCCCAGCGGGCAGCGCAAGATCATCGACACCATCGACGGCACCTTGGAGGGCGAACTCGTCGCTCTCGGAGGCGAGCAGTTCTTCAAGACGAAAGTGAAGGACCTTGATGCGGGCGACCTCATGATGCTGCATGGGGTGCCTATCAAGATCAGGCGGATGGATTGCACAAAGAGGGAGGCCAACTTCGCAGGGCAGGACATTTTCAATGGCATGGATTTCGAGGACAAGCTGGCGCCGTCGCCCGGCGTGGACTGCCCTCACACGCGCTACAAAGACGACCAGCTCATCGACATCAAGATGGATAACCCCAAGGCCATGGTCATCTCGACGAAGGGTGAGCCGAAGGAGTTCCAGCTCGAGCCAGAGCTGAAGCCGGTGCACGAGGCCATCGTGCGTCAGCACCTGGGTGGGGCGGGGCGGAGCAGGATCTGATCGTGCTCTCGGCCGCGGGACAGGAGTGCATTGTGGACGCGCAGCGGCGCGAAGAGAATGACAAGGACAGTCGGCACGCTGAACGAGGGCATCGACGCAGTGCAGGCCGCGGAGAAGAAAGAGGAGCTGCTGGACCAGCGGCGCCAGCAGGGGGAGAAGCTCCAGGAGGCGGGCCTCCTGGACGGCACCATCCTGGAGCAGTCTGTCGGCGAGCTGCAGGGCGCTGGTGGCCGCGAGCGGGGGGGGTCTTCTCCTGTCAGCGGGGGTCCTGGGGCTGTCCTGGGGCCGTCCCAGGTTCGGGCCTCCGCTCCATGGTTTCGTGGTTTTCGGTCCCTTTGGTCCAAGTGGCGGTGGGCCCGCTGCCCGTTTGCTGCTGACAGGATTGGACGGCTCTCCCGGCGGTGGCGTCGCGGCCGTCGCGCCGAACAATCTTTGGATTGACGTTGTCTCCACGTCTCCATGCCTCCTCCTCCTCCTCCTCCTCCTTTGCGTCTCCTCCTGGACTCCCCGCCTCCACCATCCTCCGCCTCTTCCACTCCTTCCGAGTGCGCAGCATCATCGGGCTTGCGACGATACCCCCCGTCGTCCTCTTGCCACTTGTTCAATCGTCTTGGGGCCTTTCGGGATGCTTCCCAGCGGCGTGCGGTGCTGGGGTCCGGTTGGAGATCTCGAGGGCGCGCGTGGATCGTCCGGGAGCGTCTTCGGGCCGCTGTCGGGCTCTGCGGGCCGCTCGTTCTGGCCCGCCGCGCTGCGGCGCGACCCGCTGCTCACGTCCCCGTCCCCGTGAGCGTCAGCGTCCCGAGCGTCTCTCTGCCCCTCGCCCCGCAGAGCGGAGCGGCACGCCGTGGCCATCCGCTTGCGGGGCGCAGCGCGTCGCTCCGGGGCCGCCGCCGCGGAGCGCCGAGCAGGAGTGGCCCTGCCCTGTGGCCCACGACGACACCGGCATGGGTCCAGAGCAGTGCCTCTGTGCAGCCTACACCTTAGGCGATGCTTAAGAAAACTTAAGTTTTCGGCCAGAGTCTCGATTATTCTTAACGTTTCGATGTAAATCTTCCGATGTTACTAGAAATGTTCGGCTTTTATTCAACTTCTGAGACTATGAATTTCTTAACCCATGATTTCTTAAGCGCTTCGCAGGGTGTAGTGGGCGTGGGCTGCGGGGTGCAGGTCTGCGGGGTGCTATCTGCGGGGCGGGGCCCCCTTGGGGCATGGCCCCATGGTTTTCGGGAGCCTGGGGGGTGAGACCATCTGTGGGCTTGGAGGGGTGGGACCTTCTCGCGTGTGGGACCCTATCGCGTGCGGGGCCCAATCGGACCCAGTGGCAGCAGTGGTACTTCTGCCCTCGGGCTCAGTACGAGAAGCCGTCCACGGTTGCCTCACAACAGGCGCCGCATGCGGGGAACATCGTGGCGTGCCCTGACCATAAGAAAGAAGAAAGGCCCAATCCTGTGGGGGCCTGTAGCGTTGTGTTCTGTCGCGCGGGGATTCTGTCGCGTGGGGCCCCGTCGCGAGGGACCTCGTCGTGTGGGACCCCATCGCGTGGGATTCTATCGCGACCTATCGGGCGCGACCGCACCACCGCCGGAAACTCGTACATCGAAGTTCAGCTCAGTGGAGCTAAGGGGGCCGTAGCGCCACGCACCGCCAGCCATCGTGGCGGCAATCGAATCTCCAGATCTCCAGCTGCGAGCAGCGGCTGGAAGGGCACTTGAGAGCCTCTGCGCGTGCAAGTGTTGTTTTGTAAGCAGCATGGACCATACTATGAGCTCGGCCTGGTGCCATCGAGGAGAAAATAACCCTTAAGCCTAGTAACGCAGTGAAGACGTGGCCTCACTGAGGTTCCCGCCTCTGCATCAGGGAAAATAAATCTGGGCGGTTTGGCGTGGTACAACTGCAGAAAAGACACCTGTCCCTATTGCGTTTGGCCCTCCAAACTTAGGTCGCCTCCCAAAGGGCTTGGGGTCCTTCTATGCCTAATCGTAGGGTGGGCATCTTGAACGCTTCTTCGGCCCTTGCCGGGAGCCTCGGGGCTGCATGCCGGCGGCGTGCGAGGGCCCCCCGGGCCCCACGTGGGCTATGGCGAGATTCCCGCAGCATCCTCCGAGCGAGGCCCCGTACCACTGGCGCCGCGGCCCAGCAGCACTGGCAGTGCACCGCCCGGGCTGTGACCTTCGCAGCACCCCCTCAAGAGTAAGACGCGGTGGGGGCGCTAAGTTAGGCAACGTGCGTGAGAAATTTCAGACACGGGAGGTTTCCTTATCCGATGAGGGCGGCCTTTTCCGCCGTTGGGGACGCCTGCCCCCCAGGGCGGCTGGAAAGTTCATACCCCACGGTGCCACGTAGGGGTAGAAATTTTCCAGCGGCCAGGCGGACAGGCGTCCCCGACGGCGGGACAGTCTATGTTATGCCGTTATTCGCCCGCTATGTTAAGTCATGTGCCCAGAAAATTTCAGACCCTGGAAGATTATATATATATATATATATGATGAGGGCGGCGACGATACCCGCGGCCGAGCCCGGCCGAGCCTCTGTCTGGCAGGCATCGGATCTTTCATCCAACAGTTCCCTACCCAATACCCTCACCCCCTCGAGCATAGAATAATATCGCAATGAAGACGTAGCCTAACTCCTCCTCCTCCTCCTCCTCCTCCTCCTCCTCCTCCTCCTCCTCCTCCTCCTCCCCTTCTCCTCCTCTTCCTTCTCCTCCTCCTCCTGCTCCTTCGTCCTCCTCCTCCTCCTCCTCCTCCTCCTCCTCTCCTCCTCCTCCTCCTCCTCCTCCCTCCTCCTCCTCTCTCTTTAGTAGGGATGACACAATCTGGGCGGTCGTTGACGGCGCGCTGCCTGGCAGCTCCCCGGCGCCTCCTCCTGGCAGCCCTTCGCGCGGACGCCCGCACGCCGCAACCTCGCTCGCCTGCTCTTCCCTCGCGCGGAGGCGGGGAGCGGGGACGGAGGAGGAGGACGAGGAGGAGGGAGGACGAGGAGGGGGGAGAGAGGAGGAGGAGGAGAAGGACGAGGAGGAGGAGGAGGAGGAGGAGGAGGAGGAGGAGGAGGAGGAGGAGGAGGAGGAGGAGTGTGTTTGCTCGGCGTGCATGCCGGTGTGTGTAGCCATTTTGGCTCAAGCGGGGCGGCTAAGGCGGGGGGCCCACACGCCCTGCTCGAGCGGGGCGCGGCAGGGCGTGCAGGGCAGCCATGCCGCCGCGTGGCAGCCGGGGGGGCCTGCGTGGCTCTGCCTCCTGGGCCCTGCCCTCCCGGCTTGGGGTGGCTCTGCCCGGTGCCCTGCCTGTCTGCGCCCGGCGCGGTCGAGCGTGCGCCTCTGGCGCGGGGCTGCTGGAGGGGAGGAGTCCGCAGGAGCCGCCGGCGACTGCGCCGAGGGTGGCGCAGCGCCCCTCGGAGGCGCCGAGGCGGCCTCTGGAGGGCGAGCGGGCGCCGTCGGCAGCCCTGGGCGGAGACAGGTCACGCCACGCCCAGCCCCGCTGACACCCCCACTTGGTGGGGGAAGGCGCACCTTGGTGAGCGGGAGACAGCGGCGGCCCCCAGGAGCCGCGCCGAGCCGCCCGCGCGCGCCCGCGCAGCCCGCTGGCTGGCCGGAGGCTGGCGGCCCCCGAAGTTGGAGAAGACGCTGACTTGCGAGCGGGTGACGGCCGCGGCCCCTTCTCAGGAGCCGCGCCGATCCGCCCGCGCGCGCCCGCAGCCCGCTGGCTGGCAAGGGGCGGGCGGCGCAGGCTTCTGGGTGCCGCTGGCGCCAGCGCAGGGCGCGCTCACGCAGCCCGAGCGACAGCGCGCCGGCGACGCGCCGCCAGCGCATGGAGCGCCAGCGACCCGAGGGCAGTTCAAGCAGCAGCAGCAGCAGCAGCAGCAGCAGCAGCAGCAGCAGCAGCAGCAGCAGCAGCAGCAGCAGCAGCAGAGTGCATTAGTTCCTCCCCTCACCTACGCCTTCCCTCTGCACATGTTGTTTCAGTCTCGTTAAGCATCGAGCTTAGCCAGAACTCACTTGTGAGAGCCCTCGTGAACGGTGCTGCAGTGTTCTTGCTCAGCTCAGTGCTTGTGATCTGTGCGGCTGCGCAGATCGTTGGAGCTGTAACGATTTGTTTCCCGATTCCCGTTCTAGCGTGTCTCCTCCTCTTCTTTCTTGACTTGCTTTGACGGCCCGTGGAGATGCAGGCCCAAGAGGGATCTTCTCGAGGACGTGAGCCAGCAGCTGGATTCCAAACTCCAGCAGTTCAGGGCCTAGGAAAAGGGGGAGAGAGAGAGAGAGAGAGATAGAGAGAGAGAGAGAGGCGTGGGACGGTGCGTGCAGGGCACGAGCGTTCCTTTCTCCCTCTCCCTGCCTCGTCCTTCATCCTAGAATCGAGGCCGTAAGACCAGCAGCAGCAGCAGCAGCAGCAGCAGCAGCAGCAGCAGCAGCAGCAGCAGCAGCAGCGGCAGCGGCATCAGCAGCAGCAGCAGCAGCAGCAGCAGCAGCAGCAGCAGCAGCAGCAACAGCAGCAGCAGCAGCCCCCGGCGGGGGCGGCCACGGAGAAGGCTCCGACGGCAGCTCCGCCAGCGGGGGAAGCGCCAGGAGCAGGGGCTGCTGCGGCAGCCCCGCCAGCGGCGGCACCGACAGGGGCGGGGGCTCCAACGGCATGCGTTGCGGGGGGCGGCAACGCCTGGAGCGGGAGCTCCGACGGCAGCGCCGCGGGGAGCGGCAGCGCCGGGAGCAGGGCCAGGCGGCGGCGCGGCCGCCGCGTCGGCCAGCGGCGCCGGCGCCTCGTGGGCGACGGCTCGCTGGCGGCATCGAGCTCGAATGCGACGCGCTCGAGTGGCCTGCAGCGGCCCGGCCGGCTGGCGGCTGATCACCGCCGGGCACCCCGGCCCCAGCGTCCCCGCAGGGCGAAGCGGGGCCCGCTGGGCCGACGGGCCACGGGCAGGCGCCGTGGCGCGCGCCGGCGGTCGCCGCGGTGGCGACCCCGCGGTGGGCTCGCAGGCCGGAGGGGCGTGGGTGGGCTGACCTGGCGGCCGGGGGAGTTCGCAGGGGTCACGGGGCCCGCCGGCGGCTGCCAATTGCCCACCGAGGGCGCGCGGGCCAGGGGCGCCGGGCCCCGCCCAGGCCGCGGCGCTCGCCGCGGCGGGCGCGCGCGCGCGGAGGCAGCGGCCCGCGCCGCCGAGGCGCCGCCGAGGCGGTGGCGCAGCCGCTGCCGCGGGCGCGGCGGCCGACGAAGCCGCCGCGGAGGTGCGCGCGGAGGTGCGCGCACCTTCTCCAGCGCGGCGGCTGGCCCGAGGCGGGGGCCGCCGCGCGCCGCCTCGGCCGGCCGGGGGGGCGGCGCCCCGCTGCGGCCCGCGGCGGGGTCGCCCAGCACGTGCTGCGCCTCACGGCGCTGCAGCTCCTAGAGCTCGCGGAACTGTTGGCTGGCCCGTAGCGGCGGCGCCAGCTGGGGCCGCCCCTCCCCCTTCCTCCCCCTCCCCCCCGCTTATGTGTCGTTTGCTCTTGCCACTGGGCTTCCCTTCCGCATTTGAAAGAATGCATTGCTCTGTGCCCTTGCGGGCTTCTAGTCTCTGGTCCCGTCCAGCGTTTTTCGTCCATCTCAGCTCTTTCATTGATGCACTGGTTTTACACCGTTGAGGTTGATCGAGCGCCGGGTTCCGATTCAATGTCCTCGAATCGCGGCCATCTAGACGCGACGGCTCACGCGAGCCAGCGTCGGTCCAACGCGAAGAGGGGGATGAGGAGGACGAGCACAAGTAAAGAGGCGAGTCGAAGAGTAGAAGAGACATGGCAGGAAAACCCTGACAACGAAAAAAACACTGGGGACATGGGCTGAGAGCGCGGCCATGTGCAACATAGTGTATTTGACAGAAGGATCATGGCCGCCAGTACCAGAGATGCAGCCTGCGTTGAGGCGAGAGCACGATTCCGGAGTACAGCACCTATAGCGGTCACGAACATCTATGGTTGACTAGAAGTTTAACTTCGAGCGGAATTCTGGAATACCGTAGAGGGGTGTTATGTGCTAGATCCATACAGCCCATAGTCGAGTGCTCCAAGACACCTTTGGGTAGGTCTCGGCAAGAGCACTGACCGATGATGGGTGCGCGATTCCAGAGTACATTGATAGGGGAACAAAAAGTGGCATAAACATAACAACTCGGAGGTCCGCGCGGATTTCTCGGATCGGCGCTGGGGCCCCCCAGCGGCGCCTCCAGCGCCGCCCCTGGCGCGCTCCGCGCTCCAGGGAGGGGGGTCCAGCGCCGATCAGAGAAATCCGCGCGGACCTCCGAGTTCTTATGTTCATGCCGCTTCTCGTTCCCCTACTTGAATCGGAGGTGGACAGACCTCCTGCCCTGACGCGACGATTGAGGAATTGGCCGTTTTCGGCTCGCGGGAGGGCGTCGCGGCCGTCCTTTTTGCGGGTCCGGGTCCGTCGGTTTCGGTCCCAGGCCGTTTTCTTTAAGTCACAGCGTGAATTACCTACCCCGCTTTCGCTTCCAGACAAGACCAAGTCATACCACGCGCCTCCTCGTCAAGCGCGGCCTGACCAGCACAGACCGTGGTTTGGCATCGCTTGGTATCTCTAGGAAGCGAGGGTGGTCAAAAGCGAGGTAGGTTTGTTTCCCCCCTATTAAAGGGGAGGTTTACTCAAAAGGGGGGCTTGTCCACCGCCGAGTGAGAGAGGTCGCGGGCGAAACGGCTGCCGCGCCGGGCGATCTCGGGCGGGCGGCCTCGGGCTCCCCGCCCCCCCCCCCTTGTGGGAGCTGTTCTGCGGTTGTTGTTTTTTACCGCTGTTGGACCCCTTTAGCAAAACGCTACCATGGAAAAAGGAGGAGGAGGAGGAGGAGGAGGAGGAGGAGGAGGAGGAGGAGGAGGAGGAGGGAGGAGAATGAACATGAGGAGGATGAGCAGGAGGAGGAGGAGGAGGAGGAGGAAGAGGAGGAGGGGTCCGCTGCTCAGCGGAGGAAGAGGAGCAGTGACGGAGGCCTGCGAAGGTTGCCCTCGGCTTTCACCTGGGCGCTGAGGAAGCAGGACCTCCCGGCGAACCCCCCCCCCTCCGTGTCCACGTCGCGGGGGGCCGCGACAAGTCGCCTCTTGAGGCCCTTTTGCGGCGCTCCCCGGGCGGCTCTCGGCACCGTTGCGGCCGCCTCGGGCCTGTGCTGGGCCCCCCTCTAGGGATTCTCGGAGCCATCTTTTGAAGCCATCTCGAGGCCTCGGAGGGCAGCTTGAAGCGAGAGGGCGGACAACAGAAGCACAGTCATTGAGTTGCTTCGGATTCTGGGCGAATGGTGGCCTGTCGCTGGGGTCCTTGAGCGGCTCTGCGGCCACCTGGGGATGGTTTCGTAGGGGCGGCTTCTCACCGCCGCTGGTTTTCTGCTTCGGCCAGCTCCTGGGCGGTCGCCGTGACGGCGGCCTCGCTCTTGGATCTGGTCGGCCTATTACGTATGCCTGCTTGCCTGCTTTTCAAGCAGGCTCTGGACGTCGATGTGCTGCTTGTCGCGTTTCGTCCCCAGCGCCTGGCACGTGTTCGCCAACTGGCGGAACTGGGCCGCCAAAGGCTTCTCTCGGAGCAAGGTCTCCTCGATGCTTTCCTGCTCTGCGACCACCTCTTTCTTGACGCTGGCCAGCATACGCCCTCAGACGAGCCACCGACGGCTCTGACGGCCGCGCCCATCTCAGATAGACTATAGCCCCGTCTGCGTCTGAGTGCGACGACCCAGGGCTGGGCGCCCTGGCCGACGAGGTGTCTGAGGTGTCTTCGCTCCCCGCAAGGGGCACGTGGCCGCCCCATCTCCTTGCTCTCGGCACCCGGCGCCTGCTTCCCCGCTTCTCCAGCCCCGCTTGACCAGCTTCGGGACTTCGCTGGGCGGCGAGCGAGGGGGGGAAGCGAGAAAGGGCGGGCCTTCTCAGGAGTCTCGGAAGTCCCCCAGCCTTCCGAGAAGTTCTCTGAGCCCCCACCCCCCGGAGACACGGCAGGCCTCTCCGAAGGCGCGAGGGCTTCTGAGAAGTCCCGCCGCCTTCTGAGAAGGCCTTCTCCTTCTCACCCTCGGGGCTGAAACAAAACCCTCGGGGGTGAAAAAGAAACCTGGGGGTGAAAAAAAACCTCGGGGGTTTCTCACCCCCGTTTTTTTTGTTGGTTCCCCCTCGTTTTCTTCTTTTTTGTTTTGCTCGCCCCCGGTTTTTTTTGTTTCGCCCCCGGGTTTTTTCCGCCCCCGCCCCCTCGCTCGGCGCCCGACTCGCGCTCGGCGCTCGGCTCCGTGCTCGCGCCCTCGCGCTGTGCTCCGTCCGTCCGGCGCCCGCGCTCTCCCGGCTCCGTGCTCCGCGCTCCGTCCGGCGCTCGGCTCCGTGCTCGCGCTGTTTTTTTTTGCCCCCTCGCTCGGCGCCCGACTCGCGCTCGGCTCCGTGCGGGGGCGAGCGCGCGCGCAGAAGGCCCTCGGGGCCGCTCGCGGGGCGCCGCCTCGCGGGGCGGCGGCCCCCTGGCCGTGCTCTGGCGGCTGCCGCGGCTCCGCGGGGCGCCCTCGCCGCCGGGGGCGAGCTGGCGCGCCGCCTGCGGGGGCCGCGCGCTGGCTCCCGCCCGGCGCCACCGGCGGTGCGCCGCCGGCCCCGCCCGCCCGTCGAAGGGCCATCGAGCGCCCGGACCTCGAGGACGAAGAAGCGCACACGCGTGGGCAGCAACCTGTGGCGCTCCGGCGGCGCACCGCCGGCCCCGCCCGCCCGTCGAAGGGCCATCGAGCGCCCGGACCTCGAGGGCAAAGAAGCGCCACACGCGTGGGCAGCAACCTGTGGCGCTCCGCGCGGGTCTCTTGGCTCGGCGCCTGGGGCCCTCCCTGGCGGCGCCTCCGGCGCCGCCCCTGGCGAGCTCGGCGCGCCAGTGGGGGGGGGGTCCAGCGCCGCTCCAAGAAGTCCGCGCGGAGCAAAAGTGAATGCTGATGGCGTTGTTCCCTCTTAGCTAAGACATGAGCACTATGGGTGCGTCGAGAGGAAGCGGAATACGGTCGGACCGAGGCATCGCATCGAGGTCGGCTGGGGGAGGGTGCCCTAGCGTGCTTCGTGTTTGTCAGATGTTCTTGTGCATCCTGGGGGAGGGTGCCCTCGAATGTTCTTCGGTCCGGCCGGCGGAGGGTCTCGTGTTCACATGAAGGATATTATTATGTCTTGGTTCCGGCCGTAGGGAATCCTTTGCAGCTTGCCATGGGAGGCATAAGATGAACAGGGCGAGCCGCGTTGGACTGAAACCGCAGATCGACATACTGAAGACTGAAGATCAGTTGGGGCCGTATGATTGCGGATCTTCGGCCAACGTGGTTTCGGAGCGCTAGCATGAGCACGATCGTTGCGGGAGCTGTTGGATGTGATCGACAAAGCTAGCTCGCTACAACACCATAGTTGCAATATTGCGCTACAATCTTGCGTTACACTCCAAAGCTCCAGCGTGGCACTCGGGAGTGCCATATGGCAAGAGTGGCTGAGGAGGAGGAGGAGGAGAAGGAGCAGGAGCAGGAGCAGGAGCAGTATGAAGAGGCCAAGCAGGATGAGGAGTATTGCGGATTGGCGGGGTTCGGGGGAGGAGGGGGAGGGAGTGGTCTCACACGCCAGTGACTTTCCTGGGGTCGGCGAATTATCGGGCCCGAGCCGGAGGGCACGACGGTCATGACGCTCACCAACAACGAGTGGGCCGACGGCGTCATATTCTGCCGGGGGCCGATCGAGGTCTCCTCCTCCTCCTCCTCCTCCTCCTCCTCCTCCTCCTCCTCATGACTCCCTCCCTCCTCCTCCTCCTCCTCCTCCTCCTCCTCCTACTCCTCCTCCTCCTCCTCTTCCTCCCTCCTCCTCCTCCTCCTCCTCCTCCTCCTCCTCCTCCTCCTCCTCCTCTCCCTCCCCCTCCTCCTCCCTCCTCCCTCTTTCCTCCTCCTCCCCACCTCCTCTCACCCTCCTCCTCCTCCTGCTCCTCCTCCTCCGCCTCCTCCTCCTCCTCCTCCTCCGCCTCCTCCTCCTTCTACTTATTCCTCGTCCCCGACTCCTCCTCACCCCTCCTCCGTATACTCCTCCATCCGCCTCCCCCTCCTCGTCTTTCTATTCCTCCGCCTCCTCCTCCTCCTCTGCTCCTCCTCCTACTCTCTCCTCCTCCTCCTCCTCCTCCTCCTCCTCCATCCTCCTCCTCGCTCCTCCTCCCCTCCCCTCCTCCTCCCCCCTCTCCTCCCTCCTCCCCCCTCCTCCTCATCATCCTTCCTCCTCCTTTTATTCCCCTTCCTCCTCCTTCATCAACCCCTCCTTCCCCCTCCTCCGCTAGCGTACGTTCGGGTTGCTTCGATTGGGTTGCGGCTCTTTCAAGTTTTTTCTGGTTCAGAATGGGTAGTGCCCCTTCGAAGTTCAGTTGTGATTTCCTTCAGGGTGGGTTGGTTCAGATCTCCACAATGGCGCTTCGGATTGGACAGGTCTTCCAGAATTTTCTCAAATAGGAAATCACCACACCAGGGGCCCGTAAGGTTGCCAGGGTGCACAAGGATAACGTTGAACGCAGCACCAAAAAGCCTCGCAGTTCAAACGGGGGCACCACGGATTCGAATGTTGTTCCTCTCGGGGAGCATGGCTCTTCTTTAGGTTATTCGGGCTCCGCGGCCGCCAGCAGTTCGGAATTTTCCGCAACTTGAAGATTTACTAGGCAGAAAGTTCGTTTCGTTTGAAGAACAGATTGATGCGATCTCGTATAACATGCATGTTTTCCGGACGGGTGTTGCTCAAGAGCTCTCGACAGTAGTTGAGGGCGTCAGCAGCGATGCAGCACATATTGAAGCATTCAAACTCGAGAATAGGACTCTCAGGGCCTATGGGGATACTACTATTCAGTTGATTGAGACCGAACAGAAGGCGATTAGGGCTGAAATTACAGCCAACCAGGCCTCTCCTGTAGTTGTGGGTCCTTCTCAGACAAGCGGGCCTCCCTGGGCCAGCGTCCCTCGTTCAGGGAGACATATTCATCCTTTCAGATCTGGGTTGGAATCTGAAGAACAGCTCTCGAGGCAGCCAGGGCTGTCATCCGTCGAGCGGGGTCGCCCAGCCTGTGGACATTGTCGCCCCCTACGGCTGCGGCAGTTGTGTTAAGATCAAATGGGCCTCGGTTGCAGAGGTGATTTCAGCTGCTGAGGCAATCCGCCAGAGGGCTTTCTTTGGTCACGGGGACAGGCCGATTTGGTGTGGTCAGATCAGCACGAGGGAGGAACACGGCTCCAGGGAGGCTTTCCAAGGCGGCGGCAGGCGCCGTCGCAGCCGCCATGGAACGGAACGCCGACTCCTTTGAGATTTGTGCTCGCTCTCGTAAGATCTGGGTGGAAGATCATATCATCGGGGCGGTTATTTCAGGGGGATGGGACTGTGATGATGTTTGTTTCGAAAGGATCCCAGCGGCCCAGTACAAGGAGGCGGTTCGCAAGGCGGTAGACGTAGCCCTCCAGAGATGAAAAAGGGGGGGGGGGGGGGGGGGGGGGGGGGGGGGGGCGGGGGGGCACGAGCATGTTCGGGGGCCCGTCTGCGCTCTGAACGTTCAGGGCAGATGCGCAGATGATGCGGCAACCCAAGATATCTAGGGCTTACTCGAGCTGAAGTGCTGATGCATTATTGCACGCTGAGGGGTGAACTTTAGGAGCGGTCCCGAAGAAGGGGAATGGGGAACTCTCTCCTACCTCGAGTGGTGGTCACGCATTCCGCCGCCATCGCCCTGGCCCTGGGCGCAGAGCCATGGGTATCCAGATTCATCGTTCTCTCAGAAAACGTGCGAAATATGTCAGATGCGATTGGAGGTCATTTCGTGTTGGCCTCCTTCCAGTCTGGCTTGAAGGTTGCCACCATCCTGCCCGTTCTTTTCGTTTTCTTCAAGATGGTCAGAAGGTCCTCGACCATGCAACGCGCGCCCAGCTTGTCTGCCAGGAGCATTCGGTCAGGTGGGGTCTCTCAGAGGCCGACAAGAGGGAAGACGATCGCATGCTTCGCAGCTTTGGCATCTTCGGCGACTTTGAGACACCGGTTGCTCAAGACATCTTGGATGAGGCTTCTGATGACATCAAGGATCCCCGTAAGACAGATACCTACTTGGGTTGTACTGCCATGATGAAGATTGCAGGATGGACGAATAGGATCAACCCTTGCAGCATTCAAGCGGCTTTGGGTTTCAACACCTTCTGGCCGGGCATCATTTTCCAAGGGCATCTAGGTAACAAAATCAAGGGCTTCGGTCTGCCGTCTCAAACTCGAGCTGTCATTCCTCAGCCTACGATTGCGTGGGTCTGCCATGAATTCACTGCTCGTTCCATCCTGCCCACCTCGGATAACTGCACTCAGCCAAAAGGCATTTCTAGCCTCATCTACGGGTTGGAGAAAGGGGGCCAACTCCAAGAGCTTCATACTTCAGTTTATCTCATACTTGAGTATGGCCGCGACTATTTCAACAATGGCATGTTGGGCATCACAGACATCAAAGCTCATCGCGATCGAATGCGTTATGGTCTGGCGCTCCAAAGCCTCGATGGCAGAGGAGTCAGTCGCTGTTTAGCAGCGGTTTGCCGGAGACTTCACAAGAATCCCAGGGTCACCATTTCCACGTTGGATTCAGAGACGGATGCGATTGATCGCCGAAAAGGATTGATGCAGGGAGTTGGCACTGCATGCGCGCTTGCAAGAATCACCGTGGAATGCTGTTTCAGCTGTGCTCCTGAAAAGATGTGCGGGGCGCCCCTGGGCATCCAACATAGCAGCGAGACCTTGGGAATGGGCTTCACTCTCTCTCCCCTCAGTTGGCCAGGCAACATTTTGACGATATGTTCCAGCCTCGAAGATTTAACTCGGCTCGCTAATGTCCTTGAAAAGGGGTTCTCTGGAAGTTGCACGGGCTTCGTCTCAGACCAGACAGGGAGATTCTCGCTTCCGATCCCCGCGCTTTCGCCAGCTACGACAGGACGGATGCATATGGTTCTCAGTGGGCAGTCGCGTGTGAGGCCAGGGTTCTCGGTCCCATTTTGCCTTCCAGCGGGTCATGTAATGCGGATGTGTGAAGGGGGCTTCAGCAGAATAGCAGCGCGTTCTGGTCCAATCCTCAATTTCTTGTGAATGGCACGACTCCTATGAGCACACGGCTTGCGAAACTTAACAGTATGGCCTGTGAAATCTTCAGGTCGAGGGGTGTTCCTTGGGTTCCTTCCAGACTTCGGATTTGATTCCCCAAATCAGAACAAACTCGTTAAACTCGCGTTTAAAACGGAAAGGCCGTCTGGGGAGGCATCCGACCAGTTTAACCTTAGGGGAAACAGGAAAGTCAAACAGCACAGGGACGTCTGCTGGGCACTTGTTTATCTGGAGTCGGCAATCAGCTGGCTTGCACACATGCAGAGGCATCCTGGGGATCAGTATCCCAGGCTTTTTCGCCATTGTAAACATTGGGTTTCAGAGCATATGTGTTTTGATAGCTTAGGAGGCAGCCGAAACAATTCTAGAACTCACAGGGGCCATGTTTTTCGATGCGATTACAGGTCTTGGACCTTCCGTTTCTCTCCTGAGGGTTCTCGAGATAAGAAGGTGCGTCATCAACTGGCTCGGGGCATGTTTGATTGGATTATGCATTATCCTTTCTCTCCCTCCCGGTGGCTCGGCTCAAGTATGCGCTGCGCTTTCGCACTTTTCTTCACCCCGTCTCTGATCAGAGGTCTTATCACGACAATCTCTTATTCGGCCAATCTACTTTCTCCTGACCTAGACGAGGTCTGGTGTCAAATCACTCCCACTTTTCCTCTGGGTTCTCCTCAAATCACCCCCACTGCTCCTCTGGGTTCTTTCGATCGCAAGGCTCTGGGTCGCTGGGCATTCAATCGCAACATGGCTTCAGATGGTAAGGAAGGCAACGAAGGCATTCCTTTGGGTTCGGCTGAGTAGCAGAAGCTTTTGAAATATTTGCCGGGGAAATGCAGAAAGACCATTTTGGAGCCCACTCCGAAGATCTCGACACCGGCTTTGCCTAAGAACCCTTTGCCTCCACCTCCGCCGCCTGCACCTGTCGCTACTGAGGCGGCTCCGGAGGGGTCCGTCAGCAGGAGCCGAAGCAGGTCCCCGATTGCACGGCGCAAAGTGGCACCCGGTGGTTATGGCCCATCAGGAGGTGGCGCTGGTTCCCCTGAGGGTAAGAGCATGTCTGCTACACGGGACTACGAGTCAGTTGGCCCTGCAGACGCTCAGGAAGACATCTCCAAGGGGGGAACCCTTGTGGAAGCCAGCGGGTCCAGCTCTACCGATTCCAGCGATGAGCCCGCGGATGCTAGAGCATTTCCCAGGCCTCGAACCCCTCCAGCCAAACCGTGGGAGCACGCCGTCAAGCCTTCATTGGATCGGCCCGATCGGCCCGCCCGTTCTCAAGCCCCAGATCAAGGAGGATGAAGATGGCTGTCCGATCTCTCCTCCTTCAGATGGGTCGGATTTCGATAAAAGCGGGCAGGGGGACTTGTATGGTAGTCTTTGTCTTTGCCATTGTCACGTTCTCCGCTCGCGATGCCGGGGCAGGCTCTATTTTCGCGGCGAAGGAGCTCGCGCCTTTCGTTGTCGACAATCAAGGCCCTCTCCTCAGCAACCTTGGAATTCCTGCCGTTCAAGGGAAAGGTTTCTTGAGGGCCAGCGATGTCCTCGACGTTCTTCATCGCGGTGGGTTTGCCTTCGCGGATCGGTCGGAGATGAAGTTGCACGGTTCCTCTCTTGAGACGCGCGACGAAGCCGAAGAAGTTGGCCCGCAGGTCATTCCCCATGCCAAATCAGTGAGCGGCCCCAGGAATATTAAGGGTGGCGAGGTCCTGGTCCCCCCTCTCAAAATGGCAGGGGTGGAAGATGTGAGCGATCTGATTTCTGTCTACTGCGGCTCCCAGGACGCACCGGCGAGGTGCCATCTTCTTTGCGAGCCAAGGTCAGCATGCTGAATTGGGTACTTCATGGTGGGCTCCTGCTTCCTTCATCCTTTCTGGATATCTTTCATGTTGTAGTTGGGTTCCTCACAGTTCACATTGCCGGCGCGCCTCGCTCGAGGCCTTCATATCTCTGGGTTGGCGCGTCTTCTAGTGCCGCTCTACTGACAGGCAAGTGGGCTGTTCAGATGGCTTGGCCGAGGCTGCTTGGCCGAGGCTGCGCCTTAAAAAAACAGAATACCACCTCTCGCCTGCCTCTCTGGGTTCCCTCCTCCTGGGTGGGATTTAGGGTATTTCCTCGGAAGTGTGCCCTTTCTTTGTCGTCCGATTGGCATGACCTCCCAAGGTGGGTTTCTAGTCTCGAGCTCGACTTGATTGAGGGCTGTCTTGCCATATCATGCGGGTGGTCTTCATCTTGCCCCCTCCATCCAAGCGTTGTTTCCTTTCAGGTACAGGTCTCGTCTACCATGTGCGAACCTGATGATTGGGGACCGATCTTACATGCGGCAGATGTTTTCTTCTATTCAGAAGCGGAGCTTTTGGCGTGCCATCATTTACTTACTGTGGGCATCTTGGGTACCTTGCGTCGCGTGGGGTATATGATGTGAAACTGTCGAGGCGTCTTGTATCACGGCCACTTGGCGCTCGAAGTTTGTATCTGTGCCATTGCATACGCTGTGCGCTTAGTTTGTTTATATGCCTCCTGGTTCGACCTTATGTTCCCTACTCAATGATCCCGTTGTCATCCAACGTGGCGATGGTCATGGGCATTTGAGGCCAGAACACTTTCTGGCGACTGACGACTTGTTCGCCCTACTGCAAACTTCTCCGCTGTGCTATAATCGCGTGTACTCTCTTCCAGTTAAGTTTCAAGCGTGGGGTCCGTCTTCGTGTTTTTGGTGTTCTGTCTCACCGTGCACTGTCCAATGGTTTGATGTTGATAGGCGGATGCGCCTCGGGCCTCGATCGAATATGGCTTCTGGGTTACGGAATGCCCTCTCAGCGCTTGGGTGGACTGGAGCCAGGTGGAGAAGCATCGTCGGTTCGATCGCTAGTCTTCGTCCCCGCAGCGTCTGTGGAGTTCCTTTCTCCGTGGGCCGCTTCTGGCTGTGCACGTTGCATTGTGTCCATTCAATCGCTATTTCAGCTTCAAACGGAGTCGGCACCGCGCCTCCCTTTGCGGCTTGCCATATCGTTTCTCAGCCTGGGGTTCCCCCACGCGCGCTCATGCACCGCCCGCTTCACAGTGGGTTATCTCAACCTGTGCTCGCAGCATGGGAGAGCGCAAAGCTACTCCTGTTTCTCTCCTCGCCAGCCCGAGGACTAAGTGGCACAAGGGCTCGGGCTGGTGGCACTGCAGTGAGCGTGACGAGTCCTATACAAAGTTGTGGAAGCACGCGTACCACGCGGTTTGGGTATATCCAGAGAGCGACTGGGCCCAGAACGTGATTTGGTACTTGGACAGCCTCGATTGGACTGACGATGGTGTTGTCGAGTGCTGGAAGTGGAGGGCAGCTCCGTCGATGTACGACTAAAGAAGGCGTTCCTTCCTCTCCTTCACTAGATCCTGCACACTACAAAACGTTAGGGATCTTGGGTTGGCACGCGATGCGAACTTCTCAAACAAGTCGGCGTTCTTCATGTTGCGCACGCTGACTTGGGTTCACAGTGCTGTTTTCTCCACATGTTCTTTCCTAAACCAGTTTGGGTTCTTATTCTCTACTCTCTGTGTCTACCGTTGATTTGCCCATCTTACCTTCAATTGCTTCTGATCACGGGATCTCCCATGTCGCTCTATGGACTGCCGTCTCAGTTCAAAGTGATTTCATTACCCTTATATTTGAGTTCTTTGAGGATTCAAAAATGAACGCCGTCTGTAGGGTTCAAGTCACAAACTGGGTTCAGCGTATCATTATAGGTTCTTCTCTTTGCTATTTCTTTCCCTTTCGCCTGGTTTCTTTTCTTCCCCACCTAGTGTCGATGTGACGGCTGGCGCTGGCGCTCCTGAGTCGCGCGGATCTCGGGAACCCGTCTTTAACGGCGTGCCATCATTATCAGCATCATCATCATCATCATCATCATCAACATCATCATCATCATCATCCTTCTCCCTCCTCCTCCTCCTCCTCGTCCTCCTCATCCTCATCATCATCCTCATCCTATTCTCCCTCCTCCTCCACTCCTCCTCCTCCTCCTCCTCCTCCTCCTCCTCCTCCTCCTCCTCCTCCTCCTCCTCCCTCCTCCTCATCCTCCTCCCTCCTTCTCCTCTTCCTCCGCCACCTCCTCTTCCTCCTCCTCTTCCTCCTGCTTTCCTCCTCCTCTCCTCCTCCTCCTCCTCCTCCTCCTCCTCCTCCTCCTCCTCCTCCTCCTCCTCCTCCTCCTCCTTTTCCGCCTCCTCCGCACAACCACTCCGCCGCTCAGGGCTCCAGGCGCCCCCCGCGCTCCCCCGCGGCGGCGCCCTCCAGGGCCCGGGGCTCGTCGCGCCCCCCCTCCTCGTGTCCGGGGCCGGGCCGCCCCGGCGGCGGGCGCGCGGAAGGTGAGGGCTTCTGCATCCTGAGAACCACTCGAGGGGCCCCTTCTCCTCCTCCTCCTCCTCCTTCTCCTCCTCCTCCCTCCTCCTCCTCCCCCCGCCTCCTCCTCCTCCTCTCCTCCTCCTCCTCCTCCTCCTCCCTCCTCTCCTCCTCCCTCCTTTTCCTCCTCCTCCTCCTCCTCCTCCTCCTCCTCCTCCTCCTCCTCCTCCTCCTCCTCCTCCTCCTCCTCCTCCCCCTAGGGGCATCTCTGGGGGGCCTCGTAGGGGCCTCTCGGAGCCTCTTTGGGGTCTGTGGGCGCCTGCTGGCAGCGGGTTCCAGAGCTCCCCTCTTCCTCGTCGGCCTCTTCCTGCCCCGCCTCCTTTCCCTACCAGCACCGATGCGCAAAGCGGCTACCACAGCGACCGCACAGAAGGTGGATTGACGATCTGGCAGAGCTCATTCGCACAGCACGTGGGGAGAACTGGCAAAGCGTTGCGTCGAAGAACGAGTCGTGGTGCGGACGAGGTATCGATTATCTATCTATATCCACTGCCTCTTTGGACGTTCTGGGAAGCGGTTCCCTAAGGCCGAAGCGCAGTGGACATGTGTAGACACCCAGCTGCGAGGGGTCAGATTGTGATCCCTGTCGACGGCACCTCGGGTTCCCGGGGGAGGGGAATCGAAGCCCCATGGCGCAGTGGATATGGATGCGAATCTTGCCCGCGCGTGGTCACACTTGGAGGATGGCTACGTGCGGCGTGCCAGCAGAAACGTGCTCCCCCTCGACCGAAGGAGCTGCGCCCCCGCGCCCCCTCCCAGCCCCGCGCGCGGATGCCCTCACGGGGGCAAGCGGGGCGCCGCCTCGCCTCCTCATCCGCCTCCCCTCGCCAAGGGCAGCATGGCCAAGGTTTACCTGGACAGGTCGGGGATCAGATCACGACGTCGGCAGAACAAGCGCGGAGGTGCGGAGATTCTTGGATCGGCGCCGGACCCCCCTCCCTGGCGCGCGGAGCGCGCCGGAGGCGCCGCCATGGGGGCCCCGGCGCCGATCCGCGAAATCCGCTCGGACCTCCGAGTTGTTCAGTCAACCCGCATCATGAGGATGAGCAACTTTCCAGCTGGTACCCTTGCATCCTTCCCCTTCGGCCCACCCTTGGCCGCTCTCGCTGGCCGCGCCCCGCTCGCAAGGCGTCGACATGGCCTTCCAAGGCCCTTTGCATCCTCACCCTGCGCCCTTATTACGGTAGGTTCGTGTCGTGTCGACCAGCGGCGACCCCGCCAGCGGCGTTCAACGTTGAACGCCGCGGGGGACCCAGAATCGTTCGATGTGGAGCGATTGGGACGTTTCGGAAACGGCCGATCGTTCAAGGTTGAACGATCCCCGCGGTGTTAGGAACCAACGTCGGGGTCGACACGACACGAACCTGCCGTCTTTGGTTTGTGATGTCCCCCTGACAGGGACATGAGGCAGCCCGTGGTGGGCTCGGAGTACGACGTCTCCGACCCCGCCAGCAAGGCCGCCCAGCAGTGGGGCGAGGGCGTGCCCGGCGGCTGCACGCTGGCGCTGGGGCTCAGCCGGGGATCGAGCACCACCCTGTACATCGCAGGCCGGCGGCTCACGGACGCAAACCTGTAGTTTTTTTTTATTTTTTGGGGGGGGGGGGAACAAAAAAAAAAAAACCTGGAGTTTTCTCTGCTTGAGGTTCGAGGTGTTCGGGAGATGTCGTTGCTTCTCGGCGGTTGTCCAGCCTCGGGGTGGCTGCGCCTCGTCGAGGGCGTTTCCGGCGGTGCCCGGGTGGTCTCCCGAGCGGCCGCGGGGGAGAGCCGAGCTGGGGCCCGAGAGCCAGCTGCAATCGTGGGAGGCTGCGCAGGGGTAATAACTCCCGCCGTGTTTCCTCCAGCCCGGCCTGGAGGGTTTCTCCGAAGGGCTTAGGCGACCCCTCCTCCTCCTCCTCCTCCTCCTCCTCCTCCTCTTCTCCCTCCCTCCTCCTCCACCTCCATCTCCTACATCTTCTCCTCTTCTCCCTCCCTCCTCCTCCACCTGCATCTCCTACATCTTCTCCTCCCCCTCCCTCTCCTCCACCTCCTCCTCCTCCTCCTCGGGTCGCCTACGGCCCCGGGGGAAACCGTGCAGCTCGGCCTCCCGGGATTCTGTCTTCGGGGCCCAGGGCCAGCAAAGGTGGGTCTGGAACGAAGAGCCACTCCCGGGGAGGGGGTCGAGACATTCGGGGCCGCGGATTGAAAACATGATCGACCCACGAGCCCGGAAAGGAAGATAGAGATGTGAGGCATGGCAACGTTTCAAAGGCACTTGATAGGACGACGGGCAAGTGCAATGCTGAGTGTATCGATCTTGATGTACCATGCCGATGGCTGTGCTGTGCTGCGCCGTGCTGAATTGCGATGTGCCATGCCGCGATTTTGCTCTACAGCGCTGTGGATCGAGTCCTCCTTTGCATCCGAGTCCTGTCCGAAGTGATCTGGATCTTAAGCTCGAGCTGCCTGAGCACATAGTAGCTGCCCCCGGGCTGATTTCCAGGGGGACATGCCAGGAGGACGCGCCGCGGAACGTCCAAAGGAACGCGCCAGGCGACGTGTCAGGGGACGTGCCATGGGGACGCACCGCGGGACATGCCAAGGGGACGCGCTACGGAACGAGTTGGGGACAAGCGTTTTGCTCGAGACATCCTGCCCAAATCCTCATGCTAGACATCCGCCTGGGCGACCTGGGCACGTGAAGACAAGCGTCTCGCTCGGGACATCCTTAACACATCCTCATGCTAGACATCTGCCTGGGCGAACTTGACACGTGAAAGCAAGTGGTTAGCTCAAGACATCCTCAACACATCTTCATGTTAGACGATCGCCTGGGTGACCTGAGTATTGAGCATGTGAAAACGAGCGTTTGGTTAGGGGCGTTTTCAACACCTCCTCATTCTAGACATCCGCCTGAGCGACCTGGACACCTGAAAGCAACTGTTTCGCTCGAGACATCCTCAACACATCTTCATGTTGGACATCCGCCTGGGCGGCCTGGACACGTGAAAACGAGCAGTTCGCTCAACACATCCTCAACACATTCTCATGCTCGACACCCGCCTGGGCGACCTGGACACGCGACAACGAGCGTATCGCTCGAAACATCCTCCGAAGATCTTCATGTTAGACATCCGCCTGGGCGACCTGGGCACGTGAAAACAAGCGTTTCACTCAAGGCATTCTCAACATATCCTCAATACTTTCTCATTCTAGACATCCGCCTGGGCGGCCTGGACACCTGAAAACGAGCATTTCGCTCAACACATCCTCAACACATTCTCATGCTCGACACCCGTCTGGGCGACCAGGACACGCGACATCGAGCGTCTCGCTCGAAACATCCTCCGAAGATCTTCATGTTAGACATCCGCCTGGGCGACCTGGGCACGTGAAAACAAGCGTTTCGCTCAACACATCCTCAACACCTTCTTATGCTAGACATCCGCTTGGGCGATCTGGACACTTGAAAACAAACCTCGCTCGAGACATCCTGCCCAAATCCTCATGCTAGACATCCGCCTCGGCGACCTGAGCGCTTCAAAACAAGCGTTTCGCTCAACACATTCTCAACACATCCACATGCTAGACATCCGCCTGGGCGACCTGGAAACGTGAAGGCAAGCGTTTCGCTCGAGACATTCTCACACATCTTCATGTTAGACGTCCGCCTGGGCGACCTGGGCATGTGAAAACAAGCGTCTCGCTCTGGACATCCTCAACACCTCCTCATGCTAGACATCCGCCTGGGCGACCTGGGCACGTGAAAACAAGCGTTTCACTCAAGGCATTCTCAACACATCCTCATGCTAGACATGCGCCTGGGCAATCTGGACACGTGCAAACAAGCGTCTCGATCGAGACTTCCGCAACATATCCTCATGCTAAACATCTGCCTGGGCGACCTGGACGCGTGAAAGCAAGCGTCTCGCTCGAGACACCTTCAACAAATCCTCATGCTAGACATCCGCCTGGGCAACCTGGACGCGTGAAACCAAGCGTCTCGCTCAAGGCATCCTCAAGATCTGGGCACGTGAAAACAAGCATTTCATTTGAGAGATCTTCTGAATTCTGGTCCCCAGGAGAGGACAGTCTTTCACACCAACAAGCCTTTCGCTCGAGACATCCCCAACAAGTTCTGCAAAGTAAGCGTTTCGCTCGGGATATCATCGAACAACTATTCGCCGGCCCTGCGCGACCTCGTTCTTCACAGCAGACAAATTTCGCTGGTCCTGCGCAAGTCGAGGCCGGGGCTAAACCTACTAAGAGAGAACCCTGGGAGGCCCTTTCCGGGAAAAAACAATACGTCGGGTGTCCAGGGAAGTAAGGGGGCGTCGTCGTCTTCGTCGTCGTTGTCGCCGTCGCCGTCGCCGTCGTCGTCGTCGTCGTCGTCGTCATGTTGGAGGTTTTCTGGAAGGTGCCGTCCCTGGGAGCCCTCGTCGCCACTGCTGGGCGTGGCTGAGGAGGCCGGCCCCGGGCGGGACTCTCAGGAGCCCACCGTCGGGGCGCAGGCTCGCCCCGGGGATGGCGCAGGGGCGCGCGGCGGCTCACCGTTGGGGGGCGCGGGGGGGCCTGCTTCGAGGCCCTCCCGCCCTCCGCGGAGCCGCCTCAGAAGCAGATGGTCGAGGAGGAGGAGGAGGAGGAGGAGGCGGAGGAGGTGGAGGAGGAGGAGGAGGAGGAGGAGGTGGCGGAGGAGGAGGAGGAGGTGGAGGAGGAGGAGGTGGAGGAGGAGGAGGAGGAGGAGGTCGGTGCCAGGCTCGGAGGAGTCCGCAGCCATGACTCGGATGCTCGGCGGCGCGCCCGGGAGGGGGGCGGAAGCGAGAGGGGGTGTGCCTTCTCAGCAGGCGGCGGAGCTTCTCAGAAGCCCCCCGCGCCTTCTGAGTCGCCGCCAGCGTCGTCGGAGAAGGCCCAGGAGGCGTCTCAGAAGGCTCGAGGGCTTCTGAGAAGCCTCGCCGCCCTCGGAGGAGGCCTGCCCCCCTCTTACCTTCCCCCTGGGCAGGCCGCCGAGAGGCGTCCAGGGGTCGCCAGGGTTCCCCAGGGCCTGTTGCTCCGCACGAGCCCTGGCCCCAGGGGCCGCGGGATGCTCCAGCATCCCCAGGAGGCGAGTTGGTCGATCGATCGAGTCGGCCTTCGTGGCCCCGGCCCCTTCCCTATAGCGTCAGCTGTTCTCGGGGGCGGAAAAGAGGGGGGGTAATGACCAGGGGGGGGTGGATATCATGGCGTGGGCCATGATGTTTCCCAGATGTCATGGCGCCTCTTCCTATTTCATTACGTCCCTGGCCCCCCCGCTGGGCCGCGCACGTGCCGCCGGTCATGATTTGCACCCCCCCCTCTTTGACGCCCCCCTCTTTGCCGCTCCCGATGTTCGCCCCGGTTCCGTTTCTGATGGTCTTGGGGCCGGATGATCTAGGCCGAAGGGGGTCCGAGCAGATGGGGTCCGAGGATCCCGCCGCCTTGCCGATGCATCGGAAGTGCGGCTCGATGCGGAGCCCCATTCCCTCCGCGCCGACGTCGCCGAGGCATCTCCGACGTCGCCAATGGACTGGCGACGCATCGGCGACTCATCGGAGATGCGTTGGCGACGACTTCGACGCACTGGCGACATCTACACCCTGGGCGATGCTGAAGAAAACTTACTCTTCCGCCAGAGTCTCGATTATTCTTAACGTTTCAATGTACATCTTAAGATTGTAATGGAAATTGTGGTTTTTTATTCAAATTCTGAGACTATGAATTTCTTAACCCATGATTTCTTAAGCATTTCGCAGGGTGTAGAACAAACGCCAGTTGAAAAATCCATACGGTAGGTTCGCGTCATGTCCACGGGCGGCGAACCCGCCGCCAGCGCTCAACGTTGAACGCCGCCGGCGACCCAGAATCGGTCGAAGTTAAACGATCAGGCTTTCTGTAAACGGCCAGGCTCCTTCTCCTCCCCCTTCTCTCCTCGTTCTCCTCCTCCTCGTTCTCCTCCTCCTCGTTCTCCTCCTCCTCGTTCTCCTCCTCCTCCTCCTCCTCCTCCTCCTCCTCCTCCTCCTCCTCCTCCTCCCTATCCTCCTCCTTCTCCTCCTCCTATCCTCCTCCTCCTTCTCCTCCTCCTTGTATTCTTCTCCTCCTCCTCCTCCTCCTCCTCCTCCTCCTCCTCCTCCTCCTCCTCCTCCTCCTCCTCCTCCTCTTCCTGTTCTGTGAACGATCCCCGCGGTGTAAGGAACCAACGCCGGGGTCGACACGACACGAGCCTGCGATGAAATCCCTGCCCGTCGCTAGCGGGGGGCGTACCCGTCGCTGGCTGGAAAGACGCCAATCAAGAAAATATGAGAGACAACAGAGGGAAGCCTGGGATTCGTGTCTGTTTATTGGAGAGGCCTTACGTCCCGTGCCGCCGACCCTGAGCGAGGACGACGACGACGACGACGACGACGACGACGACGACAACACCGAGGACGACGACGACGACATCACCGACGACGACGACGACACCGACGACGACGACAACACCGAGGACGACGACGACGACATCACCGACGACGACGACGACACCGACGACGACGACGACGACGACGACGACGATGACGACATCACCGACGACGACGACGACGACGACGACCACGACGACGACGACGACGACGACGACGACGACGACGACGACGACGGCGGCGGCGGCGGCGGCGGCGACGACGACGACGACGACGACGACGACGTCGACGGCCCTGGGCCCCTTCCAGCAAGCGCAGCGGGGCGCCGCGCAGCAGCGGCGGCGCGCCGCGGCCGTGCGCCCCCTCGGCGCGCGGCGGGCCCGTCGCGGGGGCTCGGCGCGGCCCCGGGCCTGCCGCGCGCGCCGTCGGAGAGCGGCAGCCGGCCTCGCGGCCTCGCGGCACCGCCCTCGTGCCGCAGGGGGGCGACGACGAGGACGAGGACGAGGACGACGACGGCGAGGAGGAGGAGAGGAGGAGGAGGAGGAGAGGAGGGAGGAGGAGGAGGAGGAGGGGGAGGAGGAGGAGGAGGAAGAGGAGGAGGAGGAGGAGGAGGAGAGGAGGAGGAGGAGGACGAGACGCGAGGGGGGTTGCTCGGGGGGCGACCCCCCCCCCCCTCCGCCCTCTCGGAGGGTTCCCCCGGAGCGCCCCCCTCGCGTCGTCGTCGTCCTCCCCCTCGTCGTCGTGCTCGTGCTCGTCCTCGTCCTCTTGCTCCTCCTGCTCCTCCTCCTCCTCCTCCTTCTCCTTCTCCTCCTCCTCCTCCATCGTCCTCGTCCTTCTCCTCCTCCTCCTCCCTCGTCCTCCTCGACCGCCGGAGGGACGGGCACGTGGCCGAGCGGCGCCTGCTGGTTCCAGGACGTGGAGTCCAACGGCCGGGCCTCCCTGGCAAAGGGGCCGCAGTACATGAGCCAGGTGGAGTTCACCATCGACAAGAGCGGCGAGGGCGCCGTCTGGTACGACATGTCCTCCGTGGAGGGCGTCTCCGGGGGCATCACGATGAACTACACAGACAGCTCTGGCAACGCCCAGACCGACGTCGCCGTGCCCGGGAGGTTTTCGGGCTCCGGGCTGGAGGTGGGGCCCGCGGGTGGCCCGCTCCTCTTCGTCCTCCCCGTGCTTCTGCTGTGGCTGATTCTCTTCGCCCTCCCCCTGCCCCCTCCCCTTCCACGCCTCCTCCTGCTCCGCCTCTTCCCCCCCTTGCTGGCGAAGAGGGTGCTTCTGCACACGAAGCTCTCACTTTCACCGGTCAGCCCATAGATCTGCTTTGCTGAACATCCCACTCGCTCGCTCACTCACTCACTCATTCACTCCTTTTCCCCCCTCCTCCACTTCACACAGGGGAAGAGGGATAATATGGATAATGATAATGGTCCAGATGAGGATGAGAAGGAGAAGGAGACGTAGAAGGAGAAGGAGAAGGATAACACTAAGGGTAAGGATGATGGTAACGACAATGACGATGATGATGCTGATAGGGAGGATGATGAGGACGATGATGAGGATGGTGATGATGATACCGATGTTGATGAAGATGAGGATGAGGATGGCAGTCGTGATACAGATGAGGAGGATGGTGATAGTGACAATGATGATGGTGAGGAGGAGGAGGAGGAGGAGGAGGAGGACGAGGAGAAGGATGATGAGGATGGTGATTATGGTGGTGGTGATGATTGTGATGATGATGATGCTGTTGATGATGATGATGATGATGATGATGCTGATGATGGTGATGATGAGGATGATGATGGCGACGACGATCACGATGCTGATAAAGGTGATGGTGATGGTGATGGTTTACGATGATGATTATGCCGATGATGATGACGATGTGGATGAGGATGAGGATTGTGATGATGCTGATGATGATGATGTTGATGGTGATGGTGATGATGATGAGGATGATGAGGATGAGGATGAGGATAATGATGACGATGAGGATTGTGGTGGTGATGATAATGATGAGGAGGATGATGGGGTGATGATGCTGATGTTGCTGCTGATGATGACGAGGGCGACGACGACGATGACGACGATGCTAGTGGTCATGATGATGGGGATTATGATGGTCATGATGACGACGATCATGATAATGATGATGATGATGATGCTGACGATGATGATGATGACGATGATGCTGCTGATGATGATGACGATGAGGATGAGGATGAGGAGGAGGTTGAGGATGGTGATGGTGATGAGGATGAGGATGAGGATCAGGTTGAGGATCAGGAGGAGGAGAAGAGTTTTCTGTCTCCGAACCAGAGGTAGTGCCCGCACCTGGCATAGGCTTCCCGACCGTCCTCTCCGATAAGAACGCGCTGGGGCCGTGTGAATGTCAGACTTTCTCGCCTTCCTCCAAGAGCTGCAACACTGACGCCTGCTTTGCTGGCTGCCCAGGCGAGAAGGGGGGAAGGGGGAAGCGAGCAGGACGGTGGAAGGCAGCGAGGAGGAGAGCGGGCAAGATGGGGTATGCAGGGCTGCATTCTGGCGCAAAAGGGGAGATGCAAGGCGGGCACAAGGGGGGATGTGGGGCAGCGCAGGGTAGCCCTGGAGCTCTTTCTGGCGCCGGGCAGGCATCCCCGCAGCGGCTCCCGCGAGACCGCTGCGTGTCCCGAAGGCGTTGTCCTACTCGACTCTTATGCGTTTGCCGCAGGCCTTTCCGCAGCTCCTTCGAAGCTCTCTCTCGACTCCTGCGAAACTCCTTTCTCGGACTTGCAGGCTCCCCAGACATCCTTTCCAGGAATCTCGAAGGCGCCCCCACACACCTTCACGCGCTTGAACCTGCGCCGCTATCCAGGAGGCAGCAGGAGGAAGAGGGCTGAAGCGAGCAGGAGGGGGGGTATGATGATGATGATGATGATGAGGAGGAGGAGGAGGAGGAGCAGGAGGAAGAAAGGGCGGGGGGGGTCGGGAGGGGAAAGGACGGTGAAGATCAGGCGGATTCGGAGGTGGTGGATGACGACGACACCTGCCCAGGCCCGCTAGTGGACAATCCCTGCGGACAGCATCGCTGCAGAGCGTGGTATGCCAAGCGGTACGAGGACCCCGACAGCTACTGCGGCTGGCTGTACGCGGAGGGCGCGCAGACGTACTGCTGGGCCATGGACGAGTGGAAGTGCGTGGACGCCGACTGCGGCTATGGTGGCAAAGACCAGCCGAGCAAGGATTGCAGTTCGAGCTACCCCAAGGACGCCCCACTAACCTCCTCGCGCCCCTGCTCCCCCTTCTCGCCTCCTTCCTCCTTCTCCTCCTCCTCCTCCTCCTCCACCACCACCTCCATCCTCCTTCCTCCTTTCGCCTCCTCCTCCTCCTCCTCCTTCTCCTCCTCATCCATCCTCCTTCCTCCTTTCTCCTCCTTCCTCCCTCCTCCTCCTCCTCCTCCTCCTCCTCCTTCCTCAAGGCCAGGCGCGCCCCCCTTCCCGCTTTGCTAGGCGCGCTTGACGAACCTCAGAGACGCTCGCCCCCCCCCCCCCCACACACATCCCCCTCCCCCCCCGTCGTGCTCTTGCCCCACTCCCTCGTCGTCCTCGCTTCCGCCCCCCCCCCCCCTCTCCAGCCCTCTTTCTCCCCCCTCCTCCCCCCCCCCCGTGCCTCCCGGCCTCCCCTCCCCGAGACCCCGGCGTCGCCGCCTCGTCACAGCGGGCGGTTTGCGCCTCGCCTCGGGGGGGGCGCCGCACGGCTGCGCCACGGCGCGTGCCTCTGCTTGCCCTCGGGCCGCCGGGGGGGCCTGGGACCCTGACGTGCCGCTCTGGCTCGGCAACTGCCGCAGGAGAGTTCAGGGGGGAAAAAGCACGCAGACACGAGCACAAGCACCCGTCGACTCCCCCGAAAGGATGGGAACGTCCGGGACGTGGATGGGGGAGACAAGAGCCCAGAAGAGATGGGAAAATCTGGGGAATCCGGTGATTTGTGCGTATTTATTTGTATCTCCCTGGGCCCTGGCGTCTTCGTGCGAGGCTAAGGCAAGGATGAATCGTTCGAGGGCGTCCTGGAGCGCTCCCACAGCGGCTTGGAACGCAGTGAGAAGGCCGCGGCGTCCGACACATCCTCCAGAGCCGCCGGAGCTCAGAGATCCCAAGTTTGTCCCGGTCCGATGTTGTCCTTGTCCTGGCTTCGTCGCAGGTCTAGGGGTGGTTCCGCGAACGATTTGTGTGCACTGTGCCGCGCTGGCCTCTCTCGAGGCGCAAGCGGTCGATCCTCGACCCAGGTGTGGTGTGGTGCGCACAGTCCGACCCCCTGGAGCCGACGAGCTATGCACGGTGCCGCGCTGGAGCGGGGCTGGACGGGAGTCCAAACATGGTACGGTGCATCGGCTCCGTCCTTCTGGCGAAGGCGCAGGCGAAGGCGCCGGAGTCGGGCACAGTGGTGTGCCCGTGCCCTTTAGGGCATGGCGCAGGAGGCCGTGGCCTCACATCCCGTGCGAGTAGAAGTCGTGGGCGAAATACTGCAGGAGCCAGTGCGCAAAGAAGGCAACGAAAAATATGCGTATGAACCGCAAGAAACAGAAGGGGTTGCAACGTTTCTCCGCGTCGGATCTCGGGGTCGGCTTTCTCGCAGCGCCTGCGGCGGCGCTGCGCGGTCGGATCTTCGCGCGCACCGCACCTCGACCTCGCCGTCGGGGCGCCCGACCCCCTGACGTTCTGATTTCTCTCTGATGGAGTTTCCCGAGAGGGTGATGGGAGTTTTCGAGTTTCGAGGCCCTCGAGAGTTTTCGCCGGTTTTCGGCGGTTTTCCAGCCTCAGGGTGCCTTCATCGGCCGCGCCTCGCCGAGGGCGTTCCGGGGGTGTCAGGATCGTCCCGGAAGGCCGCTGGGGAGCCAAGTTGTGACCCGAAAGCCCGACATTCAACGTCTTGGGACAATCAGGACGGAGGCTGCTACGTAATAGCACTTCGCGAGAAGAGTGTACTAGAATGGACCGCTGAAGAATCCCACGCGAGGGACGTGGAACCCTAAATCGTTTGTTCCGGCAGTGATGAGCAGCCGTTTCGCCGGAGACTTCTCCACAATGTATTCAGGAAGCGGCCTCCCTCCCCCAATTCTTGTTACATGCTTTGCCCCGGCGGACACGATCCCGTGTAACATGTGCAAGAAGGTGCACCTGGTCGTGCTCGAACCTCCCTTATAGCGGACCTCCCACTCCTCGAGACCACCCTTTTTCACCTTTGTTGCACGTCGGATGCGTGGCTTGGGTAGTCTCATGGCATGGCCCCCCCCCCGGGATCTGGACCCGTTCCCTGGGGCGGGTTTCTCATCCCGAGTCGTGTCGCGATGGTCCCGGGGCCCAGCGAGGGCCTCGGTCATCCTAGTCTCCATCCTCGCCCCTCTTCGTCCATCTCGTCCTCCCCTCCATCCCGATCCTCGTGGTCGGCGAGGAGTCACTATTCCGTGACACAGCCGGTCTGGATCACCTCGGGCATGTTTTTTCCTTCGGGCGAATACGGACCAGAGTCAGGAGGAAAAGAAACACACAGACACAATGAATCGTCCACTCCCAGGAAAAGATGGGAAAATATGGGAAGTGGGGGGGGGGAGACAGAAGCCCAGAACATGTAGGAAACTATGGGGAAACCTTTCATTTGTGTGTATGTATTTGTGTGTCCCAGGGCCCCTGCAGATTTGCGGGAGAAGAGCCTTCGGCGAGGCTCCCCAGAGGCCGAGGGTGGCCCCAGCCCCCGCCCGCCGCGGCTCCTCCGCGCCGCAGCGCCGAGGGCTCCCCAGAGGCCGAAGATGGCCCCAACCCCCCTCCTCCTCCTCCTCCTCCTCCTCCTCCTCCTCCTCCTCCTCCTCCGCCTCCTCCTCCTCCTCCTCCTCCTCCTCCTCCTCCTCCTCCTCCTCCTTCTCCCCCTCCCCCTCCTCCTCTCCTCCTCCTCCTCC